>JALMRO010000025.1:600000-992500 GCA_037428765.1 Rubia yunnanensis | reverse complement strand
AAACCCTAAACCCTAAACCCTAAACCCTAAACCCTAAACCCTAAACCCTAAACCCTAAACCCTAAACCCTAAACCCTAAACCCTAAACCCTAAACCCTAAACCCTAAACCCTAAACCCTAAACCCTAAACCCTAAACCCTAAACCCTAAACCCTAAACCCTAAACCCTAAACCCTAAACCCTAAACCCTAAACCCTAAACCCTAAACCCTAAACCCTAAACCCTAAACCCTAAACCCTAAACCCTAAACCCTAAACCCTAAACCCTAAACCCTAAACCCTAAACCCTAAACCCTAAACCCTAAACCCTAAACCCTAAACCCTAAACCCTAAACCCTAAACCCTAAACCCTAAACCCTAAACCCTAAACCCTAAACCCTAAACCCTAAACCCTAAACCCTAAACCCTAAACCCTAAACCCTAAACCCTAAACCCTAAACCCTAAACCCTAAACCCTAAACCCTAAACCCTAAACCCTAAACCCTAAACCCTAAACCCTAAACCCTAAACCCTAAACCCTAAACCCTAACCCTAAAACCCTAAACCCTAAACCCTAAACCCTAAACCCTAAACCCTAAACCCTAAACCCTAAACCCTAAACCCTAAACCCTAAACCCTAAACCCTAAACCCAAAAACCCTAAACCCTAAACCCTAAACCCTAAACCCTAAACCCTAAACCCTAAACCCTAAACCCTAAACCCTAAACCCTAAACCCTAAACCCTAAACCCTAAACCCTAAACCCTAAACCCTAAACCCTAAACCCCTAACCCCTAACCCCTAACCCTAAACCCTAAACCCTAAACCCTAACCCCTAAACCCTAACCCCTAACCCCTAACCCCTAACCCCTAAACCCTAACCCCTAACCCCTAACCCCTAACCCCTAACCCCTAAACCCTAAACCCTAACCCCTAAACCCTAACCCTCGTGTGGGTTCCTGATGTGGGTTTTCCCGGGTGGGTTCCTGATGTGGGTTCCTGATGTGGGTTTTCCCGGGTGGGTTTTCCCGGGTGGGTTCCTGATGTGGGTTTTCCCGGGTGGGTTCCTGATGTGGGTTTTCCCGTGTGGGTTCCTGATGTGGGTTTTCCCGAGGTGGGTTCCTGATGTGGGTTTTCCCGTGTGGGTTCCTGATGTGGGTTTTCCCGGGTGGGTTCCTGATGTGGGTTTTCCCGGGTGGGTTCCTGATGTGGGTTTTCCCGGGTTGGTTCCTGATGTGGGTTTTCCCGGGTTGGTTCCTGATGTGGGTTTTCCCGGGTTGGTTCCTGATGTGGGTTTTCCCGTGTGGGTTCCTGATGTGGGTTTTCCCGGGTGGGTTTCTGATGTGGGTTTTCCAATGTGGTTTTCCCGTGTGGGTTTCAACAAGAGATCAAGAAACTTTTTTTCATGAGATAATTCAAATTAAATTCAAGAATCTATATTTTCATGACATATTAGGGTTTACGGGGTTAGTTAAATTTCATAGTTCCTAGGTTTTCAAGATTAGTGGTTTCCTTAAAAATTTAACAATGTTAATTTTCTAGAATTATCACTTTGAAGAAAAAATCCGAGAATCTTAATTTTCAAGAAAAATAATAAATTCAACAGTTTCATTTTTCTAGAAATCATAACAAGAATAGCATTTTTCAAGAAATTGCTATAAGGTAGCTTATTTTTCCAAAAAACCGTATGGTAATTTTACTAAAATTCCCTATTTAATGATGCATTTTCCAATTTATTTTTTGGTCTACTTTAAAATAACAAGTACAAATTTACTAAAATACCCTTTTTCAATATCCATATTTATTCATCTGATTTCCAAAGAAGTATTTACAAATATAAAAGTATGAATTTACTTAAATACCCATTTCGAATATGCACTTTTTATGTGGTTTTTTAAAAGTAATTGCCATGTGTACATTTGCTAAAAATCCATTTCTACGGTACATTTCTCTAAGTAAATTTAGGAGAATTTTCAATAGACAAAAAGACCCCATATTACACTCTTTAATCTCTTTCGGAGGAATCTTCAAAACATGTACCGAAAATTAACTTAACAACCTTTTTCGCATCATGAACCATTTCATAGGCTGTGTGCGACAAAGTGCACGAGCATTAGCTACAATAGGCATTTGGAAACAACCTTTGACACCCATCTTTTGGTTCTACCCCGCTCTGTCGCATCAGATTTTGGAGTATAAAAATCCAATTGGTTTCGGAACCTTGATATGGATGAGAGGCCTCGTCGACAAAAAGATTATGAAATTCCTGTTACCACAACAAATGAAAAACAAGAAAAATCCCAATCAGAGGAAGTTTTAAAAGGAAAAAGAAAAAAGAAAAGGTTTGGAGACAAAAGGCACATGATCCTCCACCTGTAGGACTCTTCTGTGCCGAAGCATCAACATTTTATATCTTCTGGAGTCAACAACAGTATATTATGCTTTTCAATTTTTGATGAGCTATGCTAACTATTCTTCTAATTAGTAAACGTAAGGCAGTACGGCCCCTTACGCAAAACCAGTATAAAACAAACACATCCAAAACAATTTGAAATCAAATTGAACAACTGCAGTAACTGTAACAATTACCGAATAGAAACAATGCATTCTGTTTCATAAAAACATTTTTCAAAAAAAAACCACTCCTTAATTTCAAAACAGAACTCTCCTTATTTTCAAGATTCAACCGTTGACTAAACATTTTATCATCAACATTTAACCCACGCAAAATATACAGTAGACATGGCAAAAACTATCCCAAAACTAATGGCAGCAAGAACTTTACACAAAGCAATATTTGGCTGGATGAAACCCAAAAGAAAACAGATTTCAGAACAGAGAAAATCAAGACCTGAAATAGAAAACCAAGACGGGAATTATCAAAGCAACCAATATGGGACTCTAACATCACAACAACATAAATTTCATATTTACAAATAAAGCCCAACAATTACAGACTCAAAAGGACACAAATATTTGCTCTACAAAATTTATAAAGAGAGAAGAATTCGAATCCAGTCAAGACACAGAATCAAGTTTATTGATTATAATGTGTTCATCGATATCAAATTCCGGCAAGAATGTTTTGGGAGCGGTTGAGAAAGAAAGAGGAAGAAAACGGAGCGTCTGTTTTCTGGAAAAATGAAGGAGAATGAAAGAGAGATGGCAGTCATAACGTTTGAATGGCAGTCATAACAAAACAGCCCAGCTAAAGGAAAGGGGAAAAAACAGACAAAATCAGCCATTAACAGAAACAATAGGTGTCAAAACAGAGAAAATCAAAGGCCTAAAATCAAGACCCGGAAACAAAATTAAGACATGAAATAACCAAACAATTAGTTGAAGTTTTAAAAGCAAGAGAAAGAAAAGGTTGTAGAATGCAGCGTGTAAATGGGCTTACAATTTCCATGGAATGGAGAAGGTCCTCTTCACGGGGGGCAAGAATGGTAGCCAAAACTCTGACCCTGAAAGCGTGGGACGCATCTTGAGAGCCATCACTTTGGCCGATCTCCTCCGTTGAATTACAAAATCTTGAGCCATTTTAAGCAGCAGCAAACCCCAAACGCACAGCACCAACGAATCATGGCATTCGTCTCTTGAATGGCACTCGAATAGTAAATCACAAGAATAAAATCCCTAATCAGATTTTGCGAAACGATAGTGAGCAGTGATTACAAATGGATTCAAAATTCACCTGCAGTGAAACTAATTGGAGGGGTTTAGATAGAGAAGGGGGGAACACAGAATCAATTTTCTTGATTCTAATGTCATAAGTTCCGGCGACGCCAAAAGCCTCCAACGGAAACGACGAACGGAAGGGGGAAGGGGGAAGGGGGAAGGGGGAAGGGGGATGAAAGAGGAAAATGGGGAGGAGAGAGAGCGTTCTGTAGATACGAAGGAGAGATGAAATGAGAGAGAAGGGAGATGAAAGATAAATGATAAGAGTACCGTTGGTTCTTTTAAAAGAGGCCTAGGATGTGCCACGTCATCGATCCGTGTCTACTCTTCCCTTTCTAATCCCACCATCCATCTTACTTTATGTTATTAAATTTCCACCGTTGATAGAAGCATAGCAATAAATCCAAATTCGTTCCTTGTCCATACTACCGAAGCCCAATCTATGCTCCTCAGTCCTTGTCCATACTGCTGAAGCCCAATCCAGTGTGATCCAAACCACTCACGCCCACTTGAATTTCAATAAAGGGCAATTTTCTAATCTCATTTATCCTTACATGCATTTTATTCAACGTCTCTTCCGTAATTATTCTACACTTTTATATCAAACACCATTACGTCAAACTGTAGCCATTAATGTGAAAAGTTATTACTCAAGTTATATGGCTCACCCAATTTTAAGTTAAATTATCTTAAATTACTTAGCTTATACTAAACCAATATTTTATTGTTTTTTCCGTCAATTATCCATCACTCAGCAAGTATGATATAAACTTACTGTCATTTTTCTCCAACACTAGTTTTAGGGAACTTAAAACTCGTTAAACCTTCCACATCTTTACGCAGGAAATCGTGACCATTCCAATATTTATTTTCATTATTTATCTTCATTTTTTTGATTTTGATAAAGTCACTTATATGCATATATAAAGTGTACATAATTGAAGAGTATCAAAAAATATGAACTTTTGCAATAAGGACCGCCACTAAATACGTTCTACACACAAATTTATGATCCAAACATGCGTTCTAAAATACGATTCGAGCACCGAGTTATGACCATTTGAATCGTCATTTTCATTTGATGGGTTCAATTTTGGGAAAGTGATAAATTACTAGTTAGCAAACATAGAGGTACCATGATGTAGAGCATGAAAATATAAAAACTTTTCAAAAAATAACCGGTCCAAAATATGATATAAGCACAGAGTTATGACCACTTGAATCGTCCTTTCCATTCGATAGGTTCAATTTTGAGGATTTTATGAAGTTATTAATTAGCAATTATGAAAGATACCATATTGAAGATCGTGAAATTATAAGAACTTTTCAAAAAGGAATCGGTCAGAAAATATAATGTAAGCACCAAGTTATGACCACCTGAATTATCTTTTTGATTTGATGGACTCAATTTTAGGAATTTAATAATGTTACTAATTAGCAAAGACGAAATGTACCATATTGTAGACCATGAAAATATAACAAGTTATGAGTAAATAATCGCTCCAAAATATGATATGAGCACCGGAGCATGGCCATATGAATAGTCTTTTTCATTTGATGAGTTCAATTTCGGAGATTTTACGAAGTTACTAATTAGCAAACACAAAAGGTACCATATTGTAGATCATTAAAATATAAGAACTTCTGAGGAAAGAATCGGTCCAAAATATGATATTTGCACCGAGTTATGACCATCTGAATCATTTTTTTCATTTGATGGGTTCAATTTTGGGGATTTTGTGAAGTTACTAATTGGCAAACACGGAAGGTACCATATTTAAGATCATATTATAGAACATGAAAATATGAGAACTTCTATAAAAAGAATAGGTCCAAAATATGATCTGAGCATCGAGCTATGACCATCTAAATCGTCTTTTCCATTTGATGGGTTCAATTTCAGGATTTTATGAAGTTTCTAATTAGAAAACCCAAAATGTACCATATTGTAGGCCATCCAAATATAAGAACTTTTGGGGGGGAAAAGTCGGTCCAAAATATGATATGAACACCGAGTTATGCACACCTTAATCATCCTTTTCATTCGATGGGTTCAATTGCGATGATTTTATGAAGTTATTAATCGAAGGTACCATATTGAAGATCATGAAGTTATAATAACTTTTCAAAAAATAATCGTTCCAAAATATAATCTATGCACCGAGTTATGACCATCTGAATCATCTTTTTTATTTGACGGGTTCAATTTTGAAGATTTAATAAAGTTACTAATTAGCAAAGACGAAATGTATCATACTGTAAACCATGAAAATATAAGCACTTTTGAGAAAAGAAACGCTCCAAAATATTATCTGAGTACCGAGTTATGACCATCTGAATCGTCTTTCTCATTTGATGAGTTCAATTTTGGAATTTTATGAAGTTATTAATTTGCAAACACGAAAGGTTTCATATTGTAGAATATGAAAATACATGAACTTTTTAGAGCATGAATCGGTCCAAAATATGATGTGAGTATCGAGTTATTGCCATCTGAATTGTCTTTTTCATTTGATGGGTTCAATCTCGGGAATTTTATGAAGTTACTAATTAGCAAACACAGAAGGTACCATATTCAAAATCATGAAATTATAAGAACTTTTAAAAAAGGAATTGGTTCAAAATAAGATCTGAGCACCGAGTTATGACCATATGAATCATCTTTTCCATTTGAAGGATTCACTTTCGGTGATTTTATAAAGTTACAAATTAGCAAACACGAAACATACCATATTGTAGACAATGAAAATATAAGAATTTTTTAAAAAGGAATCGGTCCAAAATAGGATATGAACACTGAGATATGGCCATCTGGTTCGTATTTTTCATTTGATGGGTTCAAATTTAAGAGTTTGA
This sequence comes from Rubia yunnanensis, assembly GCA_037428765.1. Lineage (NCBI taxonomy): Eukaryota > Viridiplantae > Streptophyta > Magnoliopsida > Gentianales > Rubiaceae > Rubia > Rubia yunnanensis. Next base: position 985,990 of record JALMRO010000025.1, on the reverse strand, counting down.
AGTTAATAATTAGCAAACATGAAAGGTAACATATTGTAGACCATGAAAATATAAGAACATTTTAGAAAAGAATCGCTCAAAAATATGATATGAGCATCGAGTTATGGTCATATGAATAGTCTTTTTTTGTTTGATAAGTTCAATTTTGGGGATTTTCTGAAATTAATTATTAGCAAATACAAAGGTACCATATTTTTTACCATGAATATATAAGAAATTCTGAAAAAGAATTGGTCCAAAATATGATATAAGCACCCAAGTTATGGCTATCTGAATCATATTTTTCATTTCATGGGTTCAATTTCAGGAAATTTATGAAATTACTAATTAGCAAACATGGAAGGTAACATATTGAAGATCATGAAATTGTAAGAATTTTTCAAAAAGGAATCGGTCATAAATATGATATGAGCACCAAATTATTACCATCTGAATCGTCTTTTAATTTGATGGGTTCAATTTTTTAGATTTTATGAAGTTACTATTTTGCGATCATTAAAGGTACAATATTGTAGACCATGAAAGTATAAGAACTTTTTAAAAAGGAATCAGTCCAAAATATGATATGAGCACCGAGTTATGACCATCTGAATCGTGAATTTCATTTGATGGGGTTCAATTTTGGGGATTTTATGAAGTTACTAATTTGCAAACATGAAAGGTGTCATATTGTAGACCATGAAAATATAAGAACTTTTGAAAAAGGAATCCGTCCACAATATGATCTAAGCGTCGAGTTATGACCAACTGGATCATGTTTTTCGGGGATGAAAAGAAGTTACTAATTAGCAAACATGGAAGGTAACATATTGTAAAGCATGAAAATATAAGAACTTTTAAAAAAAGAATCGGTCCAAAATATTATCTGAGCATCGAGTTATGACCATCTAGATTCTCATTTTCATTTGATGGGTTGAATTTCAAGGATGAGATGAAATGACTAGTTAGCAAATACTGAAGATACCATATCGTAGAGCATAAAAATTAAGAACTTTTAAAAAAGAAATCGGTCTAAAATATTATCTGAGCAGTGAGTTATGACCATCTAGATTCTCGTTTTCATTTGATGGGATGCATTTTGGGTATTCTATGAAGTAACTAATTAGCAGACACGGAAGGTACCATATTGTAAAACATGAGAATATAAGAACTTTTCAAAAAGAAATCAGTCCAAAATATTATCTGAGCATCGAGTTATGACCATCAAGATTCTCATTTTCATTTAATAAGTTGAATGTCGATGATGAGATGAAGTTACTAATTAGCAAACACTGAAGGTGTCTTTTTGTAGAGCAGGAAAATATAAGAACTTTCCAAAAAGAAATTGATCCAAAATATTATCAAAGCACCGAGTTATGTCCATCTAGATTCTCATTTTCATTTGATGAGTTGAATTTCGGGTATTCTATGAAGTAACTAATTAGCAAACACGGAAGATACCATATTGTAAAGTTTAAAAATATAAGAACTTTTAAAAAATAAATCGGTCCAAAATATTATCTGAGCACTAAGTTATAACTGTCTAGATTCTCATTTTCATTTAATGGGTTGGATTTCAGGTATTAGATAAAGTATCTAATTACCAAAACAGAAGGTACCATATTGTAAAGCATGAGAATATAATAACTTTTCAAAAGGGAATAGGTCCAAATTATGGTCTATGCATCGAGTTATGACCATATGAATTATCATTTTAATTTAATGGGTTGAATTTATAGGATTTGATGAACTTACTGATTAGCAAACAGGAAGTTAAAATTTTGTAAAGTATGAAAATATAAGAACCTTTTAAAAAGGAATAGGTCTAACATATTTTCTAAGCATCAGGTTATAACCATTTAGATTCTCATTTTCATTTGAATGGTTGAATTTCGGGAATAGGTATAATTTACTAATTATCAAACAAGAAAGGTACCATTTTGTAGAGCATGAAAATATAAGAACTTTTTAAAAAGGAATCGGTCCAAATTATGGTCTATGCATCGAGTTATGACCATATGAATTGTCATTTTAATTTAATGGGTTGAATTTATAGAATTTGATGAACTTACTGATTAGCAAACATGAAGTTAAAATTTTGTAAAGTATGAAAACATAAGAACCTTTTAAAAAGGAATAGGTCTAAAATATTTTCTAAGCATCAGGTTATAACCATTTAGATTCTCATTTTCATTTGATTGGTTGAATTTCGGGAATAGGTATAATTTACTAATTATCAAACAAGAAAGGTACCATTTTGTAGAGCATGAAAATATAAGAACTTTTTAAAAAGGAATCGGTCCAAAATATTATATGAGCATCAAGTTATGACAATCTGAATTATCATTTTCATTTGATGTTTTGAATTTCATGTATTCTATGAAGTTACTAATTAGCAAACATGAAAGGTACCATTTTGTAAAGTAAAAAAATATATGAACTTTTTAAAAAGAAATCGGTCCAAAAATATAATCTGAGCACTAAGTTATGACTATCTAGATTCTCATCTTCATTTGATGGGCTGAATTTCGGGTATTGGATGAAGTAACCAATTAGCAAACACGGAAGATATCATATTGTAAAGAATGAAAATACAAGAACTTTCTGAAAATGTGTCGGTCCAAAATATTATCTGAGTATCGAGTAATAACCATTTGAATTATCATTTTCATTTGATGGGTTAAATTTTGGGTATTTGATGAACTTACTAATTAGAAAACACAGAAGTTGTAGACTATGAAAATATAATAACTTTTAAAAAAGAAATTGGTCTATAATATTTTCTGAGCACCGAGTTATGACCATCTAGGTTCTCATTTTCATTTTATGGGTTGAATTTCGGGGACGTGATGAAGTTACTAATTAGCAAACAGGCAATGTACCATATTGTAGAGAATCAAAATATAAGAACTTTTCAAAATAGAATCGGTCCAAAATATTAATTGAGCACCGAGTTATGACCATATAGATTCTCATTTTCATTTGCTGGGTTAGATTTTGGTGAATGGACGAAGTTACTAATTAGAAAACATAGAAGGTATCATTATGTAAAGCAAGAAAATATAAGAATTTTTCAAGAAAAAATATATCCAAAATATTATTTGAGCACCAAGTTATGAATTTCGGTTCTCATTTTCATTTGATGGTTTAATTTCGGGTATGGGAGGAAATGACTAATAAGCAAACACGGAAGGTAATATATTGTAGAGCATAAAAATATAAGAACTTTTAAAAATGGAATCTTTCCAAAATATTATCTGAGCATTGAGTTATGATAACACGAGTTTCAAAATTATAAGTTCATACTAATTAACAAACACGAAGGGTAACATATTAAAGATCATGTAATTATAAGAATTTTTGAAAAAAGAATCGATCCAAAATATGATATAAGCACCGAGTTATGACCACCTGAAGTGTATTTTTCATTTGATGAGTTCAATTTTGGGAATTTTATGAAATTACTAATTAGCAAACACGAAAGTTACCATATTGTAGACCATGAAGATATAAGAACTTTTGATCAAAGAATCGGTCTAAAATATGATATGAGCACCAAGTTATGGCCATATGAATAGTCTTTTCCATTTGATAGGTTCAACTTCGGGGATTGTATGAAGTTACTAATTAACAAACACGAAGGTAACATATTGAAAATCATGAAATTATTAGAACTTTTTAAAAAGAAATATGTCCTAAATAAGATCTGAGCACCGAGTTATGACCGTCTAAATTGTTTTATTCATTTGATGGGTACAATTTTGAGATTTTATGAAGTTACTAATTAGTAAAAAAGAAAGATACCATATTGTTGAATATGAATATATGAGAACTTCTAAATAAATAATCGATCCAAAATATGATCAGAGCACTGAGTTATGATCATCTGAAACGTCTTTATCATTTGATGGGTTTAATTTTGGAATTTATGAAGTTACTAATTAACAAACACGAAACTTAACGTATTGTAGACCATGAATATATAAGAACTTTTGATCAAAGAATCGGTCTAAAATATGATATGAGCACCGAGTTATGACCATATGAATCGTCATTTTCATTTCATAGGTTCAATTTCGTGGATTTCATGAAGTTACTAATTAAGAAACACGAAAGGTAACATATTAAAGATCATGAAACTATAAGAACTTTTAAAAAAGGAGTCGGTCCTAAATATGATATGAGCACCGAATTATGACCATCTGAATCATCTTTTCATTTGACAAGTACGTTTCAAGATTTTATGATATTGCTAATTAGCAAATACGAAAGGTGCCATTTTATAGAATATGAAACTATGAGAACTTCTAAAAAAAAATCGGTCAAAAATATGATATGAGCACCAAGTTATGACCATCTGAATCGTCTTTTCCATTTGATGGGTTCAATTTTGAGATTTTATGAAGTTACAGCAAACCCAAAAGGTACCATAGTTTAGACTACGAAAATGTAAGAACTTTTGAAAAAAATTCGATCTCAAATATGATATGGGCACTGAGTTATGGCCACCTGAATCGCCTTTATCATTTGATGGGTTCAATTTTGGAATTTATGAAGTTACTAATTAGCAAACACGAAACTTAACATATTGTAGACCATGAATATATAAGAACTTTTGATCAAAGAATCGGTTTAAAATATGATATGAGCACCGAGTTATGACCATATGAATCGTCATTTTCATTTCATAGGTTCAATTTCGTAGATTTCATGAAGTTACTAATTAAGAAACACGAAAGGTAACATATTAAAGATCATGAAACTATAAGAACTTTTCAAAAAGGAGTCGGTCCTAAATATAATATGAGCACCGAATTATGACCATCTGAATCATCTTTTCATTTGACAAGTTCGTTTCGAGATTTTATGATATTACTAATTAGTAAACACGAAAGGTGTCATTTTATAGAATATGAAAATATGAGAACTTCTAAAAAAAGAATCAGTCAAAAATATGATATGAGCACCAAGTTATGACCATCTGAATCATCTTTTCCATTTGATGGGTTCAATTTCGAGATTTTATGAAGTTACTAATTAGCAAACCCAAAAGGTACCATAGTTTAGACTACGAAAATATAAGAACTTTTGAAAAAAATTCGATCTCAAATATGATATGAGCACCGAGTTATGATCACCTGAATTGCCTTTTTCATTTGAAGAGTTCAATTTCTGTAATTTTGTGAAGTTACTAATTAGCAAACATGGAAGGTACCATATTTAAATTCATGAAATAATAAGAACTTTTCAAAAAGGAATCAGTCCAAAATATGATCTGAGCACCAATTTTAACCATCTGAATTGTCAGTTTCATTTGATGGGTTCAATTTTGAGATTTTATGAAGTTACTAATCAGCAAGCACGGAAGTACCGTATTGTATACCATGAAAATATAAGAACTTTTGAAAGAAGAATCGGTCCAAAATATGATATGAGCACCGACTTATAACCATCTGAATCGTCTTTTTCCATTTGATGAGTTCAATTTTGGGATTTTATGAAGTTAATAATTATCAAACAAGGAAGTTACCATATTAAAGACCATGAAAATATAAGAACTTTTGAAATAATAATCGGTCCAAAATATGATCTGAGCACCGAGTTATGACCACCTCAATTGTCCTTTTCATTTGATGGGTTCAATTTCGAGATTTTATGAAGTTACTAATTAGCAAACCCAAAAGGCACCATATTGTAGACCATGAAAATATAAGAACTTTTGAAAAAAGAATCAGTCCAAAGTATGATATGAGCACCGAGTTATGACCACCTGAATCGCCTTTTTCATTTGAAGGGTTCAATTTTTGGGATTTTGTGAAGTTACTAATTAGCAAACATGGAAGGTACCATATTTAAGATCATGAAATTATAAGAACTTTTCTTTTACGGAATTAGTACTATTGTATTATGGAATTAGTGTTCATATTGTAAAATCAGGTACAAATCAGGAGCACGGGACACACCAACGCAGATTGAGCGGTGGCGCGTGAGGGCGGGCAACGACGTCGGGCGTTGGACGGCGGCTCTGACGAACGGTGCATGGTGGAGGATGACGCGTGGCATCGGGATCGGCGGCGTGTGGACGTCGGACGGCAGGGTTTAATGCAACGGAAAATTTTCTATTCAGGTTTCAGAATTGTAGGCTCTGATACCATGTAGGAAATAAGGGTAATAATCTGTATGTTTATTCATGAATTCAGGATACATTATATAGTAGTACAAGATACCTATCCCAGCTAGGAGAATGTAACAGAATACAATTATATCTACAATTATGGTAGGAATACAAATCCAATTCCAATACCAATACTAATTAACACCAATTCCATAATACAATAGTACTAATTCCGTAACATTTTAAAAAAGGAATCAGTCTAAAATATGATCTGAGCACCAAGTTTGACCATCTGAATTGTCTGTTTGATTTGATGGGTTCAATTTTGAGATTTTATGAAGTTACTAATCAGAAAGCACGGAAGTATCGTATCGTAGACCATGAAAATATAAGAACTTTTGAAAGAAGAATCAGTCCAAAATATAATCTGAGCACCGACTTATGACCATCTGAATTGTCTTTTTCATTTGATGAGTTCAATTTTGGGATTTTATGAAGTTAATAATTAGCAAGCACGGAAGTTACCATATTAAAGACCATGAAAATATAAGAACTTTTGAAAAAAGAATCGGTCCAAAATATGATCTGAGCACCGAGTTATGACCACTTGAATCGTCTTTTCCATTTGATGGGTTCAATTTTGGAGATTTTATGAAGTAACTAATTAGCAAACCCAAAAGGTGTCATATTACGGACTATGATAATATAAGAACTTTTGAGAAATGAATAGGTCCAAAAAATGATATGAAAACAGAGTTATGGCCACCTAAATCGTCTTTTTTCATTTTATGGGTTCGATTTTGGGGGTTTTATGAGGTTACTAATTAACAAACACGAAGGGTAACATAATGAAGATCTTTAAATTATTAAAACTTTTCAAAAAGGAATCGACCCTAAACATGATCTGAGCACGGAGTTATGACCATCTGAATCATCTTTTTCAATTGATGGGGTTCAATTTTGAGAATTTTATGAAATTACTAATTAGCAAAAACGAAAGGTACCATATTGTAGACCATGAAAATATAACAAATTTTGATCAAAGAATCGGTCTAATATATGATATGAGCACCGAGTTATGGCCATATGAATCATCTTTTCCATTTGATGGGTACAATTTTGAGATTGTATGAAATACTAATTAGCAAACATGAAAGATACATATTATAGAATATGAAAAAATGAGAACTTCTAAAAAAATAATCGATCCAAAATATGATCTGAACACCGAGTTATGACCATCTGAATCATCTTTTTCATTTGATGTGTTCAATTTTGGGATTTTATGAAGTTACTAATTAGCAAACACGAAAGGTACCACATAATAGACCATGAAAATATAAGAATTTTTTAATCGAAGAGTCGGTCTAAAATATGATATGAGCACCGAGTTATGACCATGTGAATCCTCTTTTTCATTTGATGGGTTCAATTTCGGGATCTTATGAAGTTAAAATTAGCAAACATGGAAGTTACCATATTTAAGACCATGAAATTGTAAGAACATTTGAAAAAAGAATCCGTCCAAAATATGATCTTCAAGTTGGGCATAATCTTCAAGTCTGCCTTGTATCTTTGACTTCAGTTTTTGTAGCTGGCACACCCATGAAGGAAGGTAGGGCTGCATGAATTTGCTCTCAATAGTGAAGTTAGCTCTCAGATTTTTTTCTTCTTCCCTAAGTTGATAGCCATCTACATTTGCCCATGTTTGTTGCACATATCTCAGTGCATCTTCTTGTTTTATCTTTCTTAAACCTAATCCTCATATTACAAACTGTAACGTGGTGCTTGCAGGCTAATATGTACTCATTCTTATTGACAAACTCATGGCCAACCTGGAACTCAACGTCATCAGAAGCATTGGGAATCACAAATCTTTTGTGAACCCTGACCCTTTTTTCCCAACATCCTAATCACCATCATCGCTGGCCTGACTGTTTTCATCTCCATCACCAATTGCATCAAGTGAATCTTCATCGTCCGTATTGCCCTTAGGTTCAGTTTCTTGTCCCCCTGCCCATCACCTTCCATCTCCCCAAAAAGTGAACTCCATTGCTTTTCCCTCTCCTTCATTATATACTACTAGTGATCATTATCATCCATCACATAATCTTGGTCTTGGAATTTCCCAACATCATCACCCTCCTTTACATGCTCAACTGTTAGAGCTGTTTCTGTGTTTCTTCTCTTCCTTTTCAAATGTCCCACTGTCTTCCTTGCACTCTCTTTATTTTTATTTTTTCTCAGCCCTACACCCTCATCTTCCTGAACACTTTCTCCACTGACATCTTCTTCTCTGATATCAATATACATCTTCTCAACTACCATGTCATCCACCCTTTCAGCCAACCTCTCATCCACCCTCCCAGCCACAAAATCAGCCACCCTCGCATCTTCATCAACATCTTTTCTATCATCATCAAAGTCATTCTTGGTGGTAGTCTCATCCCTATGTCTCATTTCCCCCAGGTCAGTAGTTTGAACTTGTTGAGAAACCTGTGTGCTAGGACCCTCATCATCCATGCTATCTAGTCTATCTACTAGTATGACCCTCTCAACCTCCTTCAGTGGCTCCCTCTTTCTAGTACTAGGATTAACATACTTTTTGCTTTTTTTCATCATCATGTGTTGCTGCCTCATTGACCTAGAAACATTCTGGTAGTAACTCACAACATGGGGATCAGAATCCTCATTCTTACGCATTTCAAAAGCTTTGTGTCTAAAAACTTTCTCTGGCTTCTTTCTGCCCTTGACCTTCTTCTTATCAGAACCTGCCTAGTCCTCATTCTCCCCAACCAACCTCTTATCAACTTCAACACGTTCCTCACAAGAATGCCAACATAGATAATTCCAATAGGGACTAAACAAATACACATCCACCACTCCATTCTTAACCCCGACAAAGACTATTTCCTTCGATTGTTCAGGAAATAGTATCAACTGGTCTATATCTATTGCACTAAAACTCACCCCCCAGTTCAAACACACTCCACATAACCATCCCCTATAACCAAAATAATGATAAGTAGAATCCAAATGACCCAAACATAAATCATCACCATCACAGAAATCAGCCATATAAACACTACCACCAATATACATTGGAAAGGGGTCCCAGGCCATGTACCCATGACAATGTATTCTAACAAAGAGTTGATTGCTACCAGGAGTTGAAATGTAAACAACGCTTTATCAATATAAAACACAAAATATATTAATCTCGACTAAAATAAATTTAATCCCATCCCACATAATTTTGTAGATCTAAATCTAAACTAATTAAACAAACAAACAAGTAAGAATCCTATGTTATCATAAACTGTAGACCAAACATTGTCCTATCATAACTAATATTCATCAATCAACAGAAAAAATGGGGACTACCCGATTCAAAAACAGAAACACCATTATTTACTACCCAACAACCACGGGGGATTGCCATTAATTTCTATCTCTTCAATTATATATATGTACATATTCTTATCCCATACAGATTTGAAACGCTTATCATAGTCAGGAGCTCCATTTCCACCACCAAAACTCCTTCCATGTTCTCGCATCACCATTATCTCGTGTTCCTCCATTGTCACCTACATTCGCACAATGAAATTCATCACCATTCATGTTCTCGCAAAAAACCACAACCTCGTTTACAATGGGTAATCGCAAAAAATAAATTGACATTTTTTTTCATTATTTGGGGTTCCGTCGCAATCGGCCTCGTAATAAGTCTGCACCGCCGCCGTCTTAAATCATCAGCGATGGGCGTCCAACCGTCGCGAAGCCACTAGCTTAAATGTCGTGATTGTCGAGACGATCTGGGAAGTGTCTCAGCAGCAGGCAGCATCTTGAATCTCTTATCAGCTGAGCTCACGTTGTCATTGACGTTGATGTTGTTGTTGTGAATGATGTTGTTAGTGTGTTCCTTGAATCCAATGTTTATCATATACTTTCCACTACCAGCTATATTTCCCATGACACTGGTACTCGACTTGGGGTACAAAGTGATAAAGTAATCTTCCATAATAATTATGAATAATGATGAAGCGTATAAATAGAGTACAAAGTAGACTAGTATAAATATAGCTCTCGCCTAGTCATCATGGAATAAAATATAATCCAATCTTCTACTTGCTTTATTCTAACACCCCCCTCAAGCGAAGTGTTAGATGCTCGTTGATGCACAGTTTGTACTTGAACAACTCAAACAATGGACGAGACAGCCCCTTGGTGAAGATGTCTGCAATCTGAAGAGAAGTCGGGACATGTGCAATGCCCAACTTGCTAGATGTCACCAACTCACAAACAAAATGGTAGTCAATGTCGATATGATTCACCCTCTTGTGCACCACCGGATTCTGAGCCAAGAAGATTGCACTGCTGTTATCGCATAACAACAATGGCAAACCAGAAAGAAAAACCCGAAGTTCACAAAGCAAATGGGTGAGCCAAACCACCTCGGAAACAGTGTTGGTAGGAGCACGATACTCAGAGAGGCAGGTGGTTGTCGCCGTGACCCGCAAACCCCTGCCAGGAAGCCACTGCAGGCTCTGCTGGTAAGAGCATCTCCAATGTGAGATTCAATATGGTAAACTTCTCTTGCCACGTAAGAGTAATGGACTCTCAAACCTAAATTTACTCTCCAATCCAAGGGTCAAATAAAGGAGTCGCAATGACGTGGATGAAAATTCAATTGACATTGTCGATGTGACCTTCTGTATTCAGACTATCAGTCTGAGGCTCGCTATTTGCCAAATCAGCATACGGTTAAAAAAAATTTATACATGACGGTAAATCTTTGTATTAAAAAAATTATTGCACGTTCCATTAGAATAAATTGCAAATATATATACACACAACAACCAAAAATTCCATAACCACATTATTTTTAAACAAATGATTCAACATGATAAAACTCATTAAAAAATTGTAAATCTACTTTTACAGTAAAAATAACTTCCAAAAAGTAAAATTAATCATCTATAAATCATAAATATATAGACTAAACCACAAAAAGATATACACATGTGAGATTGAATTTATCAAATATTATTTACCTTTTGAAATTATGCATTTATATATATATTACCACTTATATATATATTATCTTACATTTATATATATATATATATATATATATAAATTTATACTAAAAAAATTATAAGTATTAGTCTATTAACATTAGAATTCAATTTTTTTTTCAAATTCTAAAAAGTAACTATGAATTTATAGGTTATAAAATAATTGAATGATGTATTTTAATAATAATGAAAAATCCACATGTTAAGTGCTAAATATATTCATTTATATTTAATAATATATAAATAATAATGATGCATATATTATAGATTGGCAAAATAAAAATTAATTTCAATTAATTTTTGTTTTTTACTCTTTCTCCATACAAGTAAAATTGAGACATAAATTAGAAAGTTTCTTAACTCATTGTCTATTTAATAATTAGTTAATTTAATGAGAATAACAAATTAATTTCTAGAATAGAATCAATTTTATTTTAAACATGAACTAAAAATAAGTTAGTGCCGATTAATGTTATACTCGAGTTCATAAAAACTATTTTATTGAACCAATATAATTATTTATTCTCCATCATTACTCTTGTAAAATAATTAGATGCATCCAAAATATAATTAATTGTATGAATATAATATTTGTTGAGATCAAATATAATATTAAAATACAATTTCAATATTATATATATACACGTCACATAATAATTGGGAGTTTGTAGCATATTCACGTCACATAATAATTATTCATTTAAAGTTTGGATTGGAGAATGATTTCAAACAAAATATTACGTCAGACTGAATGTGACATTGGAGATGCTCTAAGAATTCAAATGGATTCCGTTTGCCGGAGGGGCGCCGATCCATTAGAAAAACTGTTTTCATCTCATCCCCGGGTTTTGATGAGCGCGATAGCGTCCTCCTGTGCCAAGTACCGGGGTACGACTATGCGTGGGACGCATACACGATAGACTGTTGTTCTTGGCAAGCCACGCAGGTACGCTCTTCCTATTAGAGAAAATTCTATGTCTGTGTCTATAGCCACAGACGTAAGAGAATGGAGAGGATGCAGGTAGGAAATGCGTCATCTCCTCCCTGAGCGGACGTGGCGAGATGGGCAGTTTACACGTGGCAGAAGACGCATGATCCACTTTCATCCTTTAATTCACAACTTCCTCCCTTATAAATATATATAAATATATATATAAACATAAACATAAACGTAAACATAATTATAAATATAAATATAAATATAAATAAAGTTACATATATATATGTATATAAATATAAAGATACATATATATATGTATATAAATAAAGTTATATATATAAATATATAAATATATAAATATATAAATATATAAATATATAAATATATAAATATATAAATATATAAATATATAAATATATAAATATATAAATATATAAATATATAAATATATAAATATATAAATATATAAATATATAAATATATAAATATATAAATATATAAATATATAAATATATAAATATATAAATATATAAATATATAAATATATAAATATATAAATATATAAATATATAAATATATAAATATATAAATATATAAATATATAAATATATAAATATATAAATATATAAATATATAAATATATAAATATATAAATATATAAATATATAAATATATAAATATATAAATATATAAATATATAAATATATAAATATATAAATATATAAATATATAAATATATAAATATATAAATATATAAATATATAAATATATAAATATATAAATATATAAATATATAAATATATAAATATATAAATATATAAATATATAAATATATAAATATATAAATATATAAATATATAAATATATAAATATATAAATATATAAATATATAAATATATATATATAAATAAAGATACATATATATATATGTATATAAATAAATTTATATAAATATATATATAAATATAAATAAAGATACAAATATATATATATGTATATAAATAAAGTTATATAAATATAAATATAAATATTCAAATATAAATATAAATATTAATATTCAAATATTAATATTAATATTAATATTTGAATATATGTATAAATATATATATATATATAAATATAATTATAAACATAAATATAAACATAAATATATATATATATATATAAATATAATTATAAACATAAATATAAACATAAATATATATATATACATATATATATATATAAATAAATAAAAATCCCACCCATGATGCTCCACCCTTTCCTCCATTCTCCACAATCACCGCATTAGCAGCCAACATTTACCAGCACCACCCCAACAGCCTCCAACATTCAAATAAAAACCCTAGGTAAATCAAGAACTCTTTCATATTATGGGAGCACCACCCCAACAGCCTCCAATAAAAACCCTAGGTAAATCAAGAACTCCTGGGTGTCGTGATGCCAAAGGGTGTCGTGGGAAGTGATGCCAAAGCGGAGAAACTCTTTGTGGTGAGGGTTTTCCACCGTCAAGCTGTGTTTAAGGATGACCATCTCCGTGTTTGAACTTAAAATTTTTGAATTGTATGAATCAAGTTATAAACTTTATTACTATTACACGTTACACATTAATTTTAAATATTGCAACTTAGTCCTTTTACCTTTTATTATTCTAATTAAACCACATATTATCATAAGTCTATGAAAATACCGTGACTTTGCCGTAAATTAATTAAAAATTATACAGAATCATTGCACAAGAAATTATGATCATCAGCAAATAGACCAAAGCACAAAGGGCTGTGTTAGATAAATTGCAACAAATCACTGGACAATAATTTGACGAATAATCAATTTTGCACAATATTTGGAGTTTATTAGTTAACCAGCTTATAAATGTTGACATTAAAAAAATCTTCAAGTAAATTTACTTACCCACTAAATTTTCCGACCTTAAGTTCAGTTGGCTCCCTACAATGTGTCATTTGAAAAAGTAACGTACAAAACAAGGTCAAACGTGGCCTTTTTCCATCTAAAATGAACCAGGGGAGAGTTGTTCACAAACTATCCTTTCCAGATCGATAGTTTTCATGAACTTCATTGAGGAGCTGCCTACATGGTACTACAGCGCCAAGTTTGACACAAGCAAGGAACGCTCCTGAAAGCTTCCGATGAAGACTGTAAGCCTCTTCAGGTGGCGGCGTCAGCCTGTGTCTCAGCATCGTTGCACCGAGGTTTGAAATGCTTTTTGTGATACTGGTAGAGCGAAAATCGTAATCCCCATGCTTCGCAAAAGGCAGTCCAACTATGAAACCAGCTTGCACGTGAGCATCTAGCATTACCTCTGATTCCATACCAGTGAGAAACCCAAGTCTGCGTGATATCTCAATGACGCCTTCACGGTCACTATTTGAACAAGCCAGAACCTGTACATAATACACGGGTGAAAATTATTGGTGCAAAGGGATAGGGACAATACAGCCGATGGAAGAGAAGAGCAGTCTGCACATATCAATATTGCATATTCATACTCAAGTAATATGCTCTTGCATAGAGTTTATACATAAAAAAAGAGTCCCAGCCCTGAATGAAGAAACATCCATAGATTCAGATGTGAAGTATTGAAGCACCATACAAAACATATAGAAATATAGTCCATCGAGGCACAGCTCAGATAGAAGTCATAATAGGAGAACAGCGTGAAATAAACTATTTACCATGCTCAAGTAGTCATCAACAAACTGTTTGGGATATTCACGGGCTGCTCCAAAATCAATAAGATTAATGGAATTTGCAGACTCATCATATAGAAAGTTGCCCCAGTTCGGATCAGTCTGCATAAGAGAGAGAAGCAGGTAATTTAGAAAATAACACCGAGGATGACATCCACATGAAAGTCAAATTTCTTGCTCCATATTTCCATTTGTCACATGGGAAAGAAGGTGGATCATCCCCAATCAACCACCTCAAGCATACAACTTACATCTAGACTCAATGCAAATCTTCATTCAGAAAAACAGTTCAAAATTCCTAAATGAATAGTTTACTTGCAAGAAAATGGTTTCCTCGCAATTATGCCAAAAATTCCAGTTGCGACAACTGTGACTACTTCTTGTTCTCATGTAACTTGACCAAGTATGAATGATTTTTCCCATTGATTTCATATTAGATAGCACTTGTACATGTAACTATGTAAATAACTATGCCTGCCTGCATAAATCTAAAGACGAATAACTCAGTCAGAGTTAGTTGAAGCAACTTCCTTCCAACATAATTACGCGTGCCTTGGTCTAGCAATGCCACCTTATCAATGGGAATTCCTGAAATATTTAAAATCAAGAGAAGCGGGTAAAGATCCCATCAGGGAAAAAAATCTCAGATATATTTTTTCTAAACATGTAGAAATCATCAAACATTTACAAGGGGGATAATTTTCATTTAAAATACCATGAACAAGTTCAGAAGTCAGAATCCTTTTACTTGATAAGTCATCCACCACCTTGGGAACATAAAAGCCTTCCATGTCCGCAAGCAGATGACGGAATCTCTTTTGGTTTTGAGCCTCCAATACATAATCACACTCTCGAGATAGTTCATCCTTTGCTACCTGTTATTATTTAGGCTAATTTAGAACGGAAAAAGGAGAGGAGAGCATTGCGTTGCATCTTTTTTACCTTTGCATCACTAAAGTAGAAACTGCTCCACACTACCTAAGAAGTTAAATAAGGAAAAATGGACAGCTTAACTGTGTAGGACAGAGGCCCTCGGGTTCACATGAAGAGTCTGATTTCTTAAAATGAAAATTTGTTCTACATGATTTCTAACTTTAGTTTCTCAAGTGTTGTTCACAAGTATGACAAGACTAAGAAAGTGATTTTTAATAAGTCGTACATTGGAGAAATAAGACTTTTTTGTTTGAAGCCGAGGGAGCAATAAATTAAGCAGCAATATTTTCTTTAAAAGAAAAAAAAGTATATGCATCATAGAAGTGCTTACCTGCATTGCATTATCGATGTACAACTTTTCTGGAATAAGATTTGTATACTTCAGTAACAATTTGACGTTGTCAATGTCACTCTCTATGCTATCAGCAACTCCAGGGTACTGTATTTTCATAGCAACCTCCAGGCCTTCCTTTGTAACAGCACGATGTACCTAAACACAGCCGGCAAAATTGCAAATCAGCATAGCAGGCTGGAAGAGGAGATAATTAGAGGTGTAGACCTGTCCAATACTTGCTGCAGCCATGGGTTGGTAAGCAAAATCGAGGAGCTTAGAAGACCAGTTAAGCCCTAGCTCAGCATCTAAAACTCGCTTGAGCTGGCTACTTGGCATCACATCAGCGCCTTGACGGACAATGTCTAAAGCAGCCAGTATCTGCAATAAAGAGAGAGCGTGAGGAGTGGATGCAAGTAGAGTATGAGGCTGAGGAATGGGTTCATCTTACGGGAGCAGGGACGAGAGATTCATCCTGAATGCTGAGCATCTGGCCCAGTTTGAGGGCAGCTCCGCGCATTCTGCAGAGAGCAAGGGCCAAACGCTGTGCATTTTGATCGGACACAAGTGGAGATAGAGGGGAGTCGTCTTTGTTGTGTTGCGAACCGAAAACAAGCCTCCTGGCAGATTCCTGGAATGTTCCCCATGCGAGACCGGCTCCGAGGCCAGCAAACCCTAGCGCTCTGGAGAAGGAGGTGGACGGCACTCTCCTCTCCCGGGGCTTTCTACGGCCAGGAGACGCGGGTGGAGATGGCGACGCGGGTGGAGATGGCGACGCGGGTGGAGATGGCGACGCGGAGGGAGATGGCGACGCGGGTGGAGATGGCGACGCGGAGGGAGATGGCGACGCGGAGGGAGACGGCGATGGATCAGCATTCTCCGGGATGGCGTTGGATGGAAGGGGTGGAATCAAATCGGAATCTGCAGGGGCCAGCCGGTGAAGCCTCCCCCTGGTGAGGCCGGCTAGGTCGGTGGCGGAGAGCAGTATTTTCTTGATCAGGTCTCCGCCTCCAGCTTGCCGTGACAAAACCTCCTTCGCCACCAAACGCAACCCATTCGCAACCCTCACAGCGCCTTTCATCCTTACAACACCACATACCTCTCACTCAAGCCCATATTCCTCGTGACCTCCCCAAATATTACTAAGGGTAACGTGTCATGCTTACCAGCTTGTATTCATACATTATTAAAAGTTAGAATTTAGTGACACTATCTCATTCAACAATATTATTATTTATATACCTTTTTGAATGTGTGGTTAAGTATCGATTAGTTTGACTGAAAAAATGATTTCGTGCAAATCGAGTTGGGATAGAGGGAGCACTCCCAGTTACAGAAATTTTAGGGTTATATCAACTCTTGTTTTTTTAAATTCATAACTGTATCAATACTTATTTTTTATATACTTATATTATTTCATATCGTTATTAACATCCAAAAAACTTAAAAGGGAGTTTGGAAATCAAAATTCAAAAACAAACTCGTCTCTTTGCTAGCAAATCAGAATCTACACATAAAATTAATACAAACAACGCGCCAAACTTCTACCACTCTTTCTTGTATTCCTTCTCTTATCTCTTGAAATAGTGGGACAATAAAGATGACAATACTAATGGAGACAAAAATAGTGGGAGTCCTAAGCAGATCTCTCTAATCAACTGAACATCAGAATTTTCCATAGCATCAGGTAACTCTGCGGTTCGAGCTATCGTCACACCATAATTAACCACCCCGGGATCACTGTACTCGTCTTACTTAACATTCTTCCTACATTGATTATAACATAATTCAAATTAACTAGGCACCTAAAGTAAAACAGAAAAAAATTGAGTGACTGGCATTTCAATCCTATGTTTTTAAACTAAAATAATTTCATAATTAATAGCTTCATAAAGTAATTGTCTATGGGGGTCGAGGGTGAGGCCAACAACATCAAAAAGTTTGTCGATTCCAGCTTGCATAGCAGAATTAGACTTCTGGTCAAATGTGATATCTTTAGACGCAGTCTTCACAACAAACCTACTCTAGCTGGGTCTATTGGGAATACAGTTAGACTTTTGTCCTTGCAACTTGTTCACCTTCTGACATCTTAAACTGCCCTACAAAAAAAACATTAAAACACTCAAATTTCAACACAAAAATCATCCAAAACAGGGAGAAGGATGAGGTTGAGTGATAGACAACCTGCTTGGAGGTAGAAGCAGGGATTGAAGCAGCAGAAATGGCATTTGCAGAAGTCATTTCGGGTGTGGATAAGGAAGGAGGATTTTGTGAGAGGGAAAATATTGTACTGGGGTTTAAGAGAGATTTATGAAGGTGAAATGGGGGGGGGGGAAACAAGGTGAAGAGAAACACATGTAATATGCAAAAAAATACAGTACCTTCAACGTCACCTATGACAGTATTCTTTAAGCGAGCAACGTCGTTTGAACTGAGAGCGGAGGTTCATTTTCTTTGCCAACCTCTTAGTTGCACAAGGTTCCCGATCCTTTAGAACTCAAACTGAACCATCAAAATCTCATAATGAAATGAGAATTAATTGGGATTTTGGATTTAGGGTTTGAGAGGACAAAATGGACAATATACATTTTAATGTTTTTATTTTTTAAAGTGGGGTAAATCGATCATTTTTCAGGTGAGACTAGAGGCATATGTGCACTTTTGAAGAATTTGGGAGAATATATACAAGAACTGGGGGTATAAATGCACATTTTTCAAAAGTTAATGAAGTAAAAATGGAATAAAAGAAGGATAAAAGGTATGTTAAGTAGCATTTAAAAAGAAAAAAATAAAGAAAAAAAGTGCACTTATGCCTCGTAGTTCTTTGGTTTGTGCACATATACTTCCATTTTTTCGGAAGTGCATTTATACTTGTGTCATCTGAAAAATTGGTCAACTTTGGTCATTGTCGGATTCAAAGGAAATGACCATTTTGCCAACCGACTGAGGGCTGGAAGGCCGGATCGATGGAAAACGAGTCAGAATCCGGCGAAGCTTGAGTGGGCGGCGGGACTAGGGGTGGCACTGGTTTGGTGGTGGTGGGTGGCTGGACGAGAAGCTTGGGTGGGCGGCATGATGAGAAGCTTGGGTGGGGGTGCTAGAATTTTGGGGCTGCATTGGGGGTGTGGCAAGGAGGCATCGCGGTGGAGGCAATGTGGTGTGGGAAATAAGAAGAAGATAATGAAGATGGGGATGAAGATACCAATGTTGAAGAAATGAAGTGTCCATAAATGTGATGAAGATGCCCAGAAATGTGATAAAGAGAGGAGAGAAGAATGAGCAAGGTTTTCAGATCGATTGGCACGAGGCGACGGCGATGGAGGAACGGCAAACAAAAACTAATATTGAAGTTGATGAATGGGAGGCTCCGCTTCTATTGAGGGTAAAATGGCCCTCATTTAAAAAAAAATCAAGTGAAGATTATTTTGGTAATTTTAATATTAGTTAATGCTAGAAAACAAAAGATCAACGTCGGACTCAAGCTGCAGGGGTGTCAGTTTTTAAGGCACGGGTAATCCAATGTTACAAATACACTTTCAAAAGTTGAGGAATATATGCCCTACCCAAAAAAATTGGGAGGCATGAATGCATTTTCCCCACTGATTACTTGAATCTCTTTAAAAAAATCACGAGTCTATTGGTACTTTGTCTTTGAGATATATAATATCATTGCCTCCGTCCATCCACTTTCCATGCATTTTCAATACTTGCTCCATTCCCAATTAAATTTCATGGTCGAACATGTTACCGTTAATATATTTAATTACGTATAATAATAACAAATAAAAAAAATTGATATTTAGAAACTAGTTGTTGTGATGGATCCAAAAATATCACATGCTCCCCCTATCTCAGATGAACTTGCACTCTTGCCTTTTGAACATTGTTTTCCATCAAAATTTAATCACATATTTGAATAGATATATAAAGAATAATATTATCGTATATGATATTGTTCAATTCGTCGTAACAAACAGTTTCTAAATATTTAAAAAATTACCTTTACTACACGTAGATAAACATATTAACGGTCAAATGTGTCTCTTGAACAACGTGCAAAAAGTAAGAGTGCAACCCTACTTAGGATCTAGCAGGGACGGAGAGAGTATAATTTTAATGTTGTTTATATATCTAGTCAAATACATGATAAGGTTAGGTAGTGTAGTAAAGTGTGAAGTTTGAAGATGGAGGGAGTACTCTCATCAAAGAAAGATTCATGAGAAATTAGTCAATCAACTATCTGGGTAAATTAAAACAAACCCGATAATTAATCCATCCCCAGATTACATTAAAATTTTATTGCTTATAAAGTTAAGAAATTCAAACTTTTCATTAAGATTTTTGTTTGTAAAAATACAGAACAATACTATTAGGATGATAAATTATAGATTATATATCAATTTTTAAACAAAATAATAATATCCGAAATATTGAACATTCGACCGTGTTTTAAATTTTATAATATTTTTAATTTTGATGAAAAATTAAATCTCTTGAAAACATAAGCTAATAACATAAAGCAGCAGACTGAGGTTTAAGATGACAGGCGATGGTGCCCAACTGGGTAGTGAAGTCCAAGTAACCATTCATTTTAGATTCTATCAACAAATGCAAGCAGGAAACTCCTGTTTACATGTTGACTGGGAAGCAGTCTGCAACAGCACGCTTTAACTGATTCATCTTCTCCCTAGCCAGCTGCAGAGACAATTTAGTACACAAGTCATCTCCACTAAAACCAACCCAAACATTTAATCTTTCAAAAAAAACAAAAAACATTTTGAGCACCACATATATAAGGATGTTCCCTGGGTAAAAGGCACGTAACCATCTAAAAGCAGGATGCTCCAAAAAAAAATGCAGGTTAAGGAACTCACATGATGGACCTCTGTTATTCTCCTCTGCGCATCACTCAATTGTGTGTCTATCGTTTCTTCAGCTTCCAATAACAGCTTTCTGTGAGATACACCTGAGATCATGAAATGTTGCTGTCAGTGTTTGGTCTAAAATTTTAAATAAAACCGTGGTGTGGATACTGGACTCTTATAGCGATGCACAACTTCAAGAACCTATCATCGCATATTAAACACAGACAAGCAAAGGTTTTTTTCTTCAAAAAGGTTATAGGTTGACAATTCTAACCCCTAACACTACTCTGGTTTCTACATTAAAACATTATATATTCAAATAACTCCAACATTCAATCTGAGATGGAACTGAAATGGATCGGAGGCCCTTTCTGTCAAGTTGTAAAACTTATGGCTGTTTGGTAGGGAACTGGACCAAATTACAAGATACCTTGTTTTTCTACAGTTCCTCTGAGCTCCATATGGTGTGCTTCCAGACCTTCAACGATAGATCTGCAATATTGAAGATGGCGATTTACTTCTTCCGTGAACCTCGCATGTATGACATTTAACTGTCCTTGAAGTTCTGCACCAATATTCACCCAACTCCTCAAAATCATGAAATGACAAGCAAGTCTACACAAAATCCTTATCCGGTAATTACAAAACTACAAGCTATTAGATAAAAAAGAACAAGCTGCCAAGGAATTTTACAAACACATAAGACCGTATAACATTACTTCCTCCTTTCCACGTAAAGAGAGTCATATTTCTGATACTAAAAAGTCGTAGAAACATGCTCTTTAAGTGGAGCAGAGCGTGTAGGTAGCATTCTTCATTGGTGCAATTTCAACAGCCAGTCTCTGGATAAAGATAAAGGACTCGGGCAGAATATTTAAGATGGCAGCAAGGAAACGAATTAAGACTAGTTTTTCCCAACAGTGCAGTCCATCTGAGTAAAAAGAATTAGACATAGACCTAAGGAAGCAATTACTTCAGAACATTCCCATTTCTGTAGATTAACATTTTAAAAAGTACATAAAATTATGCACTAAACTCTTCAGAAAGGTCAACTAATTTCTTCTTGAGTTAAGAAATTCCTAAAAAACTTCTGCCAGCATATGGCATCAAGCAAAGTTAGGTGACTGCTCAGGGTATTTGCACAAGATATATAGAAATTGAAAATAAAATCAACTGGTCAAGACAATCAAATTTTGGGTGATCATGTTAAAAGTGACTATATGTTGAAATAGTCCTATGCCTGCTCAAAAGATATAAGCACATACATTTGTGCTTGGGAGAGCATATAGTTGTTAAAAATGAAGGATGCAGCAACTTTCAGCAACTTTGATAAGTAAAATCATAAAGAATTACTAAGGCTACCTTCATATTTCAGGTCAAGACGCTTCCTCTTTGATTTGTTGATGCCACTCAGTTTTAAACTGAACAGAAAGGTCAGTTATATTAAGAAATGAAATTCTCAAGTAGGAAACTTATCAGTGTACACCACCTACATATCAGCTTGAATCCGGGATTCAGCAGTTTGCAATTGTAGCTGTATTCCTTCAGCAACAGACGTGAGAATTTGAGCTGATCTATTCCTGACCGAAGTCTTCATTTTGCTCTTAATCCTCTCCAAAGCCAAAGCAAATAGTGAAACAGCACTGAAATTTTAGCAGGACAGTAGTTTAGTAAATTTAAATGGGACAAGTAGTCAAATGATTGTAACTGGATTAACTACCTTGCTAGTCCATTTTCTTCATTTGAGCCCGACAGTGGCTGAAGTTTGCTACCAGTTTCATGCACTGTATAAAAAAGCAAAGCCAGAAGTTGTGTTACAAAATCTTGAACGAAAATGAAACACTGTATGTATAGAGTAGAGAAGATTAATCCAGCTGAAGAAAACTGCCTTTATTAGATAAGAAGGTTTCTGAAGATTTAATTCGTTCCTCATAGTGAGGCTTCTTGTTCTGATGAAGCACAAAGCCTGATTTCTCAACAGTAGGACTCTCAGGGAATACTATTCTTGATTTTCCAAAACCTGCAGAACCATAAAATTTGTGTTAGTCATTG
This sequence comes from Rubia yunnanensis, assembly GCA_037428765.1. Lineage (NCBI taxonomy): Eukaryota > Viridiplantae > Streptophyta > Magnoliopsida > Gentianales > Rubiaceae > Rubia > Rubia yunnanensis. Next base: position 962,983 of record JALMRO010000025.1, on the reverse strand, counting down.
CAACATTAGTCAACACACACCTTCAGCAGAGATAACTTTCAGTGTATTGGGGCACGAGATCCAGAAGATGCACAGCAAAACACTATACCATCCCGTTCAATAGGATATAAGCATTAAAAACCACAGAGAGGTCTAAATGAAGATCAATTTCAAATACACAATGAGAGTGGGATAAAATCAAATAACGTGTCTTCAAGTATATTGTAAAATTAAGTATTCAAGTGTAGTTACTACAGATATGTCAATCGAACCTCTACACCGTGAGCCCTCTTCAAAGGTATCTGAATCACTGTCCTCAGATGAAGATAAAGACAGTCTACACTCCGGTTCTTCTTCCACCACAGGCTTGGGCTTCCTGCAGGGAGAACTTTCAAGTCTTTCTGCATAACCCTTTGAACATTTAAGGAATCACAAACAGCATCTCACGCAAAAAACGTGCGAAACAACGGTAAGATAATCAAGGCCATTTAAAGTGAGGATACAGTAAAGTTTAACTCAGAATCTGAACTGACATAATGAGATCTTGAAGACAGGGAGCTTTTAAGGGTTTGAATCCTCTTATTAGATATCACTTTTGCCGGACTGCCATCATCTGCTCCCCCTGATTTCACTCTGCGTTGGGAGCTAGGAGAAGATTCCTCAAGTGGTTTTCTCGTCTTAGTTGCAGGAGAATCAGGAAAATAACTTTCTTCTGGTACCTCCACTCCAAAAGCCAGAAGGTCATTGTCATGGTTTTGATATGCCTGCTCCACATCATTTTGAATTTTTGGACTATAAATGATGTTCCACGTATACTGACCCACGTCTTTAAGATGGGCATGAGGGGGATCTACTTCTGGGGCTACTCTCTCCGGTTCAATAAATTCACCATCTCTGCTTTGATGGAATTCATCATCAACTTCACTTGCTTTTCCCCGCATTCTAGGTTTCTCAAGTGAAGGTCTTCTATTGACCTGAATTTTCAATGGTTTATCTTCTCCTGGATTTGATTGCCCATGGATGCCCCTTGAGGTGGCGTTGATTCCAGGACTCCTCCGGCCTCTCTTTCTGGGGAAGGTTAAAGAACTTCTTCTGACAGCATGGTGCAGTCTTGTGGAGATCCCTTCTTTAAGAGAGGAACCTGGTGCTGCCTTGTTGTGATGAGGAGACTGTTGAGTTTCCATTTTGCTAGCCTTGGATCTGCCAGCAGCTTTCTTTCTGATCAAAGAGCGCGTCATTGGCCTCCCAACAACAACACCAGGACCAGGGGCTTCAGAATCTGATTCGATTGAGTCCGAGTTCTGTCTAGGCTTTACAACGGGAACAGGCTCTTCATCATCCTTGTGCGATAGTGGCTCCACGTCATGGTCATGCTGTTGATTTGGCGAGGCTAAGATCTCCCAGAGCTTCAAGCGAAGAGTGTCGCTGCCCTTTGGTTCTGGATTGGTCATATGATCTTCCGGCATAGATGTCAGTGTGGCGAAGGAGATTTTCTGAGCACTTACTGCCGTTCCACTCTTCAATGCAAAAAATAATACAAAATTACACCAGTCGTCTCCAGTGATACTTGATCTTATCATAATACTTAACCTAAAATTGAAAATACACTGATAAAGCAACAGCAGAAAAGGAATTTACCTTTGCAGCAGGAGCTGTGGTACTGGTCTCGTGGTCCGACTGCTTCACTTTGGGATCTTCTTCAGCGAGATCATTTGTTCTAGGATTGGAAAAGGAATCCGCCAGAGTCCCTATGGAGATTTTCCGGGGATGGACTCTGTTTTGTTGCTGAGAGTCATAGCAAATGAAAGGCGAACGGGTGTTTTATATGATTGAGAAGCGGAGAAATAAGAAACCCTAGGTATTTACAGAGATTCAGATCCACTTACACCTGAGAGATGTGGTTGTGAGTTGGGATCCATCATCAGCACCTGGAAGCCGTGACCTACAAATCATCCATTGTTTCGATTGCGCGCTAGAATATAATTGACTAATTCAATTTTTCCGGGAGAATAAACGGAGTGATATCGGAATTTACTCACAGTTTCACCGCCGACTCCTTAGTCCGATGCAGAGTAGACAATATTTCGCCAACTCCTTCCTGCTCGTTTGGGCCAAGGGGAGAAGCACACTTGATTTCGCTGAACCCAAGAGGAGAAGCAGATTTGAAATTACGTGGCCTTTATTTTTGTTTCAGTTCGAGTGTTTGTGCGTGTGTGTGGCGCCCAGCGGGTTTGGGCGGGAAGTGAAATGGAGTATACCAAATTTGTGTGGGGTAGTGTGTTTGAGTGCGCCGTATTAGATTGAGAAGGGTGAAAGGGAAATTCGATTAAGAAGGAAAGAAGAAAAATGTGCTTTTATACACTTTTTTTTAATCATTTGGAGATATTGGGATAATTGTCCAACACCGATTGCAATAAGTGAAATTGTCATGCTCTGCCTTCTCTCTGGAATTAGGATATGGTGCGAGATTCTTTATATTACACAGCTACAGACCTCCCCACTGCTATAAAAGAATGCTTTGAGGTCTTTCCTTTTGGGCTAAATTATGATGAGTTCAAAGACCAACATAAACAAAAGGAGTTGCTTTCCAAGCAAATACAAAACTCTTCAGCAGGGATCCATCACCTCAAAAACTCAACAACATATGGTCGTACTCAAGCAAAGGCTCGAGCACCAGTTAGATATAGAGGAGATAAAGTGGAAACAAAGGGCCAAGCAACATTGGTTGGAGAAGGGATGGGAATACTGGTTTTTTTCGTGCTTTTGCCTGTAAACGAAAACGAAGAAGTACCATTTATGGGCTAAAGGATATGGAAACTATCATCAAGCCCCTCCCGTAACTTATTTGAAAGTATGAATTCGCCCTCACTTGTTACTGATCAGCTAATGACAAAGGTGACTCCCGGGGTCTCACATGTGATGAATGATAAACTAATGAGACCGTGCACTCAAAGCGACATCATTCTAGCTCTGAAGAATATGGCTCCGAACAAATCCCCTGATCCCGATGGTATGCCACCATTGTTTTTCCAAAAATACCGGAGTATTGTAGGTGGAAAAGTTACCTCTGGGGCATTACAGTATCTAGATGAATGAAATCAATGCAATCTATAAATGTTACTAATGTAGTGCTCATTCCCAAGGTCAAGAAACCAACATATGTCACACAATTCAAACCTATTAGTTTATAGTCTATCGGATAATCTCAAAATGCATTTCTATTATGCTTAAGGATATATTGGATACTATCATCTCAAGCCACCAAAGTGCTCTTGTCAAAAATCGACTAATCACATATAGTGTTTTCATTGCGCATGAGGCCCACCACTATATCAAAAGGAAAAAAATAGAACTTACGGGAGTCTGTGTATATTAAATTGGACATGAGTAGTGCATTTGATAAAATTGAATGGTCATTCTTCCTAAAGGTTATGTTGAAAATGTGTTTTTCTCCTAATTTTGTTATACTAATTGAAAATTACATTTCAATGGTAAGATTCTCATTCATAATAAGTGGAAAGCAGTTTGGCAGAGTTATACCTTTTCATTCATTGTTGGAGAGGTATTCTCTCAAATGGTATAGGAAGCCATGAGAATAAAAGATCTGCAAGGGTTGAAAATAGCTCAGTCGGCACCAATCATGTATCACCTATTTTTTTTATGATGGCAAGCTGGTACTAAGAGAGGCTACTGAGCAAGAGGCAACTAACTTAAAAAGAATACTCCACGGCTTTGGCATTGCTCTGGGCCATTAGATAATTTTTTATAAGTCTTCTGTTATGTTCAGCCCAAATACATCTGATAGTGGAAAGAACAGGGTCTATCCATCTTACATATGTCAGAACTAGTAAATCATGAGATATACCTTGGCCTTTCAATATTCTCTGGGAGATCTAAATCGACATCTTTGGAAATTCTCAAGGATAGGATAGCGAAAAAAGTTGAAAGCTGGGATCACAAGCAGATATCTAAAGAAGTAAAGGAAGTGCTCGTGAAAGCGGCCCTATAATCTATCCCCACTTACACAATGTCCTGCTTCACGTTGCAGACAATCTGATAGATAATATTCACCAAACACATGCAAGATATTGGTGGAGAAACATTTCTAAACCCTAAATCGAAAGATACATTGGGGCGAGTGGCGCCATTTATGTTTACCCAAAGGATTAGGTGGACTAGGGTTTAAGGATCATAAAATTTTTAACGCTGCCATGATAGGAAAGCATGCTTGGAGAATACTCAGTGATATAGAGTTAATGGTGGCGAAAGTTAAAGATTGGAGAATACTCAGCAATCCGACATTGACTTGTAATTTCCCAACATTTACTACTTATGAAATGGCTAAAATAACTCTGTATTCTTTTTAAATATTCTCAATGATCATTTTCCCTTGACTCTTTTAATATACCTTCTTCTTAAACTTCCCAAACTCCAACCACCATCCCAACTTGGCAAGCACCACCATCACCCAAAACCTGTCCTGCCTCCACCTTCGTCTCAGCCCACATGCTGGGGGAGGGTGTGAATTTAGGTTTTTGGAGGTAAATATTTTATTTTACATTTAATTTTTAAAATATTTTTGTTCAAGGGGCATTTTGATCCTTTTAAAACTAAAGTAACCATGACCGCAATTGATCAAGTTTTCAGATGAGACAAAGGTTATATTTGCACTTTAAAAACTTTAGGAATTATTTGCACTTTAAAAAATCTAGGAATTATTTGCACTTTTCAAAGAACTAGGGCCCATACTGTGAGTAATACTTATTCTATTTATCTCGTTATAAACTGCTTAATTACTTTTTGGGAGTCAAACTTTACAAATTTTGACTGTAAATATATATATATATATATATATATATATCATATCTTAATATTTAGTTTCCTAAGACACTATTAGAGATATTATTTACTGTCAAATACAGATTGTGAGAAAATACACACCTTCTCCGTTTTACTAACAGTGACACACTAGGTTTAGCCTCTCAGATTAATGTAGAGAGTTAAAATTAGAATGAGTGGATGCGATGGTAAGAATCGGGGCAAAAAATAAAAACTACCATTTAAATAAACATTCTAGAGGGGCATGTGAGTTGCGTTGTCCCCCGGGCCGTAAAAGAGAGGATTGGATTTGCAGAGCAGAGAATGAGGCAGAGATAAGGTGGAAAGAGTTGGACGGGGAGGGAGCAATGGCGAGTATGATTGTTCCCGGCGGAATGAGCATCAACATCAACATCAACCTCAACCACAGAAGAGGCGCGAGTGCCAGGGTGAAATTGAGATTCCAATGCCGCCACTCCGCGACGACTGCGACTCCTGTGTCGAGCGATCCCGTGTCGACCTCGCGGGTGGACTGCGTGATAGTGGGCGCCGGCATCAGTGGGCTGACGGTTGCCCAGGCGCTGGCCCCCAGGCACAGCAACATTCTGGTGACGGAGGGGAGGGAGCGGGCGGGCGGCAACATTACGACGGTGGAGAGGGGTGGGTATCTGTGGGAGGAAGGCCCCAACAGCTTCCAGCCCTCCGACGCCATGCTCACCCTGGCTGTGGACGCGGGTCTCAAGGATGATTTGGTGCTGGGAGATCCCACTGCTCCCCGTTTCGTCTTCTGGGATGGAAAGCTCAGGCCGGTTCCCTCCGCCCCCGCCGACCTCCCCTTGTTCGACCTCCTGTCCTTCCCGGGGAAGCTCAGGGCCGGCTTTGGCGCCCTCGGACTGCGCCCTCCCGCTCCAGTTATGCCTCTCATTTCATGCTGTGCTTCTCATTTATTCTTTTTATGCTGCGCTTCTCATTTCGTGTAAGCTGGCAGACTCACGAGGAATCCGTGGAGGAGTTTGTGCGCCGGAATCTCGGAGAGGAAGTCTTCCAGCGCCTGATCGAGCCTTTCTGTTCCGGTAATTTACCCAATCTAGCTGCTCATCACCCTTTCTTTGCTGGTAATCACGTAAGAATTCCTCCCCAGGTGTGTACGCGGGTGATCCCTCCAAGCTAAGCATGAAAGCAGCTTTTGGCAAAGTTTGGAAGCTCGAGAAAAGCGGCGGCAGCATCATCGGGGGAACTATTCAAGCAATAAGGGAGAGGTCTAGCACTGCCCAAAAGCCTCGAGATCCGTAAGTCCCTGCGCTTCTTCCCTTCACTACTACTCAACTCTGTTGCCTGACTTTGAGGCTTCTCAGCCGCTTGCCCAAGCCCAAAGGTCAGACTGTGGGATCTTTCAGGAAGGGGCTCACAATGCTGCCTGATGCCATTGCCTCCAGGTATACCAGTCATTCAGCTGTCCTCCTAATTTGGTTTACGAGTGTGAACATTGACACTGTCCCTGCTTTTATAGGCTGGGGAGCAAATTGAAATTGTCATGGAAGCTCTCCAGCATTACAAAATCTGGAAATGATGTGTATACCTTGGTATACGACACACCCGGGGGGGTTGTTTCAGTGCAGACCCCAAGTGTTGTGATGACTGTTCCATCCTATGTAGCAAGCAGTTTACTGCGTCCTCTTTCAGTAAGCTCTTCTCTGGAATACCGAGTGTGGGTACTAACATATTAGTAAAACTTAATACAGTCATGCTTGTAATACTGTTTTGGGAACTACAAACAAAACTCCTCAAGTGGAACGGGGGGAGTATTATTTTAGAGGCATCCTTGTCATCTATTCTTTGTCAAATCAGAAAGGCACACTGTTGCTCCTGACATAATGCTGCTGTTTTGTGCGTTTCTGTGATCTACAATTCATACTCCACTCCAGTAACAAATGCAAGCTAACTAATAAAACATTGCAGCATTCGATTACGTTCTCCAAAGAGCAACTTTGAAGAGGATAATGGTAAAGGGTGCTTGTTTCTTGTTTGCAGATAACAATTTGATCGTCATCCTCCTCCTTCCTTGTTTATACTTGTAGCAACCTAATTATTTTTTTTTCCAAGTAGAATCAACTTCAAAGTTTCTTGAACTTGCCTAATACGAAGTGTTGCAGCTAGCTATATATGCTATGCAACATTGAGGAAGATGCAAATACGGTTAGGAAAAAAGCTTCTGAACCTGTGCTATTACTGGTAGAACACAAATAATGTCTTATTCCATTTCTTTCAGTGTCTGCACTGAAGCAAGCCATTGCAGATATGACATATTCTTATTTTCCCTTTCTTTCTTCTCTGCATAGATATTAATAGTTCTTCTTGCACGTGTTTCAATGACCATGTAGGAAATCCGACTATCTAGGATCATGTAAATGCATGTCTCTGTGTCATTTATAAACCACCATGTCCATGTAAAAATGCATCCTTTCATGTACGGCACAAATATGTTGTAGTTGAGAATATCGGTATATAAGCTCATTCGAGTTTGGAAAATGTATGTGGTATGCAATGAAAACAGTGTTGTTGTTGATAACCCATTTTGCATTTTGTTCGCAGTCAGCTGCAGCTGATGCACTCTCAAAACTCTATTACCCCCCGGTTGCTGCAGTTACTGTGTCATATCCTCGAGAGTCAATTCGTGGTGAGCGATTGGTTGATGGTGAGCTGAGGGGCTTTGGACAGTTGCATCCGCGCAGCCAAGGAGTGGAAACTTTGGGTAAAACTGTCACACTAGTGTTACAGGAGTAGTTTTATAAGTGACTGGATAGGAATAAAGGGGCTTGACTTGTTTAATTTGGTGGGACAGGAACAATTTACAGTTCGTCCCTTTTCCCGAACCGGGCGCCGCCTGGGCAGGTGCTCCTCCTGAACTACATTGGAGGATCATTAAATCCTGGAATAGTGTCGAGGGTAAGGAGAGCATTGTTATGGTACATTGAGAAGTTTGTTTTTGGGATGTCATATGATATGAACAAACATGTGGTGCAGACGGAGAGCCAACTTGTGGAAGCTGTTGATCGGGATCTCAGGAAGATGCTTGTAAAGCAGAATGCAGCGGAGCCGGCGGTTCTGGGAGTGAGAGTGTGGGCGCAGGCAATCCCACAGTTTCTGGTGGGGCACCTGGACTTGTTGGATTCTGCAAAAGCTGCTCTCAAAACAAGTGGGCTGCAAGGATTGTTTCTGGGGGGTAACTACGTTTCTGGGGTGGCCTTGGGCAGATGCGTGGAGGGCGGTTATGAAGTGGCAGCTGAGGTAAAAGATTTTCTGTCGCAATGCGTGTAGATACCCAATTGCAAGTATGTTCAACTTTAATTTGTATATTATCCCACGTTCACGTTGTTTTGTACAATTTACCGCAACATAATTTTTCATTGCTCTCACATTAATTTAGGACCGTCCAAGGTCAAAGTGTTGGGAAAGATGGTTTTTCCAGAGTCTTACGGAAAGACGGTGCAGTAGTATTTACAATTTAAATCGGGGTCTTTCCTCGACTTATGGAACAACCGTATTTATACAATTTAAATCTTGATCTTTCCTCAACCTATGGAACAACCGTATTTGAATATTGTAAAAAGGAAGGTTGGAAAGTTGAATGCAAAATAGGAAGCCCAAGTGATGGGCCGGAAATTGGGCTCAACTTCTGGTCCTCCTCCTCTATTAAATATGAAGAGCGGGTGGTTCAAAATTCAAAAATCAAGGGAAAGGCAGAAACGAAAGGCGACCGTTGGTGCGCAGCTAAACGGAAGACAGAGACGATGATGAGACGCCACGGGTGGCAGCGTCCTCTCCACCCTTTGCAGGTCGGTTTCCTGTCTGCACTAACTTTAGATTGATCTCCCTCCTCTCCTCAGATTGACCTCCTCCTCCGCAGATTGTGGGTATGCTGGTTTTCTCTTCCCTGGTCGCTGCTTTTTATTGTTTCCTGGGGCTCTTTCTGGGAAGCAGGACTGCTGAGATTGGCGTCACCACCGTCTTTTCATTTACGGTACGGTTTGCTGGCATTGCTTAACCTTCTCACTCACTGGGTCACTAATCCGGCATCTCCGGTGCAGGCACTCTGCGCAGCAGTCTTCTTCATCAGGTGCACTTCCCTGGATCCCAGTGACAGACTGGGCCATAAGAAGACGAGCACGGTTAGGTATGGCTTCTTTATGTTACGGCAGCATGTGGGCAGGGTTCTCAGGAGGATTGAGCGCAGAATTCTCAAGAGGTGCATCCGGAGGAGGTACAACCTCACCTTGGATCCACCGCCCTTCCCCCTTCTGCTCAAGGGCGATGATGATTCTGTGGCTTCTCACCGTCCCACCGACTCCCATCTTCTCTCATTCTGCTCTCTCTGTGATTTTGAGGTAATCCCCCATTCAGCCCTCGCAAGTTAGCCCGCGTCTCTTATTCGCTCATTCACAGGTTCACAAGCACAGCAAGCACTGCAGGACCTGCAACAGATGTGTTGAAGGCTTTGATCACCACTGCAGGGTACTTGGGCTTACCCTAAACCCTAAGCCCCAACACATCATTTCCAGATTTTGTCTAGCTGTATGTGTCAACAATAATAATGCTCCCCCTCTTTTGTTTCCAGTGGTTGAACAACTGCATTGGGAAGAAGAACTACACCACCTTCATTCTATTGATGCTCTCTGTTCTGGCAATGGTCACACCCTCGCCCTCCCTTGTTTTTCATTACTCGTACTTCAAAAATGGATCACTGATTTGTTCTAGCAATGCAGCTGATTGTGGAGGGGGGCACAGCGGTTGCCATATTCATAAGGTGTTTTGCTGATCCCAAAGCAATAATCCTGGAGATGAAGGCTAGGCACTACAGCAACTTCCCCCGGGGACTTCTTGCAGCCATATCGGTAATCCCCTTGTTTGCTTCTCCTTCTCCACACTAACTCACCTTTTACGCTCACCATCTCTGTCCCTTCCAGCTCCTCCTCCTCCTCATCACCACATACAGTGCAGCAGCGCTAGGACAGCTCTTCTTCTTCCACGTACTTCTCATTCGCAAGGTATGATATTTAGAGAGCCGCCCTTTCTGATGAGAGCATCTTCAGTTTTCCTGGAACCAATCTGTCATCATTGACCTCTCTACAGGGAATGAGGACGTACGATTACATACTGGCAATGAGAGAGGAGAATAGGCTTGCAGCAGAAGCAGAATCTTCCCAAGAATCTGATTTCTCTTCTGATGAGAGTGATGTTGATCTCGACTCCCCCAAACAGCCTACATTCATTTCAAGAGTTGCATGCAGGGAAGAGGGAATGAATCAGGTACTGACTCACATCTGGTTTCCTGTCAGAAAGTTCAGTTGCTCACCACTGCGCTTGCTAATTTCAGAGCCCGCAGAAATTATCCATACGAATTGATGGTGACACTGACAAACCTCAAAGCTTTCGTGCAAGCATCAACCCGTGGAAATTAGTAACCATGAACCAGGAGAGAGCTCTATTAGCAGCCACAAAGGCAAAAGAAAGGCTCATGATGCAGAACAAGCGCGAGCCGTTGCAGCCCCTGCCACTCGAAACCAAAAATGGACCTTCGTTGAAATCTGACCCCAACATAGGGATTACATTGGGGAGGCTGTCAATGCCAGCATCACCCTCAAAGTTTTCAAGTCCAAGGCGTCGTTTACCATCAACTCCCGCCAGCAAGGAAGATTCACCAAAGCTTACAAGTGTCTCCAACAAGACGTCTCCATAAAGCTTCAGCCACTGAGAAATGTTGTCATAGCTTACTATTCTTTGAACAGCACATACAAATGTAGTTGGTTACAGGAAACAACTTGGTGCTTAAAAGCATAAAGGTACTGTTAAATTGTGCAACACTCTGTAATATGTTAACGCATATTATAAAACTTATTCCTTTTATAATTCAATAAAGATTGGTGAATTGCACAAACATATTCACACGTATAGCTCAGTTTTCCAACTCTGACACTACTGAAGTGTTGGTGACTGTTCCGTTAGTTGCAGCAGGTTTGCGCTTATCTTGTTCCTTCACCACCACCGGCTGAAACTGTACACACGGATAACACTTAAGCAGCCATAACACAGAGCATTTGCATTGCAAAACAAGTGAGAATGACTGGACAAACCTGGTAAATAGAATATATCACATTTCTTCTTAATTGAGCCATCATCTCAATGAAAAGGTTGTATCCTTCAAGTTTATATTCAATAAGTGGATCACGCTGGGCATAACCACGTAAACCTACAGCTTGCTGAACAAACTTTAGCGCTTGCAAGTGTTCTTTCCATAAGCGATCAACATTGCTCAGCATCAAAAACTTTTCTGCTTCCTTCATCAGTCCCGGGTTTTTTTCCTCAACTAGAGCCTACAGCAACACTAAACAGTGTCATCCTATGTTACAGACTCCAACAACTTTAAACAAAATGCAATTCGAGCTACATTTACACAATCTGATTCCCCAAACATCAGTTACTGATCTCATAAGCACAGGGATAAAATGCTTGCAAGGATAAACTGGCGCATAATATAGGAAAATTTGTGATGAGACCACATTGACAGCAAATGACCATATTCCTTCATCTGAAAATGCAGTATAAAATAGTTGCAAGCTGTCTCTGATCGAGTATAAACTAGCAGGTGTGAATGAAACCTTGATGGTATAACACATAAAGACTCCTCCAATATCCATCAGATATAAATAGTGACATGACGTAAAAATCAGCAACATGCAAAAAAAAAAAAAACACTTGCCCTTTTTTGTAGATAGGCTTCTTTTCCTCGAAGCCGCAGGTAATCCTGCAGTGCCTCATAATTTTCACATTTGCTCAACAAGGTCTCAGGTTCTAAGTCATTCAATAGATAGCAATACCTTCAAGGCAAGGGGAAAAAAGCAATTCAGATAAGGAAACAATATTCCATCTAATGAGAAACAGAACTTGAGAAACCATTTCATTTAAAAGAAAAGCTTTGGAACTGCTGAACTCAGGATGGTACTCTTGGCAACTAACTAACTTTTAGTTTGAAATGTCAAAAAATTTGTACGTCAAAAGTAATCTCCAAAACCTTAATATAATAATTTAAAAACCAATTTCTGGTCTAAAGTACACTCAACAGAAAACAGATTAAATGAGATTGGGAACACACATGCATGCGCATATGGCACTGCAAAAATTATACTACCCTCATTGTTAGTATATTAAGGACTTGATGACTACAATTTACAGAATGGCTTTAGTAAAAACATATCTGATAGAGGAGATGCCAATTTTGAGAGCACCTACCATCATCGTTTACCCTGGAACACTACTTCATATAGTCCAAATAAAGAGAGAATAGCAATTAACTTTGAATATGAAGGAAAATTCTTGATAAATTAGCAAGTGCAAATGACTGGGCCTTCTTTAATTTCCAGAATCTAGCTACTGTACATTTAGTGACACGTTTCAAATTATTAAAAGAGTAACCCTTACTGTTGAATTTTTGCAGTAAGCTTTCCGAGATCCCAGCTTTCTTTTGGAGCATCAGGGCCAATATTTGCCTAGAGGGTAATGCAAAGTACAGAATAAAAGTGAGGTCAAGACACACGCAATGTACACATGGCTTTTAAAGAGAAAACATAACCACAAAGCTGCAACAAATTATGCCATGTACCTCAAGGATATCATCCATTGTCAGTTCTGCGTATTCAATGAGAAGGGACTGGAGATCTTCAGACTCAAGGGCACGTCTTCTTTCTGCGTAGACGCGGTCTCTTTGGCTGTTAAGAACTTCATCGTATTCAAACAATTGTTTCCGGATGTCAAAAAAGTAGTTCTCAACCTTCCTCTGAGCTTCATCAAGAGCCTTTGTCAACATCTTGGATTCAATCGGTAGGTCCTCAACTCTAAAAGCTTTCATCAACCCCTTTATTCACAACATACAAAAATTATAACTATACGTGTTTTGCTGAAACTTCCTAACAAGAAAACTAACTACATTACACACCTGAATTCGATCTCCTCCAAAGATACGAAATATGTTATCTTCAAGACTAAGAAAAAATCGAGAACTTCCTGGATCTCCTTGTCTGCCACTTCGACCACGGAGCTACATACGATTGAATTTTCCACACAAAAGTATTCCTCACTTTAACTTGTTGAACAAGAAAGCAAAACAAAATGATAATTCAGAATATAAAAGTAAATTTCAATCAATACTTCTAGCATGAAATCCCTGAAGCAAAATTTTATAGTGAGATAAATAACATTGACTCATCAACAGATTCAGCCATATACTACACCACCAAGCGTTTAGTGGGATCGTCTAGGAATACCTGATTGTCTATTCGGCGTGATTCATGGCGTTCAGTTCCCACCACATGAAGCCCACCAGCTGACACAGCCTGCCACCACCCACAAAATTACCAAGAAAAATGACCGTCCATTATTTGGGGAGGTTAAACAAACTTTCACAGTAAACATATTAACATCAAGAAAACCCTTAACACAATATACTCAAGTAGCTGCCATCAAAATCCATTCATATATGTAACAATTATAGAAGATTTGCTTATCCTAACAAAATACGAATGATACACCTCACACACTTCCTTTTTAAGTCCACTTCACTGATAAGAATATAAAAACGAAGATTATAATCGACACAAAAACTGAGAAATTTATGCTAACTATCTTTGTTTCCATTGGATTGATGAATTGATACGGGGAAGGGGAAAAAGCCCCATCGTTCTTCCCCTACCAGTTTGTCTTTTTTTCCACTTCCTTTACACCTTTTCATATTGTTCAGCAAAGAGACGAGACATCAAGACCTAATAATGAGCATAAGTAGAGCTAAGAACTTCAAATCATTGGATGATAATATTGCATCTCGAAGTTTTATGGGCAACCACCAAAATGATCAATGAAATGTAGCAAATAGATCAACTGCAGTACTAGATCCTTTATGTAATTCCATTGTATTTAAACCAAGATCATAATATCAGAAAATTAATAAAAAAGATCCAAAATGATGCAATGAAACTTTGATGCCCATCTCTACATCATTAGTTATGATACTTATTTCCATTTCTGCCAAATTATTACAATGTCAAGAAAAAAACAATTTAAGAACTGGGACAGAAGAAGAAATTTCAAAAAGTTTCTAAGTTAAAGGGGGATAGGAAGGCGTAGATATTTTTGGAAATAAAGTATGTTTAAACATAAACGGAAAAATACGAGTTCAAATGAACATAAAGACAAAATATGATCCATATAGTGAGCCCCAAGGTAGATAAAAAATTGGTTATGGCAGGGTGATGCTAGGCTGCATTTCAATCATACAGGAGATGTAGGATGACTGAAATGCACTGCAAGCACAACCCTACCTTTTTCCTTTCCTCATCACAGTAGACTTTGTATTCTTTACTAATTTCAAGAAAGGAATTGCGTAGTCTCCCAATCACGTCATCCTCAACGGGGCCCTGAAATTAAACATCATACCTATCAGCTAAGAGTGTCATGAAGTCGGGCGCGTTAATTCTTAATACAATACAATAAATACAGATCTATGTGTTATGCAGTCATCATCAGAAATACAAACAAAACTCTCCAAAGAATCCAACAGTGTATCATGAGCTTCACCTTTTCACAACAATATGATAGCCTTTCCTCTGCCTCGAGCTCAGTCAATGATCTCTGTCCCCATGTAGTAACAGCTAATTGTACGGCCTCCTCAGCTAATTCAATACTCTCATTTGACAGTGTACAAGAAAATAAATTTTCATTCACCTAGAGGATTGTGCAAGGATGTTAGAGACTCTAAGAGAAGGAAGATCTCTAGTTACTCTAAACCAACCTTCCATGTCTTCTTCTTAGAAGGTTTCCTCACAGAAACATAAGCTCCTTCAGCAGGTTTAACAACCCTGCATCATATGAAGGGTCAACGGAATATCAACTTGTGTAAAGTATAAAACAATGAGGTCCTAGTTCTACAACAACTATGAGTTTCTGGACTGCGAACCTATGCTAGTCCAAAGAAAAAGAGACCGGATGGGAAAAAGCTAAGATGGAATGCAACAAAAGACTCCCACCATCCAACATATTCACAATGGATCCCCAAAAAAACATACAACTGCAAAATTTACGTGGTTTAACATGTTGCAAGCAGTGTCTATTACTAATGTCATTATTCGCATGCTGTTATAGTTTTGGCATTGGACATCATCATGCATAAATATATATACTCCACATATATCTAGAGGTCCTTCTAGTTGAAGATATGGTTTGAAAATGCATATATTGACAATACCTTGGCATTAGCATCTCACGCAACTTCAATCTTGCCATAAATTCTACATTGCCACCAAGGATAATATCTGTTCCACGACCAGCCATATTAGTTGCAATGGTAACTGACCCTAGACGCCCACTCTGTGCAACAATTTCAGCTTCCCTTTCAACATTTTCTGGTTTTGCATTGAGAACCTTACATGGATTGCAAAATTAGATACTATATCAGGGGGTACAGAAAAGGAATCAGAAAGGACTCTGAGATGTGAATATGGTAAAAGAAAAGATGACCACAAAAAATAAAGATTCAAGGAGATTAAGTCTATAATAAAATATAAAACCAACCTCGTGGGGGATACCAGCTTCGCGAAGTTGTTCTGAAAGTGCATCACTCTGCTCAACACTAGTTGTACCAACAAGAACAGGGCGACCAGTTCTGTGCATTCTGGAAATCTCAACAACAACTGCCCGCCATTTTCCATTAGAAGACCTGAACACTACATCAGATTCATCCTGAAAGACAACCATATATTTTATCACTTTATTCTCCAGACAGCAAGAAATGATCAATTTGGCCACTAACACAGTAGATAAAGTTTTAGTTATAGAGAGAAGAAGGAGATTAATCAGAATATGTGTTTCATAACGGAACCAGCGGGCACACTTGGAGAGAACCTTTCTTATCATGGGCTTGTTTGTTGGCACAATTGTAACCTTGAGTTTGTATATACTTTCAAACTCAGCACTCTCTGTTGCAGCAGTTCCAGTCATACCACAGAGTTTTGGGAACTACACGTTTCAAGAAAAAACAGAATCAGGTCATCAAACATGACAGGGGAAAGAGGAAAAACATGCGAGGAAAATCAGATGCTCAAGTATAAAATTTCTGAGTGGAAAAATGACAGGTGTAAAGCAACAGTTGGCCAAGTAAAAGTTTACATTGCCTCATGAAGATGTATCAACCTGAAGAAAGAAGTTCTGATAACTTATAGATGCAAGGGTTACAGTTTCATTCTGTATGGGTAACCCTTCTTTTGCTTCAACAGCTTGGTGAAGTCCATCACTCCATCGCCTACCCTGATATTGATGATGAGCTGTTAAAATTAACTAGTAGCAGAAAATACAAAAACAAATCCATTCACTCCTCTAGTTTCCAAACTCCAGAATTTTGTATAAATATGGATACTCGTAATAATAGTTTTGATAATCATATAAACATTAAACATCTTAAGATATCTCTTGAACCATGTTGGTTGAACTAATTCAGAATTCTAAGGTTATCATAATACTGGTCAAAACCAGATTAACTATAAATAACAACAGTGACAAAATCAGCTCTGTCAGAGAGGAATGAAATGAAGGCAATCTTCTACTGAAGAATAAAGAAAAGCCAAGTCTGAGCAGCCTGAAACCTCCATGCATTCATCTGATGATATCCCATGTACCAAACCAAATTTTCTTTACCAATAACACAAGGCTTGTCACTTGAAACATACATAGCGTTCTGTAGCATGTAAAGCTCAGATGTATACTTGAAAAACTACAGATAGTGATGTTATATCGCTGTTAAGGAAATTTATCACTAATTTACTATGACCTGGATTGCACATTTTGATGATAGTGAGATGCAAACAAGAGGCAAAACCTCATTACATATGGTAATTACTGTTGCAAGTGAGCAGAGCTAGGAAGATGCTTTGAGCTCTCAATGAGGTGAAAGCACAAGTGCTGACGGCGCATAATCTGTTGAGCTGTGCAGCCTAGTTTAAAGGGAATGCAAGCCAAATATAACACATAAAGTTCTGGACATCCACAAATTAATAGAAAGGTCTGGACCAGCACCCTAATACCAGCTACTTTGATCCATATCACAAAGCATTTGGAAAAGAAGTTACCTGCATCACTCGTCCAGTGAACTCATCAACTATGAGGACCTCTTGGCCACGGATAATATAATTGACATCTCTGAGAAAAAGATGTTTGGCCTTGATGGCGTTTAAAACATAGGATGCCCACTGTTGTCGGGGATCATACAAATCCTGGACGCCCAGGATTTGTTCAGCATCTGCATAGCCCTGCTCTGTAAGCAGTATAGTCTTCTGTCTTTCATCAACCTGAAAAACTATTAGATGTGAGTGAGAAATCTGGAAGCATTTGAAGCTGAATAATGAAAGATACAGTGGGAGAGGACTAGTCACAGTATAATGAAGGTCTCCTTGAAAAGCAGCGGCTATCTTTGCGGCTTTATAGTAGCGATCACTGGGCTTTTCAGCAGGTCCAGATATGATGAGGGGAGTCCTTGCCTCATCGATAAGGATGGAATCAACCTCATCAATGACGCAGTAGTTGAAGCCTCTGACCACGAGCTCATCAACACTCTGCACACCAAAAGATATGGCGTCACCTCTCCATGGTGCTAAATGAAGAGGAATGCAAAAGGGGAAAATACTTGCCGTGGCAAGATTATCTCGCAGGTAGTCGAAACCAAGCTCACTGTTGGTGACATAGGTGATGTCGCACGAGTAGTTGTCCCTCCGCTGCTGGCTCGTCATGTTCTCTGCAAGCATTGAACAGAGGCCGGAATAATCCAATCTGAATCTGGAAAGGAGGCTGAAAAGGAGGCTGAAAAGGAGGCATACGCTGGATGAGGCCGACCTTGAGGCCCAGAAACCTGGGAACTTGACCCACCCACTCGCAATCCCTGCGGGCCAGATAGTCATTGACGGTGACGACGTGGACCCCCTTCCCGGTGAGAGCGTTCAAGTAAGCAGGGAGTATGGCGACGAGGGTCTTGCCTTCTCCGGTCCTCATCTCCGCGATCTGTCCTTTGTGAAGAACCATGCCGCCTATCAGCTGGACGTCGAAGGGGCGGAGCCCGAGCACCCTCTTAGAAGCCTCCCGCACGACGGCGAACGCCTCCGGCAGGAGAGAGTCCAGGGAGTCGCCCTGGCGAGACCTGTGCTGCAAGAGGGCGGTGGTCTCCCGGAGCTGGGCATCGGAGAGGGAGGCGAATTGGGGCTCGAGGCGGTTGATGAGGGCGGCGGTGTCGGCGTAGAGAGAGCGGGTAGCCTCGCCGGTGTCGGGTCCTCTGAAGATGCCAGAGAGCAGGCCCCCGAGGGAGGCGCTGGGGATGATTCTGCTGCTTCTTCTCCTCAGTCTTCTCGGGACGGTGGTAACGGTGGTGGGGTGGAGGAGGAGGCGAGGAGGAAGAAGGGAGTAACCGGTGGCGGTGGATGATGAGCAGTAACAGGCGGGAGGGAGGAACAGGCACTCCATCGTCACTCTTTCCGCACTGCCCTGTTCATGTATTTTGTTTGGATAAGGTTACTTTACCCGCTTAAACCATCCCTTTCCCTCCCTATTTCACTTTTTTTTTTTTTTTTAATACACACTCTATTACTACATCCCAATTGCCCCACACAAAGGGTGAAACTCCCCTTGTATCTCACACAAAAATGGAGTGAGACTCCTATATAACTCACACGATGTGAGGCTCCTGCACCAACACGGTGCAATTGGAGACTCTTTTCTCTTAGTGTTCCTAAAACAGGCAAAAATTTTAGAATAGGCACTGCTTCACACGCACATGCCAATACAAGGCCCAGTTGGCGGGGAGTAAACGCCCGTTTTCAATACATTGCCAAAACCAAGAGTAAATAGTAACGGAGGAAGCACGTCATAAATTAACCAGTTCCACCTGTTCATAGTTGAATCCTACTTGGTAACTCTATGGTATCCTCTCTCCCACTCCCTCACTTCCTCTCCTTTCATAAACAAAGCCTGGTTGAAATATAAGATTCATTAAAATTCTTCTTTCAACAACCAACTCACAATTTCTTCTGGTATAAAAAATGTACATCCATGTCCCTTCTTCTTCTTCTCCGTTTTCTTCCTTTCTGTTTATAATCAAGAAACAAGGCACAAGTGAAGTTCATCAGCTTGGCTCAGGTGGCACTAGTTTCAAGCCCCGCATCCACTCGCAGAAGCTTGGGTCATCAAAGGTCACAAAGCTCGTCTTCAGCTTCGTTCTCTGCTCTGCTGTCAGACTCCGCAGTTGTGGAAACCTAGCCTCCTGCAACACCACAACTTCCTTATCATCATCATCATCTACCTGTGACCATATTTAAACCCAAATGTACTCATTTCTACCTGTTCATATGGGGGGTCTTTGTGCGCCGGAATCAACCGGGAAACAAAATACCGTGCCTGTGAGCTTCCCTCCTGTCACAATTCATATTCCATTGCCTGTCTCATCAGTATCTACAAAAACTAATACCCGCAAGTAAAAGAGAATAAACCATTCTTTTACTATACCTTGAATGCAAGAATGCGAGGAGCCGGAAAACGCTGTTCTGTGAGCTCTTCAGCCAACGTTCTACAAGCCGCCAAAGCAGCAGCACTTTTGCCTTCTTGAGCAGCTAGTTCAGCACCCTAAGAGACAGCAAGAGAACATTTGAAACCACACTCATTTATCCAACAATGGTGGGGGCAGCTTCGCTATTGTGCAAAACCAAAACTAATATCATGAAGGGTACGGACGTAAGAGAAGAAAAGCAACAGACCCCATGCCATCACATTATCATCATAAAACAAAACAAAAGGGAAGCTCACTGGAAGGGAAGAAAAAACTATTAACCCCACCCCCACCCACCAGGAGAAATAATTTTCCCACTATCAACACCAGTAATTGAAATATGTATCAATCCAGATTTTTTGGCACCTGATAACTGAGCATATCAACAACTTTATAAACACATAAGCCTACATAATATTGCACATATCAGAACAAAGACTACTCCAAAGATCTCATTTTTTCTGTCAATCAATCTTCTTAAATGGCGCCTGGTCCTGTGCGAGGATTTTATAGTCTGTACAAAATAGCTGAAACTAACTTGAAAAATGTCACAGGATTTGCACCCAGGCAAAATGGACTACAAAATATAAGAAGAAAAGCCAGAAATTATGGCTTATAAAAAAAAAAGTTACTACATATATATATCCTTACCAAAAAATAGTTACTACATATAAGAGCACGTGCAATGGTGAAACTTTTTTGCAACCCCTCTTTCGGTTAAAGTTTATTAAATATTCAACCTCTCTCCTCCACCTCATCAACTAAAACCACAAAGAAACTATTCAATTTTCCTCCCTACAATGGTTGAAACCCTTTTGCAACCGTTTAATGGGCCCCACTTGATTTTCTGTCATACTCATTAATTATACCTTTATATTTAATTTAAATATATTTGCCTACCCAAATAAATTGAAATGTGAAATTTAATAATACATTTGTAATTTTTTAATTCAATTTAGTACTTTAATTTAGTATTTTAATTTTGTTTATAATTTCGTTCTATAATTTTGTAATTTACAATCGAAATATTAAATATTATTTTTTAATTTAAAGCTGTATACAAAGCTGAGAAATTTCAGAAAAAGCTCCATATTTTGGGAAATTATTACCGTTGGGAAGCGGTAATAGAATAATTGAAACGGTAATAATTAGATTGCCTTGCGGTAATAATAGAATAATTAGAACGCGCACGCCTGACAAGCTCAGCCCTGGGGACCGGTTTCAGGCCTTGGGCTTTGAAGGCCGGTTCCCCATTTGGGGAGGGGCTTTGGAACCCCCATTGTGGGGGAAAATAGTTCCAAATGGGTTCCAATTTGGAACTGGAACCCCTTTGGACCCCCATTGCACATGCTCTAAGATCAAACATGATCTATTTATATGGACAGGGATACAAGATCAGGATATAAGCTCGCTTTAATCACAAAACAGCATCACGAGTTATGTATCTACTGGACATCCCGTGAATCCAAATGTGAAAACAAAACAGAATGTAGGATCAGTTTCTCAGACAAAACGTGAGAGCCTGGAAATATCAGCTAGATAGAGCTCAAAATTAATTATTAAGAGCAAAATGAGCCAAGGAAAACCTAGCATATAAAATACTACATTTTAGTAATATTAATAAAATGGGGTGAGGGGATGCGAATTATGATAACATAAATGATAATAGAAGAGATAGTTGAATAACAAACCAGCCAAATGAAGACATCTGTTCCGTGATCAAGAACAACAGCAGCATCAGATTGCATGGCAAGGTCATAAGCTGGTAGTTCCTCAAAAGTCCCTCCTTCCCGATGCATTAAACAACGAGGAGCAACCATGCGTAGAGACAAATCGAAGGATGCATTCAGAAACAAGTTACGCAACACGGACCTTTCATCTTCGTGACCAAGGATGCTTCCCAGAAGTGGACCCCTCCTGAGGTGAAATAACAGTTCCGGCAATAAAGATAGTTCCTTCGGAAACTGATAAAGTTTTGATTTCGGTAATTCAGGTCCAAACTTCGTAGCAATATCTTTAACTCTTTCATCAATTGTCAGCCGCGCATCAAGTGCATCACTAGAACCTTTGGCTCTCAAAAGGGTCCTCTTGGCGATAAGCACAGCAGCCACCTCATCTTGGACACTCTGTAGGTAACCAGAAAAGCTATCTACCGTAGGTAATTTAACAGTTATCACTCTTGAGATATCTGCTTGATAAGCATTTGAATATTGAATCACAAATTGGAAATAGACAAAATCACTTTTGATATCACCCCTGGACTCAATGCACAGCGCAAAACTCTGAGTTTCTTCAACACTTAACATCTGAATGGCAAGAGCACTATCATTCCTGAAAGCTTCACTAGAATCAACATGAGCCTCCTCACCGGGGCCTATTACTTGACTAACAAACATATTATCAGAACAGCGTATCTCCAACAAACCATGAGAACCTGCAGCCCTACCCGATGCCCTCTGCAGATTCACCCCAAAGGCCTCACCAAAATCATCATGAAGAACTAGCACTCCCCCTGAAGCTTTGGCAAGAGAGAGCAAGATGGGAACTCGTACGGGGCAAGTTCCAGCACACAGCACATCAATCACAGTACCATGGCGATGAGCCTCGTGACCAAGATTCCCCATGTACTTAAGTGCTGTCTTCTCCATGTGAAGATAATTGGGATGGGTAAAAGAGTGAGGAACAGAACCCGGGCCATAAGTCACAGGCCCCCCTGCACATACAACAATTCTGCTATTTCCACCAGGCCTCTTTATAATTCCTCGTGAAACTTGTGCAGATGGGCCCTGGATTAGTGCCAGAGCAACCTCTACAGCAGCACCAAGACATCGGTCTCTGGAAGCTTCAGGAAGATTTAGCTTGTAGGGTCTGAAGGAAGAGAATATGGAGTGTGCAACCGGAAGGGAAGCATGTATGGGAGACAGATATATGCCAGTCCCATAGATCATTGCTTTCAAGGAGTCCTGACTGGGTGATTCGTTACCAGGAAGCACATCAGCAGATGCAGTTGATTCTTCAGAAAAATCATAGACTGATACGGTGCGACCATAGAGCACAATTCCCAGTCGTGTGGTAGGAGGCAGGGAGTCAACAAAAGCATGGAGAGAGCTTTGCAGATGTTGGAGCTGAACTTCATCCAAACACTCATCTATAACAAGTACAATGGGGGCTGAGACCCTAGAATCCATGACTGGAACGAAGGCAGGTCTCTTATTACCAGTTTGGACATACTGGACGGAGGGAGAGGATAACTCGGGGAGATTACGGAGCTCTTCCTTGCTGGAGGCTATGTATTCGCCCTCGCTGGAATTAAGATTTCGGCATATGGCACACTGCCACTGACCGGAGCCAAGTAAGATATTGCAGTAGAGATTAGAGTAGGAGGCACAGTTCTGGCACCGGTGAGGGTCCCGGTGTACGATTTGAGGGCCAGGGTGGAGGTCTTGGGCGGCAGAAAGCAGGGCTCCGAAACCTAAACTGGGAATATTTGCAAGTTTTTTGTGTTTGAGGACCTAGTAGAGCAAAAGGAAGTGAAGTGAGTGAGGAATTGAACAAACAAAGAAACAGTAGAAGAGCATAGCGGGGGGTACCTTGTGCGCAGTGAAAAGGAGATTGGGAGAATCGGAAGCATGGGAGTGGTCGTCGGATAATTGGGTGAGGATGGGGGGAGGAGGGGAGGAGGAGGAGGAGGCAAGAGGCTGAGGGGTGGCGGGGGAGGTCCTGAAAGGGACGGCAGCTGGTTGGAGAGGTGGGGAGAAAACGGGAGGGCCCGGGGGAGTGCTTAGATGGGGAGGCGTCGGAGCTCCATTGCCATTGGCGCTGGGGTGCGACAGCGGCGGCGGAGGGAACCTGGGGTGGGGCGGCGTGAGGAAGGCTCCCGGAGACGAACGCGGCTGCTGACTGGTCATCGGCGATCGCAATCCTATAATCGTTTTCCGGCAGTCAAATCTACTGTAACCAAATAATACACTTCTCTAGGGCTTGGGTAACATACCTGAGGATGGCGGCGCCTGCTCCCAATCACGGTATCTTCCTAATCGATCAAATAGGGCTCCGGCGGGAATCAAATAGGGCTCGTTTCCTACGCACTGTCTTCCCAATTTTGTCACAGTTGACGCTTCACTCTTCCATGCCACGTCGCCACTTCCTCCTACCTGGCACTTATGCTTCTCCTCATTGGCTCCTCACACCTCATCCAGCTCCCTCTATTTTCCCCTTTCTCCACAAACCCACTTTTCATTTTATTTTATTTTTCAAATCAAACATTCTTAAGTGGTAAAATTACTCTATTGCAATGACAGGTAAATTATATGCCGATCTACATCATCCAAACATTTTATCGGGTACTCAGTCCCGGTCTGATTACACTAAATACAGGACTGTCACTTTCAGTCGTGCCCCTCAAGTTTTGCGTTCAGTCCCCTGATCTTTAGTGTGCACCCTCAGTCGACATTCGAGATTTCTTATCGACATTCAACCCCAACCCTCAATCGCACATTGATATAGATAAAACTCATAATGAAGGATCAAGTCACGCACAAACAAGGCAAAGCTATCTCCTATACTAAGGTACTAGTGGCGAGCAATCACCAAGGCCACAGCATGAAATATGCAACATGCAACCATCTCAAAGCCAACGACCATGAGATGGTTTGGATAGTCTGGCACGGGTTTTCAGCGATGGTTGATGCGGTTTTCAGCGCCGGGAGAGGCTGTTTTTGTGCTCGATGGTGTCAGGATTGGCCTATGGTTTTTCTTGGAATTCTTTTGGCACTTGCAGCTCGGCATTCAGGTGGAGGCAATAGGTTTTAGAGTATGGATTTCCGTCCTCTTACTCTTTCTCCTAAGCCTAGTTTTTACTATTGATTTGACGGTTATTTATGCGCTTTATGCTCGCGCTACACTTTATGTTAAACTGGCATATAGCTGTCCATTTGCTCAAAATGGAATGGGCGAGTACATACTCGCCACGCTTGGTGCACGCGGTAGAAGTGCATCCATTCTCACATCTTTCGGAAATTGGTCTTATTGGGAGGCACTAAGGTCCGAGGCACGGCCTCATCCATCTTGGCCCATAGGATCAGTTTCGGTGCAAAAGGAGAATGTCAGAAGGCCAATAACATCCCTCTTTCTTCATCTTAGGGATGTATATGGTAGAAGCGGCTGTTCATTTGGTTCATCGGCTTCAAATTATATGCGACATCCAAGACCCGAGACACCCTCGGCTGCGTTAGGATTTGCTTATTATCCGTTCTTGGTTCTTAGTCCCTTCATCAACGATCCAAATACCACAATACTTCAAGACCCGAGACCCTTCTCGGTTGCATTTCGGAATTGGATTGAAGAAGGCCCCATTTGTTAGGGGTAGAAGCGGATTTGGTTTTATGGGTAGTGAGTTTGTTCTCACCCCATCATTTGGGTTATAGCCTGTGTTTTTCCAGGTTGTTTGTGCTCCCTATGCTCGGCTATCTTACATTGGGTTGGTTGTTATTTTATTTGGACATAGGGGGGATAGTTGAGTGTTGTCCTTTGGATTTACATTCTACTATTCCCCCCCCCCATCTCTTTCGGATTTTACTCCTTAGGTTTACTTGTTAGCCTAGGGTTGGATGCTTTTGTATTTGGTGGGGCCCATCTAGGGCTCCACTGCAGTTCCCATCGTTTATACTATTTACCTACTTACGCCAACGACCATGAGATCATGGCTAACCCTACCCAAAAGCAATTGCGGATACACACCGGGGGCACTGAGCCCTCGGTCACTTCACATTTCTTTCGATACTAATGAATATATGCGTTATGTGATCGCTCAATTTTCAATATGGTGCCCCCAATAACCACAATAGTGAAATGAGATAATCTGTACCGTAATTTTAATTTTAAATGCTTCGATTATTTTGTGGAATGTGAATAATTTGATTGCATTGTTTAGCTATTTTATAGGAATTGTAATTTGAGTTCGCTTGATATTTATTTACTATAAAGCTAAAATTAGAAGCAAATTATTAATTTTTCCCCAAATTTTATTTAAACAACATTTATTTTTCTAACATTTCATTCCACAAGTAACAGTAGAAAGAGGGGAGACACTAATATTTATTGCTCTACTTGTACATCTAACAAATATAATAGCCAGTTTTCTCATATAATTCAACCCTTCATCTGTAATTTTTAAAAAATCACAATTGAGTGTACTCCCACTAATTTATTTTTCTAGATCCACCACTGCCGACAATTGCACAACCACCACATTGACCATGATCAGCACATATCTTGTGTAAAGCACTTGTCTGGTAGTTGCATATGAAGGAGTTTATGAATAGAAATTGAGAGAACGAGGTAAGTCACAAACATCCTTGAAATTGTACTTTTAAAGAAGAAACATACAAACTAAATCATAGCTTTTGTAACATATCCAATACGGAACTTTGATTGCAAGACTCAAAAGTGAGAATTACAAATGGTAGTTGACTCCTAACCATGCCCATTATTTAAAAGGAACCAATCCGTTTTACACACATATTATTGATTTTTCCGATGCCCCTTCCCTGACCCTCCACTCGAACCAAGCTACTCTTTTATGTAACTTATATTCTTCTACTTTTTATTTTTCACTTTAAAGTGGGGCTATTTTGTTTCAAACACCATATTTGATTGTCTCTGTCGTGGAAGGTCTTACAATGATCCCTTATTCTGACAAATCCACCCTTCAAAATTAGTGTAGGAAATATCTTATTCACAAGTCTTCCGAACAATTGAACTTATAATTATTCCTGTCAATATTTGAATTCTTACTGTTATTAGGTTTTGATTGATTCATAGTGTATGGGCTAGTAACATCAGGTCACTCTAATAAGATCAATTAGAGCTAGTTTGGGTTAGAGGTGCTTTAACTTGCGGAAGATGACTCCTATACACCGACGGTAACACATCTCTAGCTATGAAAAAATGCTCAATATCCCATTCAACTTTCTCAAAACTTATTTAATTAAATGTGGATTGGCAGGTACTTAGAAAATGGTCCAAAATACTGTTCTAAGGTTGCCACGATGTTGATATGGAAAGCTTGGGTTTATCAAAAAAAAATTGTTGAAGCAATGAGTCGGTTTCTTATTTTATCATCAGGTTTTGGTGGATGTAGCCACCTATTACATAACAAGCCAAGTTATGAGCTATCATTACAACCGTTCTCGTGACTTTCATTATATGTATTCTAGTGAATGTCATTGCTAACATTATGATACTTCTAATTAGTTCATGTAGTCCTGAGGATACATTTGGGAAGCTGTTGATGTGGTTCAGAACCATCTCATAGTCTGTCTGTAAACAAATGTGTGTTGCCGCTCGATTCCTTGCCTCTGCCATTGCTCTGCGCATAGTGATGAGTTCAGCTTGGACTCCAGATAAAGCTTGGATGTTCTGCACTCCATACCACGAGTTTCCCCTTTCCTAATGTGTCGCCCACCGTGCAGCTGCCGTCATGACATCCTGAGTTCTGAAGGTTGCATCTGTTTCAATGCGCGTCCAACTGGTATATGCCGGGTCTAGGTGGTTTCCCTGTGCGAACCATAACAACTGTATTTCGCCAAAATTTTCCTTCCTAGGTTCCATTGGTTGTAATTGACGGGTTGCTTGTTCCAGCTGTAATTGATCCGAGTTGGGGTCCGCTAAAGGCCTTGTACCTGTAAGGTCATGCTCAACTACTTCTGCATGTATGCCATTGATAATGGCTTGGACTGTATCCACCCGTACTTGTTGCTGCTCAATCGTGTCTTTGTTCCCGACGCACCAAATTGCCCATATAATGATGCATGTGAGCTTGATGTCTTCGTCCTCTGGTGCCATCTTGAACCAGTATGTAAGCCAGGCTTTGAGTTGGATTAGATTCCCTTGCTGAAAATCAAACCCCAGTCGTGACATTCTTCAGATTCTTCTTGCGAATTCACACTCGAGTATCATACGCGTGGAGTTTCCCTTTCGGAATGACACATTTGCCAGATAGATAACCTCAGTGTTTATTTTCCTCGGGGCAAGTCTTGTTGGTGTTGCATTTTGTGCTAGTATCCATACCAAAAACTTTACTTTTTTTATAGGACCTTGGAGTTCCACAACTTCTTCCATAGTTGTTTATCAGGTTTTGTGTTTCCAATCGACACCCGAAGGTTTGTGCCTATCTCTTAAGTTCCATGCCTCATGGTAACCACTTTTGACTGCATATTTTCCAAGCCAGTCTTTGTCCCAAAATTGAAAATCCTTTTGCCCGAGAGGTTCTTGGGGTAAGTGAATTCCTGCGATATCATTTGCTATTTCTTGACTGGAGAATAATCTCAGTTGTGGCATACGCCATTGTTTAGCATTATCAATAAGGCCACTCACTTTGAATCCGAGTTGGGGTAGCAGTCGTCTGTCATACCTTATTGGATTGTTGTGTTTAGGATCCACTCGTCCTAGATATCTATTATGTGCCCATTGACCACCTGCCATTTGAGATCGATCTTGAGTAGATCTCTACCCCACGGGATTCCCCTCCACCCCCATACTGTGCCTTGTTTGAGTTTGACCGCCTGGAAGTCTTCCTTGCTGTAGTACTTATTGAGGAATAGCTTAGAGAAGAAGGATTGTTTATGAGTGACTAGCTTCCACGCTAGCTTTCCTAGCGGAGCCTGGTTCATCTGTTATGTGGATCAAATCCCTAATCCTCCTTGCCATTTGGAGTGGCAGATTGATTCCTAGGCCTTCTAGTGTATCCTTTTCCCATCCGTATCCCCTGCACAGATGAATCTCGCTAGGTGGCTGTCAATTTTTTTGAGACAGTTGATGGTATCGGGAATGTGCTGAGTGTGTATTGGGTTGTTGAGGCTAGGACATGTTTCCTGAGAGTGACTCTACCTATGACCGACCGGTCCCTAGTCTTCCATATTGATGTTTTAGCCTTAACTTTCTGGATCAATTTGTTGAACATTACTACTTAAACCACCAAAACTACAAAACAACCACAACCACCTCGCCACATCAGGCGAGTCACCTTCAACGGCCCCTCACATCGCTCGAACTAGAGCTTAGCACCGCCACTCTCAGCTCCTGCGATGCGTACCACCTCCAGCGGACTAAACCTCCAGTTCCAACACAACAACTTTAGCGTCCTGAGCAGAGCTCCGCACCTCGTCACCTCTAGCGGCAACGAGTCACTTGAGTTGCTAGCAAAACTTGCTCTTCTCACGGCCATCAATCGACAAAACCCACTACTCCGCTGTGTGAACAAGTTTGCTAGCTTCACACCATTCCCCGCTCTCTGTTTCTGTTCGAACATCACCATATCGCTGGCTGAATTTACCTCACCGTACCGCCCCACTCGTCGGAACCCTAGCCCCACCGCTCAACCACACCATCGGAACTCACCCCACACCACCACTAACACCACCACTAATACTGAATCCTAACTTCATCGCACCACCACTCGTTCGTCACCATCGCTTCCTCCCTAACCCCACACTACCCTAAACACCACCATCGTCGTCACCCAATTCGAGAAATTGAGAATGAGGCGAAAGCAGAGGAAGAGGCATAGCACAATCTCCGAGATCTCATAGCCGCTAGAGACGCCATGGAAATAGCTGAGGAAGACGTCAAAGGAAATAAGGTAAATAATATTTCTTCATTCTTCATTTTTTTAAAAGAATTCAAGGGCAAAACATACTTTTCAACCGCGTCCGTCGAAGATTATGTTTGGCCAATTTTTCAGGTGAAACTTTGGGTGCAAATGCCCTATTAAAAAATTTGGGATTATATTTGCATATACTGAAAAACTGATTCATCCTAATATCTATTTGCTCCGATTTTAATTATAGAAATAGAGGAATATAAGATTCCTGCTTTACTGTAGGAGGGAGATAATTTGAAAAACTGAAATTGAAGAGAGGAAAGGAAAAGGAAAAAAAGAAAGAGGCACTATACAAACTACAAGGCCGTCATCTGTAACCGCCGGCAATGCGGTTCGGTTTTGTTGTTGGGAATTAGAGTTTGAAATCGGCCATTACCTAGGCTTCCGCCGCCGCCTCCCGGTGTAGAAGGAGGTGATTTGTCCAATTTAATCCATGTTGGTGAACCCTAATTTGAAAATGGAAGACCCCCGACCCAACGGCGAGAAGAACAAGAAACAGAAGCTTTCGTTCATTTCCGAGGAGGAAATCCGGCAGGAGTTCGGGCACCACCAGGTGGGTGTTTCTCGAATCAACAACGGCAGCTTCGGCAGCTGCCCGGCGTCGGTGATTGCGGCGCAGAAGCGGTGGCAGCTCCGGTTCTTGCAGCAGCCCGACGATTTCTTCTTCAACCATTTGCAGGAGGGTATCGTCAGGTCCCGCACCCTGATTAGGTCCCTCATTAACGCCGACCACGTGGATGAGGTGTCCATCGTCGACAACGCGACCACCGCGGCCGCCATCGTGCTTCAGAACGTGGGATGGGCCTTCGCCGAGGGCCGCTTCCAGAAAGGCGACGCGGTGGTTATGCTCCACTGCGCATTCCAGGCGGTCAAGAAATCAATCGAGGCTTACGTCACCCGAGCGGGAGGCTCCGTAATCGTGGTCCAGCTGCCCTTCCCCGTGCGTTCCGACCTGGAAATCATTGCGGAGTTCCGAAAGGGTTTGGCCAAGGGCAAGGCGCATGGCAGGAGAGTGAGGCTGGCCATCATAGACCACATTACTTCCATGCCCTGCGTGGTCGTGCCCGTCCGGGAGCTGGTTCAGATATGCCGGGAGGAAGGCGTGGAGAAGGTCTTCGTGGATGCTGCACATGCCATTGGCAGCGTGGATGTGGACGTCAAGGACATAGGGGCTGATTTCTATGTGAGCAATCTGCACAAATGGTTGTTTTGCCCCCCGTCTGTTGCTCTCTTGTACTGCAGGAAGTCCCCTGACCCTGATTTGCACCACCCCGTTGTCTCCCACGAGTACGGGAATGGCCTGGCCATTGAGAGTGCCTGGATTGGCACCAGGGACTACAGTTCTCAGCTCGTTGTTCCCGAGGTGTTGGACTTTATCAACAGATTTGAAGGGGGCATTGCTGGCATTAGGAAGCGCAACCACCAAGCCGTGGTCGAGATGGGGGAAATGCTGGCCGCTGCCTGGGGGACTCACCTTGGCGCGCCACCTCACATGTGCCCCAGCATGGCTAT
Source organism: Rubia yunnanensis (assembly GCA_037428765.1). Classification (NCBI taxonomy): domain Eukaryota; kingdom Viridiplantae; phylum Streptophyta; class Magnoliopsida; order Gentianales; family Rubiaceae; genus Rubia; species Rubia yunnanensis. The sequence goes on along the minus strand of JALMRO010000025.1, from coordinate 932,387 downwards.
GATTGGTCTGCCTCCCCCCCTGAAGGTTTTGAGTGACGATGATGCCTCCACTCTGAGAACTCATTTAAGGGACCGCTTCGGGGTTGAGGTGCCAATTCACTACCAGGCCCTCAGGGATGGGGAAGGCGCGGTGACTGGATATGCGCGGATTTCTCATCAAGTTTACAATACCGTGGATGACTACCTCAGGCTTAGGGATGCGATTAACCAGCTGGTCCAGGAGGGGGCAACCTGCCACACGCTGCAGCTGCATGAGTAGGTGTGGTGTTTTCTTTTACTGCAATTGCTCTCACCTAGCTACAGTTTAGAGTATGTTGGCTACTTGCCTGATTGCATCTGCGGCTTCTTATGTGTACTCTGAAATAAATTTGGTTGAATTGACTCCTCTACTCTATGTTCGAATACTGGTATGGTTTTTTGCAAAAATACAGAGAGTTGAGTGGCAATGCATTAGAATGTAGTTTAGGATCGAATACTGGTATGGTTTTTTGCAAAAATACAGAGAGTTCAGTGGCAATGCATTATAATGTAGCTTAGGATCTGCAGTCCAGCCTGTGTGATATATCCCTTGATCCAGGCATTGCGCTAGGCTGTGTGTTGGGACAGATAGCTAGATGTGTTGGAATTGGTGAGAGGATTGGATATTTGTCAACTTGTATTTGGTTTCGTCTCTTATAGTACAGGAGGCACATCACATTTGTAGGAAAAAACACAAACAGTTCAGTGTGGGTAATGTACAAGTAGGAGGTGTTGGTGCTAGAATGAGAATATGCAGGTCCTTTCTAGAATGAGATTTACATGTTTGTGTGCGTTGGAGTGTGGAGCAGGGGAGATGAGATGAGAATGTTATTTTGTCAATAGCCTGGAAAAACACTGAGATTGGCACAGCATAATAAGCGATAACAACATCCATGTTTCAATACAAATGCCAAGGCTTTTACACCTCGGGGCCAGTGGGCGGGGGTGGAGGCAGAGGTGGGACCCAGCTGCCGTGGACCCACTCGCGGTGGAGGCGGAGATCGGACTCCGGGAAGCGGATCTGCTCGCGGGTGCTCCTGAAGAAGACGGAGTAATGGGATGGGGGGTGGAGGGCGGTGACCACCCCCTCCCACCAGCCGTCCTTGTGGAAGGCGTCGACGTCTTCGTTGAGGTGGAAGGAGCGGGAGGACTCTCTGGGAGGAGCTGGGCGGACGCAGAGGAAGTTCACCTGCTCCCTCAGCCGCCGGTGCCGCTCGTCCAGAAGGGTCTCCAGCTCCACCAGCATCTTCTTCTTCTTCTTCCCTACCGGACGGACCACCGTCCCCGTGTACCAGGATCCCCGGAATCCAGATTCCTCGAAATTCACCTCAACCCGCGCCCCTTTCTTCAACTTTTCCTCCTTCGAACCCATATCTCACTCCCCCCCCCTATTTCTGCATCTACCTTTTCTTTTCTACTTTCTCTACCTTCACACTTCAACCAAACTTCTGGATGCATTTGAAAATAAACCTTTTAAAATTACGATGCAATCACAAACAAGCCTTGCTTCCATAATTACATCAATTGTAAATATAGTTTTTTACTACCCCCTCCCATTTTTTTACACTGACGCATTTATGATCTTTTTATGTTAAATTTGCTCCTCCACCCATTTAGACCTTCCGACAACCTTTTAAATAGTAGAAGGCATTCAATCAAGGCAGAAGTAATTCAAACATCTTACTTGTGGCATTTCCCTCGGACATCAAAGGGTAAATTTGTTTCCCTCAGAGATCAAAGTGTGACTTTGTAACATAGACTAGTAACCACTAATTTTTTATCAACTAAAAGCAGCAAGACTAATGGTAATAGTAGTCTAGTCTACAAGGGACCGGCAATTTCTTAACATGCCAAAAGAGTCACTTTCACAAACTGTCTGACCAGGTTAAGTTACCAGTAACAGATAATTCGGAACATGGATAGCCTTTGTTCATAAATAACATTAAGAAAGGACGGACACATGTTCAACTAGGACCAACAAAACATAAAAGGAAACGGTTCAACTAGGACCAACAAAAACACAAGAGAAAACGGAAACATGGCTACATCTGAAGCTGAACCAGCCACTCCATCGCCTTTAACAGAGAAACGCAGCTGCGATTTCAAAATCCCGCTCCACACCTTTCATGCCTTCCCTCATCTCCTCCAGTTTCGATCGCAGCGAATCTATTTCAACGCTCTTTCCTTCCTTTCTTGACTTGGCCTCTGACAGCTTCTCTTGAAGCGCTTTCATCTGCAGCTTCAACTCATCCACCTCTTCATCAATTTTGGCACTCTCAACATTCTGTTTCTCTATTTCAGCATTAAGCTCTTCAACCTGTTCCTTCAACTTTTCCTGCTTCTGTCTCATGGTTAACAGACCTGTTATGCGATCCCGCACCACCTCAACACTGAATCCATGCTCTTCCAATTCCATGAGGGTTTCCAACAGCCCGCTGATGCTGCTCTTCGGTTCATCAACCCGTAGCTTTGAGGTTCTTTCTACCACAGAGCAGAAGTTAACCATGCATCCTATGGCCCGTCCTTCTCGGCAGCTCTCTTCACATTGTTCCAAAGGCCGGAAATGAGGATTCTGTGGCAACTTTCGGAAAGCCCCCATGGATTCTACTGTTGACCACAGCACACTTTTCTTCACAAAAGGCAAAATTTGCCTTACATTACCAACTACTATGTCAGCAGAATTCTGTCCGTTACTCACCACATCAGCATGTATTGCCGGAGAAGCTTGGCCTTTATTACCAACAGCTGCAATCTCTCCGTTACTCACCACATCAGATGGATCAGCATTTATTGCCAGGGACGCTTGGCCTTCATTACCAACAGCTGCATTCTGTCCGTTACCCGCCAAATCAGATGGAACAACATTTGTTGCCGGTGAAGCTTGGCCTTCATTACCAACAGCCGCATTCAGTCCATTACTCGCCAAAACAGATGGATCAGCATTTGTTGCTGGTGGAGCTTCTGAAAAAGAATAAACAAACCACTTGAGTAAACGAGCAAGAGGATCAATAGAATAAACGCAAGCCCAGACTTACTGGCAGCAGCATTAGTCGGCGGCAGCATTTCTTGAAACCACTGGGACAGAGGTTGATCCTCAAATGCCTGGGTGGGCTTTTTATCACTGGATATTTCAACTTGTTTTGCCTTGCTATTTAATTCAACGGGCTTCCCAGAGCTTGCATGTGGAGAATCTGCATCTCCACAAAAAGGGGAGATCACATGAGAAAAAAGATGAAACTGCTGGACTACAAGGAAGGAAATACAATATATGCTTTCAAACCCAAGAGCACACTTTTCCAATCTACACATCAAGCCTAACGATGGTTCTATTAAGACAACGAGGAATTCTTTCCGAGCATATGACTGTATGGAATGCCACTGAGAGCAACAAGAGAGAGGTTATACTCACCTTGGAGATGTGAAACAAGATTTACATTCACAGTCCGCTTTCTACCCCTCTTTGATGAACGCATCTGTTTCTTGAACGCTTCATCAGCTGTCTCACTCGGTTTACTCGGCTGTGATAGTACAACAGTATTGAATCTGTTTTCAAGCTTTCCTTGATCAACACTCAGTTTCCTGCCACTACCATTGGTCAGAAAGTCCTTATTGGGTAATGAAAAATCTAAACCAGCCGACTTAATCTCCACATCTTTAAGAGAGCCGGTATCAAATGATACGACTTTCTCAAGTAGCTTATCTACTCTGGCACCTTTAGTCGAGCCACCTGCAAACATAAAATCAGGAGTTTAGAACTGAAAAGTAATTCTTTATGTATGGATGATGAAATCTACTGTTTTGAATTCAGTACGAAAACACAGAGTCATACTTAAGGGTGAATTCATCTCTACTTTACGAGGACGGCCCCTCCGCCTCTTAAGTTTCTCTGGAGTACTTTCATCACCATCCTGTAAGATACACAGAACCAGCACTAAACAGTTACAAAATAGGCATCAGAACAAGCTGAAGCAAAAGAAGAAGACAAAGAAGAAGAAGAAAGAAAGGAGGCGAATAAAATGAATGAAGGACAACAGAACACTGCACTCAGTGCTTAACACTTGACCGGCAACAGACGGGAGACAAGAAAATGTCGTGATGTGCAAAACATAATATGCACTATATGTATCACTTATTTACTTTAAGGACAAGATGAAGGAATCAAAATATAATTTTCAGCTATTGACCATATTAGGATGGATGCAATCCCTGCACAAAACTATCTGAAAAATAGTTCTGCAGTTTTTAATTAAACCAATTCAGCCAGAACATGGCACTAAAATCTTATAATCTTGCAAAAATTGAGACAAGCAACCTGTGCTGCAATGCACAGCAATCACGCTGTTTGATAATTTGATTGCAGTGAGCACAAGAAGAAACTCTATCCTCTTCTTATTGCTCAAAGAAGTTGTTCTTCCAATTTAATAGCAGTGAGCACTATAATTCGCATATTATTATACAACAGTGTGTAGCGTAAAGCAAAGAAATGGCATAGCTACTAAAGTAAAAAATGACTCTCAAAATACTCTATGATGCGTACTTGAATTGAACAATCATATAGGTGCTCACAACATCAAACATCGAAGTTTGGTATACGCAGATGGGGAAGAAATGGTGAGGTATGATCATACAATACTATTGAGAATTAACATTAAAGTAAATTTTATCATCTAAACCACCTGGTATAGCACAATGATAAGCTTTTCACTTTATTCTACAGTGGGAATTACTCTGACATCAATTTAGTGAGAACATTGATGAGCTTATCAATGTATTTCACTCTGAGCCAAATAGAACGAAATAAACCCGTTAACAAGTTTTTCAGTTCAGGTTGTACTTGCTATTAATCCTCAGACACTTCAATCCAGTCAGAAACAAGTGATCATTAACACATAAAAGTTGGAGCATTAATTTACATACAGGCTTTTGACATAAATCCAAAAACATACACACCAAAGAAACCCCAAAAAAGATAACCAATATTACCCCCCAAAAAAGACAAAAAATTGACACTGATAATCTCAGTAAGTTCGGAATATATCTTCCTACCATGTAAAACTACTTCAGTATGCCTTTTTGAACTGATTTAACTACAATCTCACCTTTAGTTTTGGAATTTCAATATCAACAGCTCCATCTTGAACCTCCACATGCACCAACTCCTCACCACTTAAATGATTAGACTTTTTGGCAGTTGAGTTGCTAGTCTTATCACACTCTAAACCTAAGATGACAGGTAGAGAAGCTTGCTTCGCAATGCAGTCCTCAGCACCTTCATCATAAACTCCAAATCCATTAGCATTTCGAACTGCAAACAGCATGAAGAAGTGCTCAAACTACATAACAAAAAGGACATACTAATCAACACAGCATAGAAAGGCAATAACAGATCTTATAAGTCCACCTGGATTTATTGAGCTTTTAACTGGCATTTTCTTAAAGCTGCCACCGGTTCTTCCTGAAACAGGTGTATCATCGTCGTGATTCTCCTTTCGTTTCCTCTTCTGCACAAGCCCACAACTCCAAATCATTAAGGTTGCAAGTATAACCAAAAAACTGATCAGCAGGTTGATCCAGGCAGATGGCAGTGACCCTTATCTGCCAAGGTGTGTATCCACTATGCCGGGTCCATTGTGGATCATACTTTCCACCATGTTCAGTCGAGCCTTGTTATTTTTCTTATATTTAACCATAGTATGCCTCCTTAAATTATTTCTTTTTAAGCACTTAAAGATCTTCTCCTTTTCCCTTTAGTTTATGTTACCCGGACTCCGCTCTTTACATGCCATCCTAGATTATCGAGCAGGTAACCACATAACAATCTAAACCCTTTTAGTCACGTTTCCTTCTATTGGGCCGCCTTTACTTGGTTGGTTTCTGACCTATTCTATCGAATCTACTTTGCTCAAACATTCACTCCAACCTTCTCACTTTAAGTACCCCCATTTCATAGTCCAAGTTTAGATTTCTCCCAAAACTAGGTTAAAATTATAGTGAATTCAGGAATCATCATATCCATTTCAAAGCTAAATCTTTACCATTTAAGCATTACATTAATTTCATAAAGTAGAAGATGCAAGTTAAAATGTGTCTGCTGTCCCGCCGGTCATCAGTATACATGATATAAAACTAACGAAAATGCGATGCACTCACAGATCTTTTGCCTGACACTTGGCTTGAAGGCAGGTCTCCACCCATAGTATGTCCCACCGTCGGGCTGGCGTATCCACGAATCTTCACTTTTTCCGCTAGAGATCCCACTGGGTTTACTACTAAAGAGGGTGTTGCTATTGATGCAGTACCTCGCGCCTTCTCCCTTACAGAAGTGGCAGAAGCGGTGCCTCTCGAAGCTTCCATGTCAGTGTGTGAAGGATCAACCTCATTTAGGTTCAAGCGTAAGATAGTTTTCGACTTGGAGTTATTCTCTTTGTGGGCCGAATTGGAATGGGGATCAGTAATCTCCGGGTTATTAACATTAGTTCTAACCGGATCTGATGGCTTTGGAATATCCTGAAATTTAAAAATATGTGTTAGTAGAAGCAGTAGCAAACAAATAGACCCCCGAGTAGCAAACAGAAAACCAACCCAAACACATGGGTTTGAAAGCCCAAAGACCCAAACATGTGGAGAGAAAAAAAGGCCGTGACTACGTCGCTTGAGTTATACAGTAATTGCTCAAGTTATATAGGAATTTCTGGGACAAAGAGTTAAGAATAACAAGTCCTTGACTACCCAAAACAAACTAACTCCTATAAATAATATAATAAAACAGATTATATTTTGTTTAAAACCATCTTCATAATGTTTCATCATTAACTGAACCATTTCTAGTAAATTATGGTGCACTCTACTTAATTAAGATATTTTCTACCCATCATTCTAATTAAGACTGGACGGGGATATGACATAATTGCAATTGTAATCTACATTGTTTTTTATATATATTATAAGATAATAAGAGAGTTAAATGTAATGAAACTTTCAAATACAAAAGCTCTACTGCAAACATCGAAGTAGTATACAATTTCATTCTTATTCTTATGCCCTCCCCACGCTGTACCCGCATTAGAAAACTTGAATTCTTTTCTGTGCTACACAACAAAGGTGGACAAAAATTCAACGAAAGAGCAATTCCACATAGTGAAGCCAAATTCATGGAAAAGGACCGGTGCTAATATTAATGGTGCATGACAAGCGTGAAATGGTTGAGAGGAAAATGGAAGGAAAAAGGAAACCTGGGTGTCATCTTTATACCAACTGGCGTCTGTCCACTCCAAGTGAGGCCTCAATTCTGCGTGGCTGAATCGCCTCTCCTTATTGGACAATTTGATATGGACAACATAAATGCGATTGGATAGCTCTTGGATGATGGTACCACGCCACCAGGCAGAGTCAAAAGAGGCATCAACCTTGTCGCGCAAAGAGAACAGATTATCCTTGAGACGTGGAGGGCAGGGTCGAATGTGGGAGGAATCAACGGTAGCCTTGACACGGTCGGTGCGAGAACCCTTGGTCGTCTCGTACTCGACTAGGTAACAGCCGTTTCCGGTGTCGTCGAGGACGGTGGCAGGGAGCCAGCAATCGCAGAGCCTGTCGAAGGACACCTCCACCTTTTTGCCGGCACTAAACATCAGTCCGGCTGTACTCTTTCGGGAATGCAGCACGGGGACGGAGAGAGAAAATAAGTGTCCGGAAATGAAATCCTCCAAAATTGAAACCCTAAACCCTAGATTGAAAATGAATTTCCCCCGTCCTTTTCTTTTATGCATAAATACGGATGGAAGAGAGAAGCAAAGCGGTACCTGTTTGGCGGGATGGACCCATTTGCCATTGACCCATTGGCGGTGGAACCTGAGGGCGGATTGAGCGAGGACGCGCTCGTCTGGCGGATTGGGAAAGGTGACGACGAAGCTCAAGAGGTGGGGGATGGTAGCGGTGATTAGGCCAGTCCACCAGCCTTCCCTGTAGTAGGCATCGACGAGGTGGCCGGAGTGGAAGGTCGCCGGAGAGCGGTCGGCGGGAGGCGGAGGGCGGATGTGGTGGAGGCTGACGTTCTCCCGGAGAGGCTTGGAAGAATCGTGGTCGGAGACTAGGGTGTGGTACTGGACGTAAGCCCTCGGCTGGTTGTCGGAAGAAGAAGACGGGAATTGGAGGACGGTGGCGAGGAACCAGACGCCCTTAAAGCCCTCTTCGTCGCTGGTGACCTCCACAACACTGCCCTTGCGGAGGAGCTTGCTCTTGCCCTTGCCCTTGCTCTTACCACCGCCCCTCTTCATTTCTCCTCTCTCCCATCTTTCACTCTTTTTCCCCCTTTTCTGTATTTCTCTCGACTGCTCAGCCCGCTACTAGTGTCTTCATTAATATTCTAATTGTACCATATTTCCATGGGAATGGAAACAAAATAACTCCACAGCTAGAGTGGATGTCATTTAATTAGATTGTGCTTTTTCCAGTAGTGATTTAGTTGCATTCGTATCAAAATATCGACCATATATAACTGATTTGCCAAACATAATCAGTCATACAACCACGGTGAAGGATAGAGGGAATCTGAGATCTAGATTCTCTTAATTATAGTTTTTTTTTACCATTCCATTTCCCCATTTTTAGTTTTACAATTCTCTCAGTTGGTGTAACGTGATCCTCTCCCCTAGTCTTGCCTTTTCCTTTCTCTCATCTTCCATTTCACCCCTTACTTTATCGAGTCCGACTCTTAGAAGACGGTTTTTCCATAAGTCATGGAAAAACCAAGGTTTAAAGTATAAATTAGAAGAAATAAAGATAAAATTTTTGAATTGCATATAATTTGATGACTACTACATGTTGCATATTAAATGTTTAATATTGCAACTAAGATCTTTTACCTTTTCTTGTTTTAATGAAATCTCGTCTTTCTATAAATATATGGAAAAAACATCTTTCCCAAGGTTTTGCCTACTTTATCAGCTCCAAAATAATATTATATTTATTGTTTATTATTAAAATAAAAATTTTAATTTTAATTTCAATTAAAATATTATTTAAAAAATTGTATTATATATGGATCGAATTTAAATGTTACTGTAATTTTTATATGAACTTAAAAATAAAGAAATGATTTTTTATTACAAGTGTTCTAGTAGTCACTGCATCACTCATCCACAGCATTCGATTGTTCCATCAGCACAACCACCAACCAACACAATATCCTTATCACTACCGCCTTCTAACAATCACATTTAAATTGCACTAAAAACAATAGGAGTTAATTGCACATTTGATCCTATATTTTGGTTAAAAGTGTTAATATAATCTTGTAAAATTTTAAAGTGCAATTATAACCCTATATTTTGGTTGAAAGTGTCAATCTAACCCTGTAAACTTTAATTTGGACGAAAAAATATACAAATTGACTATTATACCCCTGCTTTTAAAAAAACAATTCGAAAAAAATGGAAAGACAGTTATACCCCTTTTTTTCTTCTTTCTTCTCAAACCGGGTTATAACTTATAACCCTTCTTCTCAAACCGAGTTATAGCCCTTCTTCACCCATTCTATCATAACCCTTCTTCTTCGTTTACTTTTTCTCGCCGTCATCGCTGCCCCTCGCCGCCATTGCTTATTCTCCTCTTCGTTTGCTTCTTCTTCTGGCGTTGGTCGATGGGTGGTCGTGGGTTTGACCGTGTGGCCTAGGTTCAGGCGGCGGTGCCTAGGTAAAGGCGGGCTGGATGTGGGTTTGGTTTAGATGGCTTGGTTTAGGCGGCGGGACGGTGGCTAGGGCTTTCGTCGACCATCCAGTGGCTCACCTTCTGGCAGGTTCCATCATTGGCGCCGATCTAGGCTTTAAGAGCCGCCCATACCCAATTACAGAGCAACCAGGTGATGGCGATCTATAGTTCTCTTGCCTATATCAGACGCCAAAGCAAGGCTCGATCTTCATCCTTTCCATTTTTCTCCACCACCATCGCCCGTGACTTCTTCGTCGTCTTTTCAGATTGGCACCATCTGCATTCCACCGCTGCCAGTGTTTGCGTCTACTCCGCCAACTGGGCTCCTTCGGCGGTGATCCAAGCTCTGCTCGTCCAAAATCAAGTGTCGGTGGAAACTCTCTGTTTCCTTTGAGCGGTGGCCAAGTTCAAGGGTTTGGTAAGTGCACATAGTGAATTAGCAACAGAATAGGCTGAAAACTAATTTCTATGTTTTACTAGTTTGGCTACACTACGCGTTGCGTGGTGAGCTTGATAACATATTATGGAAATTTTATAGGAATGTTAAAAGAGCTGTAATTTAAGCTATAAATGTACCAACTATACATGCAATTGAAGCGTGGAGATGGCGAGAAATGAAGGTTCAGGTGGAGAGGGTTCAAGTGGAGGGGTTCGAGAGGTACGGATTCAAGATGTGAAGGTTGCAGTGGAATTTCGAGAGGTAGTTGGTTGGAGCGGAAGGTTCGGGAGGTACGGATTCGAGTGGTGAAGGTTCCATAGTAGGTTCGAGAGGTGAATGTTCCATTGGAAAATTTGAGAGGTGAATGATAGGGGTTCCATCGGAGGGGTTCGAGAGGTACCCATTCGAGAGGTGAAGGTTAGGGGCTCCATTGGAGAGGTTTGAGAGGTGTAGGTTCCATTGGAAGGGTTAGAGAGGTACTCAAGAATGGGTACCTCTCGAATGGGTACCTCTCGAATAATAACATCTCGAATGGCCACCTCTCGAACCCATCCAATCGAACCCCTCCACTTGAAAGTTGACGTCTCTAATGGGTACCTCTCGAATTGGCACCTCTCGAACCCATCCCATTAAACCCCTCCACCTGGAACTACACCTCTCATATGGGTACATCTCGAATGGATCCAGCGGAACCCCTCCACCTGAAACTTCACCTCTCGAATGGGTACCACTCGAACCCATCCAATAGAACCCCTCCACCTGAAACTTCATCTCTCGAATGGGTACCTCTAGAGTGGAAACCTCTCGAATGGCCACATCTCGAATCCATTCAATCGAACCCTTCCACCTAGAAGTTCACATCTCGAATGGGTACCTCTCGAACATATCCAGTCGAACCCCTCCACTTGGGACAACACCTCTCGAATGGGTACATCTCAAATGGATCAAGCAAAACCCTCCACCTGAAACTTCTCCTCTCGAATGGGTACCTCTCGAATGTATCCAATGTAACCTCTCCATTTGAACCTTCACCTCTCGAATGGTACCAATGGAACCACTCCATCTGAACCTTCACCTCTCGAGTGGGTACCTCTCGAATGGAGCCTCCCGAATCGGTAACTGTAGAACCCATCCAATGGAACCCCTCTACCTAAAACTTCACCTCTCGAACCCATCCCATGGAACTCCTCCACCTGAAACTACACATCTCGAATGGGACCTCTCGAGTTGGAACCTCTCGAATGGATCCAATGGAACCCCTCCACCTTGAACTTCATCTCTTAAATGGGTACCTCTTTAATGGAACCCCTCCACCTGAAACTTCATCTCTCAAATGGGTACATCTCCAATGGATCCAATGGAACCACTCCACATGAAACTTAACCTCTCGAATGGGTACATCTTGAATGGATCCAATAGAAACCCTCTAGCTGAAACTACACATCTCGAATGGGTACCTCTCGAACCCATCTAATGGAACCCCTCCACCTGAAAGTTCAACTCTCGGAATGGTACCTCTCGAACCCATCCTATCAAACCCCTCTACCTGGAAGTTCACATCTCGAATGGGTACCTCTCGAACCTATCCATTCGAACCCCTCCACCTGGAAGTTCACATCTCGAATGGATCCAGCGGAACCCCTCCACCTGAAACTTCACATCTTGAATGGGTACCTCTCGAATGGATCTAATGGAACCTCTCTATCTGAACCTTCACCTTTCGAATGGGTACCTCTCGAATGGATCCAATGGAACCTCTCCATCTGAACCTTCATTTCTCGAACGGTACCTCTCGAATGGTACCAATGGAACCTCTCTATCTGAACCTTCGCCTCTCGAATGGGTACCTCTCGAGTGGGCACCTCTCGGATGGTACCTCTCAAACCCATTCAATGGAACTCCTCCACCTAAAACTTCACCTCTAGAGTGGAACCTCTCGAATGACCACCCCTTAAATGGGTACATCTCAAATGGGTACCTGAACCTATCCAGTTGAACCCCTCCACCTGAGACAACACCTCTCGAATGGGTACATCTAAAATGGATCCAGCGGAACCCCTCCACCTGAAACTTCTCCTCTCGAATGGGTACCTCTCGAGTGGGCACCTCTCGAATGGTACCCTTCCACCTGAAACTTCACCTCTAAAGTGGGTACCTCTCAAATGGCCACCTCTCGAACCCATCCAGTCGAACCCCTCCACCTGAAAGTTCACATCTCGGATGGGTACATCTCGAATGGGTACCACTCAAACCCACCCAATAAAACCCCTCCACCCGAAACTTCACCTCTCGGAATGGTACCTCTTAAATTGGTACCTTTTGAATCCATCCAATCGAACCCCTCCACTTGAAACTTCACCTCTAGAGTAGGTTCCTCTCGAATGGATCCAATGGAACCTCTTCATCTGAACCTTCACTTCTCGAATGGGTACCTCATGAAAGGGTAACTCTCATATGGTACCTCTCGATCTTCATTTCTTATAACATATCTCCTGTTCCTTATAATAAAGCATGTTTCATCCAATGGAACTCCTCCACTTGAAAGTTCATCTATCGAATGGGTATCACTCGAACCCATCCAATGGAGCCCCTCCACAAAAAACTTCATCTCTCGAATTGGTACATCTCGAAAGGGTACATCTCGAATCTACACTTCTAGAATGCGTACCTCTGGAACACATCCAATGGAACTCGTCCCCCTGAAAGTTCAACTCTGGAATGGAACATCTCGAATTGGTACCTCTAAAACCCATCCAATGGAACCCCACCACCTGAAAGTTCACCTCTCGAATGGGTACCTCTCGAACTCTAACCTCTCGAATCCCCCCTGGATCCTTACCTGAACCCTCTGAACTTCAACCTTCACCTCTTTAATGGCTACCTCTCGAACCCCTCCACTTAAACTCTCTCCACCTGAACCTTCACCTCTCGAATGGGTACCTTTCGAGCCCCTCCAATGGAACCCCTCCACTTGAACCTTCACCTCTCGAATCGGTAACTCTCGAACTATTAACTCTCGAACCCCCCCCCCACTCGAATTCTCACCTCTCGAACCTCCACTGGAACCTTCACCTCTCGAACCTCGAATGGGTACGTCTCGAATGAGTACCCCTCCAATGGGTGCCCAAAACAATGTCGTTTTGGGTAGTCACCTGACAACACATGTAGCCGCACATGGCGGCGCCGCAATGTTTGACAAAGGGGATGCACAAAACGATAAAAATGGTGCCCAAAACGACGTTATTTTGGGTGGCCACTTGAGAGCACATGTAGGAGCACACGTTTGGCTTGCCTACAAAATAACCACTATGCCCCTGACGACGGTTGACACAAGCATATGGTTTCGAAGTATTTCGCTTAAATAGTAACCAGATAGAGAAATTAGCCAAAAACACATGTGTTGGTCAATACCAAAACCAAGAGAGTGTGATTAAATTTTTGCTAAAGTTTCGGTCAATATATTGCTAAATTGTTTTCTTCTTCTAGTAGTGGTTAAACCAGATTCTGGCGGCGATGGATACGGCAGCGATGTGGCGAGTGGTGATGATTAAGGCAAGGATGAATGAATAAATGAACACAAGATTATGACACTAGTCTCTTCATTTATGACTGTAATTAATTTAAGCGCAAATTCTTTCATGTCGAACGGATGCGCAATCCGAGCTTGTGCAACAAGTAGGTGTGTTTTTGGTGAAGAGTAAGCACTTGGGAATGGCTTCGGTATGTGACTACTTAAGGCATTCGTTGAATTACTCAATCATTCATTCCCACGACATATATGAAGTGTTTGATTCATCTACGATTAACTTCATGCAATGTAAGTGAAAATGACCATTTGCTCCCAAACATGTTTTGACCTTTATATTGCACTAGTGACCTTTATATTAGAGCGTAAACAAGTAAAATACAGGGTGTAACATAGCAATATGTTTGCGTTCGTGACCATCACCCACCTCCGGTCACCACCTGTCGCTGTATGTCGCCGGAATCTTGCCAGAAGGTGAGTTTTCTTTTATTTTTATAAATGAAATTCCAATTTTTTGCCGTAAATGTCATATGAATCTTGATTTTTTGGCTGAAAACGTCGATTGAATGTGGCATTTTCGCCGAAAATGTGGTAGGGTTCTGGAATTTGAGTTGGAGTTGGTCAAGGAGAACCGGGTCTAGGCTGAAAAATGGCAAAAGAGAACCGGGCGAAGAGAATAGAACCGGAAAAAAGGAAGGGAAAGAGAACAGAATAGGGAAAAGAGAACCGGAGGAAGAAAAATGAACCGGAAAAGGAAAGAAAATTAGGAAGGAGAACTGGAGGAAGAAAAAGAAAATCGGGAAAGGAAAAGTTGTAAAAAGAGAATCGGAGGAAGAAAAGAGAACCAGAAAATGAAAGAAAAAGGAGAGGAGACCGGGGAAGAAAAAGACTACCGGGAAAAGAAGGAAGAAAAGAGAGAAAAGGGGAGAAGAGAACTGGAGAGATAGAGAGAGAGAAGAGATCCGGGAAAAGAAAGAAAGGGGAGAAGGAGAGTCGGGCGGAGGCAGTGCGATGACTGAAGAAGACACCGGAGTCAGATTCGGTGGCGCGAAGAGAACTGGGCGGGAGAAAGGGCTAAGCGAAGGAAACGAGATCCGGCAGGAGAAGAGAAATGGGTCGACAATGGGTGGAATTCGGATGGGCTTCGACAATGGAAACGAGATCCGCCCGGAGAAGACAACGAAATTCGACAAGCGACCACCGTCTTCCGCCGCCTGCGACCGGCAACCACTGTCCTCTACCGCCGGCGATTGGCGACCAGCGGTGCTGTCCAATTGGGTAAACGGTAGTTTTCTCTGTATTCTTTATTTTCTATTTTTTAAATTTAAATTAAATACATATAATATTGTAAGAGTCCGCATCTTGAAAGACGGTCTTTTCATAAGTCATGGAGAGATCAGGCTTTAAAGTGTAAATTAGAAGAAATGAAGATAAAATTTGTGTGTTGCATGGATTGGATTATAAACTTTATTACTACTACACGTTGCATAGTAAAATTTTAATATTGCAATTTAGACCTTTTATCTTTTATTATTTTAATTAAAACTCGTCTTTCCACAAAGACTTGCCCATATTTTAATAGTATAAATAGAGGCACCATTGGTAAAAGGCGTGAGAGAGAGATACTCTGTGCGAATGAATTATAATTGGGATGAATCGACTTGTGAAAGGCCAGTATTTGCACAAGCGAGGAGGGAGGATGAGCACCAGTCCGACGATAGCCGCCTCTGTGTGTGTCCGACCGCCAAACCGATTGCCGCATAAAAGCGTTTCGTTGTCTGTTCCGTTGCGGGAGCTCCATCTCTCGAGGCTGAGAATGGGAGCACATCCGATTCAGCAGCAAAGAGCAAAGACGGCAGCGAGATCGGGCGGTGGAGCAGGGCTCTACTCCGCCTCGCAGTTCGAGCTCACCCCAGAGAACGTGGACATGGTGCTGGAGGACGTCCGCCCTTACCTAATCGCCGACGGCGGCAACGTTGACGTCGTGTCCGTCGAAGGCGGCGTCGTCTCCCTCAAGCTCCAAGGTTCCATTTCTACCCCTCACCATCTTGCTTATGCTTTATTAGATTCTAAAACGTAGTAATAAATACCCTTGGGGTGGATTTTGGTACTTGTACTCCAGGGGCCTGTGAAAGCTGCCCCAGCTCAACCACAACAATGAGCATGGGGATCGAAAAAGTTCTCAAGGAGAAGTTTGGCGACTCCATCAAGGAAATTCGCCAGCTCATGGATGCGGATGCCCCAATCGCTGACATCACTCCCGAGGTTCGTCCATCTCCTGCCAGTACCTCCACTCCAGCCTCTTGTTTTGCTCTTCCTAACATGTGATTGCAGGCAGTAAACAGTCACCTTGACGCCCTGAGGCCCGCCATAAAAAACTACGGTGGTAGCGTCCAAGTTTTGTCCGTGGAGGGAGGTGACTGCGTGGTAAAATACCAGGGGCCCGAGTCCATTGGATCCGGTATCAAAGCTGCTATAAAGGAGAGGTTCCCAGCTATTGTCAGTGTTGTCTTTGCAGACCCATAGACCGCGACTCTTGGAAGAGAATATATATGCATCGCATGATAGCTGTACATGTTTCATTTGCATCTATGCCACAAATGGATAATGTATAAATTTGCATTGAGGAGTCATCTCATTCTTATTGCAATGCCTTCAATCCTTCCATAGAGATGTGCATATCTGGCAGGCTTCTGTTCTGTTTTGTTCTGTTCCCACCACTGTCCTCGAGGGATGCTTATCAGTCAGCTGTCTGTGTCGGCAGCAGCAAGCAATGAGTTGAGATAGCGCGATAAGTTAATCAGGAATGGAGTGTAGGCAAAATAGCAAGTGATGGTCCAAGTGACAAGGCCCTGCATCGAAGATTGGCGAAGACTTTCATCAGAAGCAGGTGCAAGCGGGTAAGCACAGGGATGTTATGTTGTGGAAATACCTGGCCAAAAATCTCAACATTTGCCTGGGGATAGCACCAGAGGTTGAAAAGCCTGGATACAGTTAAAAGCAGTTTGAAGAGAAGGGATGGGAAAGAATGTTTGAAAACAGGAGGAGGAATTTGCTGTTACTTCATCAAGGGAATCTCAGCGAGAGGACAGGCGATGCCTAGAATGGAAGCCAGTAGAAATCCGGAGGTGGTGGTGTCGAACAGGAGCCATATCAATTGGGCGGCTGCAAAAAGCGAGTACGCTTCGATGTTGTCGGGTATCCCAGCTTTGTAGAGCAGTGCGCTGAGTTGGATGAACAGCACCAGCGCTCTGATGACCAAAACACCAGTGTCACTCACTCTCAATCTCACTCCTGTTGAAATTATGATTGACTAGGGGTTACTCACATGAGGGATGATGCAGTTTTTCCGGGCGTGGCCTCTGTAGGAGCTGCCATGGCATCAAGGGAGAGTTGCAGTAAGCCAACGACAAGGTAAAATGATCCAAGCAACGGGGGCACCCAAATGTTGGTATGAAGGGGGCCAATGTCGATGGCGCCACTCTGGTATACCACAAGCCTTACCCCAGAATGTATACCGTCGATCATAGGACCCAGTATGAAACCAGTCCCAAACAACGAAGCCGCTAAAGACAGCTTTGAAGATCTTGATTTGCTCGGTTCTTCATCGTCGTTTCTCTGTCTCAAACTGCACCGCACCGGCATAGTCGGTGTTCGAGTCGTGGCCGCTGCCAGCTTGTTCTTGTTCACCAACTGATTGGGAAGCAGCACTAGACCCGAAACCGACATCTCCTCCCCTCTCCCCTTTTGGATTCCGCTCTCCGCTACCGAATGTGGCTATGATTAATTGAGAACACAGCGTTTTCTGTCCACCCAAAATTCCATGAACGAGTTTTTCTCCCAAGGACGGTCCCACCAACATTTCTTTGTGATGTTTTCCTTCATTAGAAATCTCAGAAACCAAGATTACATGACAGAGACAGAAACGAATTCAGTTGAAACTAGTACGGCTACTACTAAACCAGAGGCTGCCCCTGCCATAATTTTACGCAGAAAAAGCGTGCTAAACAATATCATCAATTTGAAAGACTCAATTCATCCCTCCAGACGTTTCTTACATAACGGAGGATAATACTGTAACCTGACTGTGCCTATAGCCAGCCCGGCTGTCTCAGTCTCCTCTGCTACTAAAAGGTGAAATTGTACACTGCTGCTCGTACATGTGAGGATTGCCGACATGTTCAGCAAATTATATCAGAAAGCTCTTCTCACCGGTTCAGGCAATGTACAACAAGAGTTATATTCTTGTTTGTCTGGTTATGTTATGGTTTTTGGATTGAGAGAGATGAAAATTAGTGTAGTAAAGCTCCACCGACCCGCGATTTGCTTTATCCAACTAATAATGCGAATGATGCTTGTTCACACATTCCTTTGTTTTGCCTCCGGGGAAACAAGTCAAACGGATATCTTTCCCTCACCTTTGTCTTTTCTCACAGAGCCCACCGGATATGAGATCCTCACAATTTCACTAATCTTGGAGCCGGACCACATGTTCGTGTTCGTCGGAGATGCGTTTAAAGCGCTGACAAATGGAAGGTTCAGGAGCGTGAGGCACAAATGGAAGGTTCAGGAGCGTGAGCGCTGACAAATGGAATGGTCATATTTACTCGGGTAAACCTAGGATATCCATAATGTATTTCGGAGCTCCGCCGCTGAATGCATGGATACTTCCACACCCTCACTTGCTTTCCGATTCCAACAACAGGCTCTACCCAGATTTCACGTGGGGAGAATTCAAAACTGCTGTTTATGCCTCTCAATTGGCCGATCACCGACTCCACCTCTTCACCAATTAACCTCTTCTGGGTCCATGGTAGTCTGTTAAGATTTGAGAGCGGAGGAAAATGTCCATTATTTGAGAAATGTTTTATAGACTAGTGAAAGTTTACCACTGAAAAACCAATTATTCGTACGAATAGTACCTTTTAGATGTGGATGTTTATTAATTGTAGTTAATGCCAATAAGAATTTATAAGAATTAGTAGAGTACCTGTTTTTCCTTTTTCTAATATATAAGAATTTATGCGAAATAATTTAAGAGTACCTTTCTTTTTTAAAAAAAATGCAATTTGCTTTTATACCTTGAATTCTTGTATTTGTGCAGGCAATCCCACATTTTTTAACAGTGTAAATATGACCTTGCGTTCACACGAAAATTTCCGTCAACCCATTTGATAATCAAATGGGTTCACAAAACCCTAACATGGAGCAGGCCATACTAATAAGTAATAACTAATAACTAATAACCAACTCCATCCCAAGCCTGCATTTTATTCTCTCGCTTTTGCCATCATTTTAATATTTAGGCCACTACCGTTATGACTGACTTATTTATTTGGTAAATGAGTTGGGTCTAATTTGCTAATTCTATCATGGGTAGGTCAAACTAAACAAATTCATGCAATCATTAAATGAAAGGCTAGCTAGTTTCATGGAAACTGGTTCCAGTTTTATTTTAGAACGAATAATCGTTAACGGGGTCATTTATAGTTAGTATGATTAATAAGATAGGTTGACATTTTTTTTATTGCAACGAGGTAGAAATGTTTTAACATATATGGATATTAACATATAAATAAATATAATCCTTAAAAGTTATAAAATGATTAAATTATTTTTTTGGTCCCCTAAATATAATGTAATAACATCTTTTGGTCTTCGATGTCAATACCGCGTTTGTATAGTAATATGGTGTTATGTAGTTAGAAAGTTAGTAGTGTTATGTAGTTAGAAAGTTAATTATTATAAATCACATCATTTCTACTATGACTGATTATTATTATTATTGTTATTATTATTATTATTTTTAGACATTTTAGTATGTTGAGATTTATTCGAAAATAGAGCCAATCAAAATGGTCCTGATTAAGAGTGTCACATCAAAACAAATTCACTGAATTCTTCTTCTTATTGTAAAAATTGCCTTCGACTAATTACATAACCAGAGTGTCCTGGATGAGGAAAAAGTTTTAGGTTATAGTTGCTCGACGCTTAGGTGAAGTTGATCTTGGCAATCTAGCTTAAAAGGAATGCAAGTCAAATATAGTCAAGTTTTAACCCATGAGGTTCTAGACATCTACAAATGAATAGAAAAGTTTGGACTGGTATCCTTAAATACCAACTAATTTGATTCATTATCACAAAGTTCTTACAACTTTAGAAAATGACTTACTCAATGAAGATGGAGAGTGATCATGCTGATAGCGTGTTGTTATTTTTACTAATTTTGCACTAATTTATTGAGAAATTAGCAAAGAACTTGATATGAGAAGAGGGAAAAAAATGGAGAAGAAGATAAGATGAGAAGAAGTGAGAAATGAGAGATGCATTTTTCTTCATCCTCTAAGGGGGTATTTATAGTAGAAATTGGGGGTAATGACATAGTATTCCACTTTGGTAAATAAATAGTGATATAATTAATTATAACAAATATATTTTATTGCTAATGAGCATTTCATTATTCCCAACAACTTTCATATTTTTCAATTCTACATTTTATATACCCCGCCTGTCTCATACTAAGATGCACATAGGATCAAACTTTGGCCGCATATTTAAATAGATATATAAACAATAATATTATCGTATGTGGTATTGCTGGATTCATCATAGTAAGTAGTTTCTAAATTTTAATTTTTTATTTTTCGTTATCATACGTAGTTAAACATTTGACAATCAAACATGTTTCCTGAAAACCGTGAAAAAAATTATGTCAAGGTTGGTCTGGGACAGAGGAAGTAAGAGTAATGATCGAGAGGAAAGACGAATTAATGGTATTTTTATCACACTCTCTCATGTCCATTAACAGTGTCACCCCTTTTTTGTTGGTTCAGTGACAAGAACACTTTTCTTTTTTGACAAAATACTGATTATTTTTACTCACTCAATTTGTTTTTTATTCTCCAAATTCAATCTCATCTAGTATTCGTTTTACTTTTTAAAAAAATTGTGTCGAATTAAGGCTTGTCATTGTTAGTGGACCGGAGTGAATATATCTTACAAGTTAACGTTTTAAAATTTTCTTAGATATTAAATCGCATTTTATCACTTTTTAAAGTTGACTAATAAAATCACTCTCTCCATTCCAAACGAATCTACATACTCCCTCTGTGCCGGACTAAACTGCGCACTTTACTATTTTACACTATTCTCTGTCAAACTCTGACCACATATTTAGATAGGTATATAAGAAATAATATTGTCGTATATGATATTGTTGGATTCGTCATAACGAGTAGTTTCTAAAGAGTAACTTTTTGTTCCCAATATTATACGTAGTTAAATATTTTAACAATCAAACATGTTTCTTGATAACAGTGAAAAAAATTCTATGCAATTTATTCTAGGATGGAGTGAGTAGTATTAAATTACACATTTCATTTGAAAAAATATATACATACCTAACAGTTTCAATTATTATGATTACAATAATTCCCCTATAACCATTCCCTAATATTATTATATTCAATATCATTATCATTCCCTCCTACAAATCAAGCACCCACTGAAAATCTTGCTAACATAATAGTGGTTGACAGTATGAACCCCAGGTAGAAATGAAGACATATAGGATTTGAATAGGGCTGAAGAATCAACCACATCTATCATTTACATCTACCATCCGCATTAATTCGCATACAAAGCATTGATTATACGAATGTTATTACTCCCTCCGTCCCAGCATAATTTGCACAAAATTGATTTCACGATTTTCAATAAACATGTCTGACTATTAATATGTTTAACTACGTATAATATTGGTAAAAACACCGTTGATATTTATAAACTAACTATTTTGACGAATTCAATAGTATCATGAATGAGTGATGAATCAGTTGGGTTACAAGTTTGTGTATTGAATGATAGAAAAAGAATAATTAATCCATTACCCGATCCAACCATCATCATCGTCATCTATTTTTCACTGTATTTATCAATGGAAGCGAATTTGATAGAACGGTTGTATGACAGATTTGTGTGAAATTACTATGCTGACCTTACATATGCCCCTACAGACTAATGATGAAATGGTCAGCCAGTAGATGGTTAAGATGCCCTTCAATGATGCAATGGCCAGCCCGTAGATTTCTAAGATTGCAAGTTAAGATGCAACTAATTTGCCATTCCTAGGCAAACCTCACTGAATCTCAAAAAAAGTCAATACTCTATCATTACCCATCCGCTAAATAAGTTAGTTACTAATGATAATAAAGGCAAACCTAAAAAATACAATAAAAAGGGCTACATATCTACCCCTAAAATGATTTTCACCCGTTCATCCTTCTGTTCTTCTAAAGCATCTCAATGATTGATCTTAATATGTGTACCTGGAACGTCAAAGGATTGAAAATCCTCCATCCCAAATCAGAATTAAAGACTTAAAAAGAAGACAAGAGATAAAAATGTGTACATTCATTGAACCAATGCTCCAATCAGATGCTTCTCAAAAGATTGCTAAAATTGTTGGCTTTAAAAACTTTTTCTCATATCCTAACTGTAAAATTTGGATCATTTGGGATGAACCAGTTTCAATCAACATCCTATCAGTGGATGAACAGATTGTGTATACTAAAATTAGTCACCAATCCCCAACACAAGACTGCAATGTTGGTTTTATATATGCAAAGCACACGATCAAAGAAAGGAAAACCCTATGGAATAAAATAGCTTCTCTAAGTGGAGAAGTTTTCTATTTGATATGAGATTTTAATATAAGAGTGGGTCTCCTGACAGGCGGCCTGTCCATAAGCTTATGGACAGGCCACTTATTTCTTACCTTATACACTGCATTTCTTAAATTACATATAAAATTTAAAATTTTTAAAAATATTTTTTTATATGATATATTTTTATATTTTCACCTTCAAATACATATTATTACTTGTTTTAACTTATAAAATGCAATATTTAAATTTTATTAAAAATTACAACATTTAAGGCAAATGCCCCTGAGGACTGTCCATAAGCTTATGGAAAGACCGCCTTTCCTGAGACTTTCCCTTAATATAATTACTAAACAAGAGGAATACTTAGGCCCTTCTATTTCAAACCATAAATGTATTAGAAACTTCATTATTTTTTTAGTTTTTAATACATTAACTGATATTCCAACATCAAGCAGCCTATACACATGGACATGCATGAGGCCTAAATGAAGAGTTTGGAAAAGGTTGGATATGGGAGTTTCAAATGGATTATGGTGGTCTAAATTTAGCTCTTCAAACATTAAAGTTCTAGATAGAGACAATTCATATCACACCCCTCTAATCCTACACATTTAAGAAAGTACTCCATTCAAAGGCCCTAAACCTTTTAAGTTTCAAGAATGTTGGATCAATTATCCAACATTTTTCAAACTTGTGGAGGACACATGGAAAATCCACACTAAAGACGTGGAAGAGAAAACTCATCTTTAAGCTCAAACGCTTAAAATCTGCTCTAAAAACATGGAATTATACAGTTTTTTAAACATCTTTGACTCTGTTCAAGCTTCTAGAGACCAACTAACTGTAGCTGAATTAGATCTGCAACAAGATGATATTGAAACAAATCTGATTGCATACAATGAACCTAAAGCCAAGCTAAAATTAGCAATCTCTAATCAAGAAACATACTGGAGACAAAAATCCAATCTAAAATGGCTAAAATATGGTGATGATAACTCTAAATTTTATCATCAATAAGTAAAGTCTAAACATAAGAGAGAGGCAATTGCTTCAATTAAGAACAAAGATGGAATCTTGATCTATGACCAAGAAGCAATAGGTCAAGCAGCCATAGAATTTCATACTGAATTATTATCTGAGGGAAACTTAGTTCCTACTTGTATAAGTACCTCTTGACTCCTTGAAAATATACCTAAGACAGTAAACACATAAATGAAGTCAAAACTTATGGAAATG
Organism: Rubia yunnanensis; assembly: GCA_037428765.1. NCBI lineage: Eukaryota > Viridiplantae > Streptophyta > Magnoliopsida > Gentianales > Rubiaceae > Rubia > Rubia yunnanensis. The sequence goes on along the minus strand of JALMRO010000025.1, from coordinate 908,797 downwards.
GTCTCATTGGAGGAATTAACTGAGATAGTTAAATCAATGGGTAGTCACTTTGCCGCCCGATGGCTGTTCAGGGATATTCTATCACAAATGATGGCACATCATAAAGCATGATGTGCTTTCAGGTGTTAACGATTACTTCAAAGGTTCAGATATTCCAAAAGTTATCTCAGCTGCTTTAATAGTATTAATCCCTAAAAATGACGTTTGTTCAAGTTTTAAAGGCTATAAGCCTATCAGCCTATGTGACTTCATAAACAAAATATTTTCTAAAATCACTCCTACAAGACTCAATCCACTTCTTAAAGAGTTAATAAGCCCAGAACAATCTGCTTTTGTTTCTGGAAGGGAGATAGCAGATAATGTGCTTCTGTTACAAGAACTCATTAATTTTGTCCACTCCTAAACAAAAGGGCATAATATGATACTTAAATTGGACATGATGAAAGCCGTTGATATGGTATCTTGGACCTTCATCTCCAAAACACTTAAACAGATGGGTTTTGATCAAAATTTCATTAACTTAATCTTAATCAATTTGAAATCAGCTTACTTTTCAATACTGATAAATGTGAAAGCTGTAGGTTTCTTCCCAACCACCAGAGATTTAAAGCAAGGAGACCCTCTGTCTCCTTTGCTTTTTATCTTAATGGCTGAAACTCTTTCAAGAAACCTAAATTTTCTTTTTAGTTACTCAGATTTGGAGTATTATAAACTACCAAATCAAATGACTAAAGTCACCCACCTTTCTTATGTAGGTGATATTGTCATCTTGCTAAAATATTCAAAGTCAGAACTCAGAACCATCATAAGCTTTATAAAATCTTATGAACTTGCTTATGGTCAAAAAGTTAACTTTGATAAATCATCCTTCTTCATCTCTAAAAATGCTCCTCCAAGAATAATAACTACAATCAAATTAGAATCACAAATGATAGAAGGATCATTACCTTTTAAATATTTAGGTTGCCTTATATATACAAGAAGGTCTAAAAATATTTATTACCAAGGTTTGATCTCTTCAATTAAGTCCAAAATAGATAAATGGCAAAACAAATTATTTTCACCTGATGGTAAAGCAATATTGATAAAATATGTATTGTCATTTATTCCTATACATCTGATTGCAGCTTTAAAGCCCTCATCATCAATCATCAACCATAAATCATATACACTAAATATTGGCGAAGATTTTTTGGTCAGAACAAAAGAACTTGGAGAGCATATTCCAAAATGTGTTTTCCAACTACTAAGAATGGACTTGGTTTTAAAAACCTACACACTCTGACCAAAAGTTTTAGCCTAATGCTATGGTGGAAACTGCAAAGTAGAAACTCATTATGGGCTAAAACAATGTGGTCAACTCTAGATAATCACAAGTATTCTAAAACCTAGTTAAGAATCAAAGAAATTAATGAGATTGCTCTAGAAAACATTCAAACCAAGCTAAGAAAGGGGGAAGTCTCTTTTTGGTATTCTAACTGGCTTGAACATGGCCCCCTAGTTGACAAATGGGATACCAGTATCAACTCACCCTTTCCAGATTTGACTGTATCTGAGTTTCTGCTAGATAAATCAAGCTTTTTACAACAAATACAACATCTGCCAATCTATCTAATCACCTAGTTGGAAAAAGATTTTAAGTTATTCCCTGAGTATGATGACAAAGTGATCTGGAAGCTTACTCAGAATAGAAACTTCAATTTAAATTCAGGATATCAATTGATTAGAGAAAAGAAACCAGAAGTCCCTTCATTTAAACATTTGTGGTCTCCCGTTTTACCTAACAAAATCATATACGTGCAGTAGAAGGTTTTAAATATATTACTGGCCTTCCCAGATGTTGCTTCTGCTTTAATTCAGAAAAGAGCATTCACTACAGTTTGAATAGTTGTCTAGTAGTCAGGCACATTTGGGATCAGATACATTCTCTATTTAATCTCTACTACTCCAATTCTGATTATCTCTGGGACAGATATTTCTTCACCGGAACTTCTCTGATAATAACACAAAGATGACTGAACTCATAAGGATTATTCCATGTGTTGTTATTTGGTATATCTAGTGTGCTAGATGTAAGTATCATTTTGAAAGAGTTAAACCGAACCACATTTACATATATAAGTAGATTTTCCTCCAACACAATGGTATCATTCTGGCATATAAACTAAAATACAAATAGGATCTTACTGGAGCACTTCCAAAATTGATTGCAGTTTCTATTGGAAAAGCTGGAAAACATGTTCAGATAGTAAAATGGACTCCTCCCATCAGTTTTAAATTAAACATAAAATGGCTCTTTTCTCACTGTGTTTGTGTAGGTATTGGTTGTATTATCAGAGATCAGGCAGGCCAGGTTGTCTCAGCCATAGCAAAGACTGTGGAACCCTTCTCTCCACAGCAAGCTGAAGCTAAAACCACGATACATGGTTTAACACTGGCTAGGAACCTTGGAATCCCTAGGTTGGAGATTGAGACATATTCACAGGTACTTGTGAAGATCATCACCAGAGTTTATCAAATCACATGGAGAAACATAGACCAAATCAGAGACATTTGGGAATAGCTGAAGCATTTCGACTTCAGTTTATCCCATGTTTACAGAGAAGCTAACTATGTTGCAGATTCTTTGGCCAAGATGGCATCATTCCAACATGTAAATAATGTTTTTCCCCTTGAAAGTCTTCCTTCTCACATAGAAGGCAGAGTGAAGCTTGAAGCATATTCAATTCCATATATTAGAACATGCTAGTAATATTTGGTGCTTGAACATGGGTTTATTGTTAACTCTTATGGATGGTTCACTGCTACTATTCTTTTGTTCTGTAGAACATATTACTGGTGGTTTTTTGGCTTGTTTTGACAGGTTCTTGCTGGGAGGCAAGCTGCAATCGATTCAATTTTGAAACCGACCATGGTGACACAACAACTGCTGCATGGAACTGCAGCATGGAACCTGAACATCACATGGAATCCTGGAGTGGTATTTCAATTCTGCTATCCTGGAGAACAAGGAGTAACTCTCTTCTTAGGATGAGTGTTGCAAGGGACTATTATGGAATACCACCTCTTCTTGTCGACACAAGGGTGTGGAGGCAAGAAATTGAAAGGCCATAATAGATCTCGACATGGGTTTGAGGCCATATTCTTCATTGAGTTAGGCGTTGTAGATGAAGGATATTGAATAAAACTTATTGTAATTAGCTTTCCACTTTTAGCTTATCTAGCTGTACATCCAGAACTCTCAAATTGTACTATTGATGTCTTTTATGGTGTGGGGAGCCTAATATATAACCCCTCACTTTGGTGATTTTTAAATAATAAAAAAAATTTACTAGAAAAGTGTTTGATCTTTAATATCTTTCATAAGGAGAGTTAAAACTTGTGAATTTGTAATATTTTGAAAATATGTGTTATAATGAATGTAACAAGATATCACATAATAGTATTTATACTCATACACCAATTCAATTTCAAGGTCAAAGTCAAATACTTTTGACTAAATAAATAGTTAAATGGTCCCGATGCATCCTTAACTTTACCATTATGTATAATTGTATTAAAATAAGTAGAACTGAGAGGGATTTAATTTTATAGAAGGTCTGTCTTAGATAGACCATTCATAATCTTATTTTTATAAATTTTAATGTCGGAATTATAACTATTTTGAGATTCATTTTTAAGATGACTCCGTCTAATGGTTAGTCTATCTTAAATGGTCAGTTTATTTTTACTACACATATGTAATTAAAAATATCAAGACTATGTGAAGGCTCCGCATCCTCTTATTTTGTTTGTCCTCATATAAACAGTACAATTTTATTCTTGACAGTTGACTTAGAATATACTACTTCCGTCTCACATAAACTTCTTAATTTGACCTTTTGAAGTCAAACCAACCCAAGTTTAACCATAAAATCCTCCTAGTATGCATGTAAAATTATTATCATGTGATATTTTGAATCCATCTTATGAAAGACTTTATTTTCTAAACTTATGGGATAATATTGTTTTTGATGTACTATTGTCCTTCAATATAGAAAATATTCCCATTCAAAACATGTTATTACTTATTTAATTTATATAAAATATTTAAATTTTAAAATGAAGTACTATTCAAATTTAAAAATATTGTTAGTTATTTAATAAATGACAGCACTTTAAAAAAGTGAACCGTTGACAATAGGAGTGGAAATTCAAAGGTCAACCGACTGAGTTTACACATGAACTGGATCGCTGTCTACTTGTTAGCTTATTATAAAAGGGAAGTCGGAGAAACACAAAACAACACTCAAGATCTCAAACTGATGAACGTATCCATGGAGATGAGAACAATGGCAATCGCGGCTCTCATGATAACCACCGCCGCCGCAGTACGGTGCAGCGGCGTCGCAGACGATAAAAGCCCAGAAGCGGTGGCCAGATGGTTCCAGAAGCTTCATCAACCGCCCAGGATCTCATCTATGCGCTTCTATCTCCACAACGTTTTCACCGGCGACGGCGCCACCACGCTGCCGATCGCTCAGGCCAACACCACGGCGACGTCGCCGACGCGGTTCGGGCTGGTACGTGTAGTTGACGCGCCTTTGACCTCCGGGCCGGACGTCAACTCCGCGCTGATTGGGTATGCGCGAGGGCTGTTTATTTTCATGTCCAAGGAGGAGTTGTCGGCGGCGCCAGTGCTCACGCTGGTGTTCAGCGGCGGCGCGTACAATGGAAGCACCGTTAGTGTTCTCGGGGGACTTCCGATTAAAGAGCGGTACAGGGAGTTCCCAATAGCGGGCGGCACAGGGGATCTCCGGTTGGCACAGGGAGTCGTCACGGTCCAGACTCTCGTCAGTACTGCAGAAACTGAAACTCTTCTCTTCGATTTCATTTTTCTGCATTATTAAATAGTTGTTATTGATGTATGAATCTCCACTTTCAGTCGAGAGCCTTCAATTGTTGAATTTGTATTTCCATTTGTTTAAAACATTTTTTACTCTCGTCAGTAAAAATCTCGACATTTGCCTGGGGATAGTACCAGAGGTTGGATACAGTTAAAAGCAGTTTGAAGAAAAGGGGTGGGAAAAAATGTTTGAAAACAGGAGGAGGAGTCTGTTGTTACTTCATTAAGGGAATCTCAGCGAGAGGACAGGCAATGCCTAGAATTGATCCAAGACCCAAATGTTGGTATGAAGGGGCCCAATGTCGATGGCACCATTTTGGTATACCACAAGCCTCACCCCAGAATGTATACCACAAGAGTCAGGAAACACGGATGGCGGGGTCGTAAAAAAAAAATCTCAATTTTTTCTCTTATTAGAGGGGCTGAAATTTTTTTAAAAATTTTTTTACTACCTATATTCCTCGTAATTTTCCTCCATGTAGATCCACCCTTGATACCGTCGATCATCGGACCCAGTATGAAACCAGTCCCGAACAACGAAGCCGCTAAAGGCAGCTTTGAGGATCTTGATTTGCTCGGTTCATCATCATCGTTTCTCTGTCTCAAACTGCAGCGCACAGGCATAGTTGGTGCACGAGTTGTGGCCGATGCCAACTTGTTCTTGTTCACCAACTGATTGGGAAGTAGCACTAAACCCGAAACCAACATCTCCTCCCCTCTCCCCTTTTGGATTCCGCTCTCCACTACCGAATGTGGCTATGATTAATTGAAAACACAGCGTTTTCTGTCCACCCAAAATTCCATGAACGAGTTTTTCTCAAAAGGGCGGCCCCACCAATATTTCTTTGTTATGTTTTCCTTCATTAGAAATCTCAGAAAACAAGATTACATGACAGAGTAACGAAAGAAAATTTCCATACAGAAACGAACTCAGTTAAAACTAGTACGGCTACTATTTACACTACACCTAAATCAGAAGCTGCCCCTGCCATAGTTTTACGCTTTTTCTGCGTACTAAACAACATCATCAATTTGAAAGACTCAATTCATTCCTCCAGACGTTTCTTACATAACGGATGATAATACTGTAACCTGACTCTGTCCATGGCCAGCCTGGCTGTCTCAGTCTCCTTTGCTACTAAAAGGTGAAATTATACACTGCTGCTTGTGCATGTGAGGATTTCCGACATGTTCAGCAAATTATCTCGAAAAGCTCTTCTTTCCGGTTCAGCAATGCACAACAAGAGTCTTAACATCAGATAAATAGCTCAATTAACCATCTACTTTGAACTTGCGTGGCCTTTTTGACTGAGCAGGTGATGATGAACCAGGTGCCTTCAGAACCGTACACAAGAAACAAGAAATGTTCACAACATATGTCAAGAAACATAATCAGATTTGAACAAATCAAAGAGCCGTCGAATTAATATACCTTGCGCTTCTGATCCCTTTTAACCATTCTTTCACCTGAAATTGCAGAAAAGTTATTGACCAAAGAAAAAAACAATTCTTCAAGTAAGGAAAAGATATACCGAACAAAAGATGGCTAAGGAAATTGGGGTAATACTGCACCATTGATGGTGATAATTATTACCTCCAAAACTAAATGAATCGGGGACAAAAGTACGGTCCTGATCAGCACGCTGCGATCGCTGTCAACAAAGAAATGACAGCTTAAGTTGTATAATACTTTCACAATCTGATGGAAAAAATTGTGGCAAAACCACACTGTTCCATGTACAAAATGTTGAAATGATAAAGAAAAGAGTGCAAAGTGTCTCACAAACCTTCGGTGGTGTGCCAGGCGTGTCAACATATGAACCATCACGATAAGAGGAGCCTTCTGCTTCCTTGTATTGCAACTGAAATTCATACAACTTCAATTAAGACGTGATTTTGGTAACAAAACAAGCTAGACAGGCTAGTTCACAGCTCTCTTAGAGTGTGGAAAGTTCTTAGATTTAGATAACAAAATTGATAAGTTTAATTACACTAAAGTCGAGTCCTGAACCTGTTTAACCTAAAACCTACTCTGTCATTCACCAACTAGGTTATTTTCGAGTGTTGAAACCAGAAGGATGACGAGCTTGATAACACATCTAACACTCATTCACTTATAGCTAAACAAAAACAATCAATAATCCCATGCATGTAAGGAAGCTGGACGAATGCTTCCAAAATTACTAAAAGGTTATAAGAGTTCAAACTCAAGAAACGTATATCAATGTTGTAATCTGCAATAAGCTAAAGGATCACATATATAACAAATCACAAAATTAAAGATAAAACATGATAATTACCTGCTTTTGAAGATTCAAAAGAGTGAGTATCTCTTTTCTTAGTTCAAGATGCTCAGCACAGACAGCTTTTGTTGGGACCTTTGGTTTCAAATTAACCTATGAAGCAGAGTTGCATAGAACTTTAGTTCGTTTGGTATAATATATAAGCATAAGTGTATCTTTTTCAAGTTTGTTTGGTTATATTAAAATACAACAATTTCTCTTTGAATTGTAAAACTAGTTTTTAATTGTTATGAGTCCTAATCTTTATCAAGGAAGTTTATACAGCTTCTGATGCTGATGATACATTTTTATATATTCTGAGGGATGAAGGTAATCACCAAATAAGAATCAGATTTCTAAGGGAATAAAAAGGTTCAATAGTTATCAAGCAAAATCCCAAAGGAATCCAAGTAACATAAAGGTAAAAATGCTACTGCATAATTTAATGTTCCCAAAACTGTCTCATTAAAACTTTGGAGGGAAAACCAAATTTGTTAACACCTAATCAGACCAAAAGAGTAAGTTATGATTAAGCGGTGTAATTAAAGTAACCAGAAACGAACCCCGAGATCTTGTAGTGTTTGCTCAACGCGCTTTATAGTCCGAAGTCCGGCAGATGAGCTAGCAGCTTGTACCGTTTGCTCCAAACCATATGTCCTCAAGTAAACCCGCATCTGGAAATTTAGCTAGACAATTAAGATATATGCTTAAAACTTTTTACGGCACATGAATTACATCCATATTTATAATCCTTTGATATCATTGTTCTGCATACTGGCTTTCCTATACAGTAAAACAACCACAACAACTATGTCTTATCTCACTATGTGGGGTAAGCTATATCATGAAGTCTGACATACTGGCTTTCCTGTATCCAGAAGAAATTGTTCTTGAAATTAGCTGACAAAAACCAGGGAACAATAGACACTAGTAGAAACCAGTCTTGACAAGTACGCTTGGATTAGAGGCACTGGTTACCTATATCTTTTGGCTTCTAGATGGAAGCCTCTAGTCTTTCTTAAATGTGCACCTAATAAAATCTTCCATTCAATAGCAATGGTATTGCTGATATAAGAGAAGAAACTACTAGAAAGAAATCAATAGGTGAAAGAAGTTAAAGAAGAAAGCTGCAACCAAAAAAATAGTACAAAAGCGAGCATCCTAAACTCACACTGCGAAGAGAAGCCAAGGTTGAAGCTATTTCTGAAACTGAAGATGCAATAGTATCAGCCATTAAGTGATTATTTGGAGTTGGTGAGGAAGAATGTATAGCAACAGCTCTATCATCACCATCTGGACCAGCATTAGACATGGGTGGAAGTTCCAAATCATCAGGACCCTAAAGCATAAAAAGCTTAATCATCGGCAACATAAAGAGATAAGTCTATCAATGTATACAGATGTTCAGATCAGACATATCCAACTATCCAAGAGATAATTCTAGACTACCTTTGCAGCCTTTCGAGACTCAGATATTCTCTTTGCTTCTGCGAGAACCTTCAAGTGAACAATCTTAATCAGAAGCATACTATAAAATATAACTCAGATACATAACCTAAGGTTCTTTTATCAGATGCTGCTAGGTGCGTCTCAAGAGAGATGAAATCACATAGCAGAATGCATACTCCAGCATCTCTTCGTTCTTGTTGTTTTGTTTGAGAGAGAACCATAGATAGTGCTCGCTTTCGCTCAACCTCATGAGAACTTTTGTACTGTTCCTGCATTAATATATAAAAATCATGATGGCACAAAATCAAACATCAAGACATTTTCATAAGAGCAGTGAAATTTAAAGCTACAAGAATGGCAGGAATTCAACAAAATTCATTCCATTAACAAAAGCAACTAATAAGATGTTTAAGTACCAACAGACCTTCACGAGGGGGTGTCCAGCAACATCGCTAGGATTAGGAGCCCTTGCAATCAAGATGGCTCGGGATACTGACAAAAAAGAAGAGAACGAATTCACCACAGTGCTATAAAATAATTAAGACAATCATGCCCTTTTATATTGCACATCAACATCAACATGCCAGAACTTCAAATTCTCAAAGAAGAAAAAGGAGCAGGGCACTTGTCTAGTGTACCACTATAATAACGGTTTTTCAACTCTTCAACAGTCCGAGACGTTGGAAACCTATCAGCTATCACAACAAAGCGGAGATCAAACCGGTCGCACAAGTCAAACAACGTATCAGTCTCGTCCTTGGTCCACGTCTAGAAAGAGATACAGAAAAGAAAATCTATGAGATAACACCATTCCGAATAGGACAAGGAAACAGCATAAATAGCATGTAACTCAAACAAACAGAATTCACAGCACCCTACTAATCTCCAAATAACCTACATAGAAAACGACTTAAACCCGATTACAGCTTAAATGGGCTCTTAACCCTGGGGCTGAGGTTCCAACAATTTATTCACTAAGGCTTGTTAGTCTCTCAAAGACCAAAAGCCTAGAGATGAACTGTGTGCGCTACGGAGTAAAAAATAAGGAGAAAATAATAAAGTGAATATTATTCATGAATCCACTCCTATATAGACTACAATTAGTCTCCTAACCAATGACTCAACAGCAGTCATCAGCTTCATGAAACAGTCCTAGTACAGAAAGTATAATAGATGTGAGTTTGATACCTACAGGATCTGTAAGATGCTTCACGTATTCTTCATCAGTGTACTTGATAACACCAACATGCTGCACCGTGCAAATGCAGTTGTAAGATTTAGCACATGTACCAAGACGGCAATAAAGAAGAGTGCATTCGCACTTGCCTTGTTATACTTGGCAAAAGAGTAATCACCCGTTGGCGGGACTCCATTTACAACTCTGACCTACGTAATGAACATGAAGAGGAGAGCGCAGTGTAAAACAAAAGTAGCAGGGGTAAAAAAAGTAGAGAGCCGCACAATGTACCCAGTGATAGAGCTCCAAGCTATCTTTTCTGGCAGAACTGGTGAAGGGAAGCCACTGCCATGTAATCTGACAGGAAGTAACCAAAATCATCATCGGAGAGGCAAAAGAGCTGCTACATACATCAAATCAAACTAACTCCACGCTGTAAGGGATGGAAGGGAAAGAAACCTTGTCGCTGTCTGGTTGAGGTCGACGCTTGGCATCAACAGAAGGCAGGAGAGGTCCCAAGCCGCCTGTTAGGGCGTAAACCTGCGCATTGATCTATCAGTCCGTCGTACTGTGAAATCGAAACAATGCTGGAGTAGAAGATTACCTCCCGCGAAACGCCATCGGGTTTTCTCTGAGACTCTTTGGGAGGCCTGGATTTCTTGTCGTTCTGGAGGGCGATTGCAGCGGGGTTTTTGGGCAGTCCTTGTAGAATGTCTTTAGCATCCATCTTCGGCGATGAGATTTAATTCTGCATTCACGGTAATTTGAATCACTATCAGACGGATTAGGGCTTGCAATCCCAAAATTCAATTTGGTTGCTCCCGGTTTTCGTTCGTCTGGGCCGAGTCTCTGTTTCCGAAACTTTTTTTATAAAAAAAATCAATAATAATCCATTTAGGGTGAGACTATTAAATTTCTTCCTTTGCACTACCAGAATTCTTCATTATTATTCTGTTGCACTCAGTTAATTTCACTACAATTTGTTACTTTAATAATAGGAAAAGGTGCAGATATAACTCTGCGCAAATTGAAAGTGCAAATATAATCCTATGTATTCAGGATATGTGTAAATATAGTCTTATTCGGCAGTTTGGGAAAGGATCAAAATAATATTGGGAGAGGATTCAATCTTCGTCAGCACCGACTAGCGGAAGGGGCTCGCCAGAGAGTGGTGGCGCACGGCTTCCATGCACCCACGCTCGGCTGCTCGGAGCCTCGAGTTCTGATGGTTGCGCACTAGCTGATCGAGTCTGGTGTTTCAGACCTCCCGGTGGCACTGGGATTTCTTCGTCTCCTTCTTCATCTTTGATGCGGATGACGTTGATGTCGGTGGTCCAAATTTGATGTCGGGGAGATGAAGACATCGATAACGTTGATCTTGGCGGTCCAAGATCGATGTGCGGGTTTGGGTCGATTTTCCGAATTGCAATTTTCTGGTCCTTAGCTGAGCGGCGCAGGAAATAGTGATCGATGGTAGCGGAGGTGGGTTTAGGTAGAAGTGGTGGTAGAGTCACCGATGGTGGGCTCGATTTGGGGATCGATTTTGTAGTAAACCGGATGTGGTGGCAGTGGTGGTAGAGTCGCCGACGGTGGTGGAGGTGGGTTCGATTAGGCAGCAGAAGTGGACTCGATTTGGTAGTAAACCGGAGATGGTAGTGGTGGTGGTAGAGTCACCTGCGGTGGTGGAGTTGGAGGTGACTGGTGATAAACTGAAGATGGTGGCGGACCTAGCAGTGGTGGGGATGAATATATAAGTGGCGGTGGTGGAAATGAATATACAGGTAGCGGAGTATGGTGGTGTTGGCTGAGTCGATGGTGGTGGTGGTTGATGTGATCTAGTTGACGGCGATGAATCGAAAGTTGGTGAGAGGGGTTGGTGGTGGTGGTGGTGGTGGTGACGGGGTGAGGGTGAGGGTAGTGGTAGTGGTGGTGGTGGTGGTGGTGGTCCAGTGAGGTTGGTGGTGGTGGTGGGTGAGTGATGCTGGTGGTGGACAAGTGTTGGAGTTGGCCGATGGTGGTGGAGCTAGGTGAGTGGTGGTGGGCCTGGCGGTGGAGGTGGAGCCAGGGGGTGGGGTTGGTGGTAGTGGTTGGTGGAACTCCTCTTGCGGTTGGTACTACTTTGTATGAAGGCTACTTCAAATCATCCCTAATATGTGGTTTACATAGAGTTAGACACATGTGTGTTTTAAACCCAACTTTTGTTGAAAGTGCAAATACAACCTTGTAAAATATGAATGTGTAAATCTAATCGTGAATTTCATTGACCAAGATGTCAACAGCCAAGTTGCCCGAAAATTGGTGAATTAACCATAATACCCTCGAGTTAAATTGTTTTTAAAAAAAATTAAAAGTCAACAAGAATCTCTCCTCTCTTCTTTTCACTCAACCTTCCGTTCTCATCTCCTCCGCCGTCATCTTCGCCTTTGCTGGAAACCCACCACTCAGCCTATCGTCCCCATCTCCTCTCATCCTAGCTTATCCTCTTATATCCTCTGCCTATCGTCCCCATCTCCTCTCATCCTAGCCTATCCTCTCATATCCTCTGCATAATCCCCTACTAGAAACCACCACTCAACCTCTCCTCCCATCTCCACCCGCAACGAACGCAAGGGTGATGTGAACGGCAGTGTGAATGCAAGCGGGTGAGGGTTCTGGCGTGGTGGTGGTGGTGTGTGGGTGAGGGGCACTATTCTGGCGGTGATGGTGGGGTTAGCCGTGGAGACTAAGCGGTTATGTTTCCGGCAGTGGGGGTTGGGTAGTGTGTGGTTAGGGTTTCCGAAGGTGGTTGGATTAGGGATTACAATGGGGCCGGGGGACACAGATTATGGTACGTTCATACCCATGTCCACAATTTTTTCATATACATATCAGCCCCATTACTCATGGTGGGTACAACTGTAAAGTCCACCCCACCCCACTCCAGCGGGTATTATACAAAATCCACACTTGCCCCATCACCCACTTGGGTCTCCCTATTCACTTCATGCTCATCCACTTATATCTCCAAAAATAGCTACATTCTACTCTCTCTGGTCCCGGATGTTTTTGCAGCAAGAGAAAGAGGGAATAAAAATTTGGGCCCTGTTAAATACCAAGCATACTCTTCTTCATCTCCCTCACCATTGCAACCCCTGCTCTACCAGCATACCACCAGTGTAACAACACCCATCATTTCCTTATACATTTCGTCTACTTTGCTACCATCTCCCCCACTAACAACCCATGCGCTAACAGCCTACCCCCATTGTACCCACTGTAACAACACATTACTTAGAGAGATTTGAAATTTGGTTTTCTTCCATCCTCATAGCAAAGCATTTAGTATCCTTCAACCTTCTCTACCTCTGCCACTACCGCTGTCCTAAGATGAAGTTAGACCTGCATCCGACAGATCTGCAATCCCTAAGTGGGGTTGAGTGGTAGTGTGTGGTGGCTAGGGTGGAGCAAATCATTGTTGAGATGTTGGGCCATGACATGGATGTCCTGGAGATGACATTGAATTATGTGACATGGTTGTTAGAGGCGAGTTTTTACGATGCAACATCGTGAGGCCAGGCGGCGATGGTGTTGACTCAGGGAGCTATGGCGTTGGGTTTTAGAACATAAAAATAGCTATGATGTTCTGGTTTGGCGGTGGAGCGGCGAAGTAGCAATGAAGGTGTGTTTGAAGAATAAGTGTAGGGGTAAAATGTTTTTAAAATTTTCAATTTAAACTTAAAGTAAAAATGTCTTTTTATGCTAGGTTAATTGTTGACCTTTTCAGTCAACACCTAAATTGAACAAAATTGGTATAATTGCACAAATTTACATAAAAATTAGTGTTAATTTTGTACTTTCAAATTTTATAGGGTTATATCTGCACCAATATAACCCTACCTACTTGAGTAGGTGCCAATATAACCTTTAGATATTTTTTAGTGCAAAAACAACCCTAACTAGTTAATGAAAGTGCCAATATAACCCTAAAACAGAATTTCCAGCATTGATCGACGTTGATTGTACATGAAATGACAAAAATGCTCTTTAAACTAAAATCTAAAAGTGTAACAAGAGTTTTAACCTCGTGCTAATTGTTCGGTTCATCCGCCACCAACACCACCCCTCCACCGGCTACCCACACCACCACCCCTCCACCGGCTACCCACACCACCACCCCTCCACCTGCGACATCATCATCGACAATGATAATAAGTGGTACGAGAACACTAAAAGGAGGATTTTTGCAGCGGAGATGAGAGGTTTGTTGTACCTCGGAATGGGCGTCTCCAGTGGCGAGGGGGGCCTCGATACGGGCCGTCTCCATCGGCGAGAAGGGGCTCGATAGGGGCCATCGTCGATGCCCGGTATCAGTGATTGAAGACCTGCCGGTGACGAGAATGGGGCTTCATACAGGCAATCACCACCCGTGAATCTGGAAGACCAGCTGGTGAATTGCGATTGAAGATGGTTACAGGAGACCTGCTAACAACGGTGGTGTAAAAAGAAGAAAGAGAGACGAGATGCTGGTTGAGCGGCAACGAAGAAGAAAGAAATTAGAGTTAAAAATTAGGAAGAGGACATTTAGGGGTATAATTGTGGCTAATTATTTATTTAATTTTAAATTTATTTAGAAGGGTAAACTAGATTTTACATCCATTAATGGCCTAAATATGTCGGAATGGGTAAAATTGCACTTATATAAATTATTTAGGATTATATTTGCACTTTCAATTATCAAAAAATAATATTGAATCCTATGTAAATTAGACAGAATTATAAAAATGCTTTTCTCTAATGTTAATAATGCGCTTTTAATATTTATTATTGAGAATGTGATTGTACAATGTCGTTGACTGGCGGTTACATAGATCCTGGAGTGTTTAGCATTCAATTATTTTTCAAGGAAGAAATGGTACTCTCTTCTCTCGTCCCATATCTATTAACTTATTTATAATATTCAATGAGCATGATTGATCGTTAATATTTCTAGCTAAATATAGTATTTTTGAATAAAAATTAATATTTAAAAAATAGATGTTTATACGAATCTAACAATATCTCGCATGATCATTTATTATATATTTATTAATTTATATTTAGAATAGATTGAGTTTGAAAAAATAAATAGCTCAATGGGCACTAATTATATGATGTTGAATATTGAGCGTCCGTGGATTGTAAGATTGAAACTAAGACGACACATATGTTGGTGGTGGCGTTGATGCGTCTTCGCCGCATACATGAACCAAGCAAGGTTGACCATGATTATCTGCTGCGAAAACGGCCGCTTATTGATAAACTATTAGGGCTGATACGTACTCCCACCGTTGGCATGAATAGTCAAAGGTTAGATGCCAGGGGACCACCCAAATACTATTTTCCTTTCCTCACCGCCGGCCGCAATTCCTTTTCCTCTTTTATTCGGTCTCTAAGCTGTGTCTCTTTAATTTATTTAGGCTATTTTTATGCGCTTATTTTACTTTTTATTCTCACAATACAGTCCCCTTACTTTTCTTCGCTTTGTTGTGAGCTAGCATTAAAAAATTATTATTCAATTTTTTTCATGCACATGGACTCCAATCAAAACGCAGTCATATAGAAGGGGATAGGTAAGGAAAGATGGGAAAGGCATATATATTGTATGGTGGTGTTGAAATTAATTGCGACAGCGGTGATGGCGATTTGGGCAATATTGGTGATGTTGTGATAGTTTCTGGAATAATTTTATTGGAATATTTCTGGTGATCGTTGAAATCAATTTGTTATACTCCGCATTGACTGGAAATGGCCCTGTGCATGAATGCGTACAAGATATTGCGGTAGTTTAAAAGTAGGAATATATGGGATCCAAAGAGCTATATTCTCGTGTGTCTGGTTATGGTTTTTGGATTGAGAGATATGGAAATCAGTGCAGTAATGTTAGCATCGACCCGTTGCTTTATCCAATTAATAATGCGAATGATGCTTATTCACATATTCCTCTGTTTTGCCTCCGGGGAAACAAGTCAAACGGGTATCTTTCCCGCACACCCAAACCATCCTCACCTTTGTCTTATCTCACAGAGACCCCCAGATACCAGATCCTCACAATTTCACTAATCTTGGTATATCCACATTAAATAGTACTGCTCGCAATACTATTATGCATGTTTGGCCATAAATTTCACCTAGTATGTACTTTAAATGCCAACATTCTCATGTGAGATATCGTTGCATAATGTGCTTTCTAACGTTATATTTTAACGCACCATTAATATATGTAACTAAAGTCATCGGCGTGGCGTGAGAAAATTGATAAAAAACGTGTGCATGCATGGGGGTGGGCACAGAGGGAGTAACTCATTTACCAAATAAATAAGTCATTTCATATGTAACGGTAGACTCGGTAGTAGACTAAGAGAGAGAGAATAGAATGCAGGCTTAGTTATTAGCATGGCCTGCACCATGTTAGGGCTTTGCGATGATCAGTTAGTTAGTTAAGACATTCACAAATACGACAGTAGCGACCAACCTAAACCATAAGAAACACAACGGAACAATTATTCTGTATTTAGATATTCTCTCTCTCCAACTATAAATATCATTCCCTCCTTCCAAATTAACAACCTCCCCCGCATCTTCATTCCCTCTTACTAGCACACCATGACCGTCGACTGTTGTAACCAACAACATACTCCGGTCGGGAAAAAGAATGGGATTCCATGCGTGGACCTCCACAACACCCACAGGGCAAAGCAGGTTGCCGAGGCGTGCCAACATTTCGGATTCTTCAAGGTCGTCAACCACGGAGTCCCCAAACAAACGGTGTCTCGGTTAGAGAAAGAAGGCACCCACTTCTTCCGGAAGCCCCGGAGGGAGAAGCTGCGGGCTGCTCCCACTCCCCCCAGCCCTTTCGGCTACGGCTGCAAGAACATCGGACGCAACGGCGACAGGGGCGAGCTGGAGTATCTTCTCATGGAAGCCAATCCCGTCTCCGTCAACAACCGCTCCGCCGCCGTCTCCTCCGACCGCGCACAGCAGCTGAGCAGCGCGGTCAATCATTATGTCGGCGCTGTGAGGACCCTCGCCTGCCGCCTCCTTGACATGGCGGAGGAGGGGCTTACCGGCGCCGCCCCCCTCCACCACTTCAGCCGACTCATCGCCGACGCCGACAACGACTCCTGTTTCAGAATCAACCGCTATCCCCCCACACCTGACCTAGACGATTGCACAGATACTTTTACAAATCCTCGGGTCGGGTTCGGGGAACATTCGGACCCACAGATACTGACCATACTTCGATCCAACGAGGTGGCGGGCCTGGAAATATGGTCGCCCGAAGGAATATGGATTCCGGTGGTCCCGGAGCCGGACCACATGTTCGTGTTCGTCGGAGATGCGTTTGAAGCGCTGACAAATGGAAGGTTCAGGAGCGTGAGGCACAGAGTGTTGGCCAACTCGGGTAAACCTAGGATATCCATAATGTATTTCGGAGCTCCGCCGCTGAATGCATGGATACATCCACACCCTCACTTGCTTTCCGATTCCAACAATAGGCTCTACCGAGATTTCACGTGGGGGGAATTCAAAACTGCCGTTTATGCCTCTCGATTGGCCGATCACCGGCTCCACCTCTTCACCAATTAACCTCTCTATAGTGTGTTAAGATTTGAGAACGGAGAAAAATGTCCATTGTTTGAGAAATTTTTTATAGACTAGTGAAAGTTTACCTGTTGAAGAATCAATTATTAGTACAAGTAGTACTTTTTAGATATGTATATTTTTTTATCAAGTTAATGTTTTCTGTTTCCGTTCATGCCAACAAAAATTGACTTGTTTTTCCTTTTTCTAATTTATAAGAATTCATACGAAATAATTTAAGAGCACCTTTAAAAAAAAATAAAAAATCATGTTCTTTTATACCTTGAATTCTTGGATTTGTACGGACACACCCTCAATTTTTAAAAACTGTAAATATGACCTTGCGTTCGTATGAAAATTTCGGTCAAACCATAATCAAATGGGTTCACAAAACCCTAACACGGAGCCGTCATACTAATAAGTAATAACCAACTCATTCAGCATATTCCATCCCAAGCCTGCATTTTATTCTCTCTCTTTTGCCAACATTTTAATATTTAGGCCACTACCGCTATACATGATTGACTTATTTTTTTGGTAAATGAGTTAGGTATAATTTGCTCATTCTATTATGGGTAGGTCAAACTAAACAAATTCATGTAAATAACATATCAATCGTTAAATGAAAGGATAGCTAGTTTCATGGAAAATAGTTCCATACCGAATAATCGTTAACAGTGTCATTTATAACTAGTATGACTAATAAGATAGTTGATTTTTTTTATTGCAACGAGGTATAAATGTTTCCACCGCTACTGTTGTTGTTGCTACTTCCACCGCTGCTGTTGTTGCTGCTACCTCTACCGCTAATGAAGTTGAATCTCGTTCCATGGTAATTTTTTTAATGATTAGCAATTTCATAATTTTCTTTGCAAGTTGGGCATTCTTGTCATCATGTTCCAACTCGAGGGAGGGTGTTAAGGAAATAGAAACCCCTTCCTTGTAGGAAAGGTTATAAATGGTAGTTACCTTATAGAATTAGTTTCCTTATAGAATTAGTTATAGATTGTAATTCCTTATAAACTTAGAATCATATTCCTGCTAGACTTTAGTTTGTTGTAAGCCTATATATTGCAATCCTCGTGTTGATGAGGTGTGTCATTGACTAATATCAGTGCACCATAATTAAGTCATATATATTTTATCATTGATTAATACTAATGTTTTCATAAGTGATTTAATTCTGGAGTCCGTCTCCTGTGAGACCGTCTCATAGTGAGACCAGGGACTAGAGGGAAAATAGGAAGATGGCAAATCAAATCTGGGGACAGAATATGGAATACTTTGGACTCGGGGTATTAAACGAAAATACGAAAAATGTGAGGGACTAAATTGCAAATGCCACAAAATAATCACAAAACGCGTCTTTCTTCTTCTTGCTTCCTTCGTCGTCGGCTTCTGGCCTCTCGCCATCGCCACCTCGCTTCATTCCTTTCTCCGCTCTGCTCTCTCCTTTCACCGACGGTTAATCACAAACTCATTCCTCCGCTCCCTCCTTTCACCAGCGCTGAAACCTAACCCCCAAATCTGGCTGATTGCCTCACAAACTCTGGCTCAACTCGATCTGGCGGATCTCCACCATCGCTCGTCCGTCGGATGTGATGCAGCATCGATCGTCTGCTTATCACCGCACTACCGTGCCGTTTGTCCGCCGGAATATCACTTCTGGAGCTTGCGTGATCATCCTTTGGCATCCTCAGAGGGCTGGTCGTACGCGGGTGGTACGATATCGAAACGGTGAGGCAATCAGCGACGGCTGAAATGCTGCCATGGATGGGGAGTTCAGCAGTGGAATTTGGGTGTTTCATATGAACACGGTGAATCGAAGGGATTAGGGAACTTGCATACAGGGCACCAGCGCTGAATTGGCGCAAATAAACCGAGGGCTTTGCTTCGATTCTGACTGATTATTTGCGTTCTTGCTTGGTCATATGTATTTAGAGGAAATTGCAGAGTTTCTGAAATCTGCAATATCAATGCTATATTTGAGTATAATTCAGGTGAATTGGACATACTCCGTATATTTGAGCATAGTTAAGTTGTTTCCGATTCGCGAGGAATTTTGCGCATACTCCGTATATTTGAGCATCGGATGATGAAGTTGATGAAGAACATGGTGATGTAGATGGGAGATTCGAGATTGAGATGGACGACAAAATTGGGAATATGGGCAGTGGTGAAGGAATAATGCATCATGTGCACACCAATAATGGTGAAAAGGTGATGGGGCTAGACAAAAAGAATCTGGCTTGGTCTTCATGGTTCAACAAATGGCTCAACTTGCTAGAGCTAGAGGATGATGCACTATCTCCAATCCCTATACCTCACTCTCTTCCTCCACCAAGACTGCAATCGCTCATCTCCAACCCGCCATATTTCAACGTCTATGGGTATTTTTGGAGAGAGAAGAATCCTGCGGTGTCGCCCGGAATCATCAAGCCCATTGATCAAGGCCACCAATCTCCTCCAGACAAAAATGCCATCCATAACCAACACCAAAATCTCGTCCTGACGAGGGGAAACAAGGCTGAATCGGTCCCTTCCTTGAGGAGATCATGCAACGAGTCTACAAGAAGATCTCTACTGCTTTGGGAGCCTCACTGCATTGCCACTTAATCACTCATCATTTTGTTCTTTTCTTTTCAAAATTCGTGTAAGATCGCTTATATACTGTCATATTGTGATGTTACACTGTAATGCTGTGATAGTTCAGTTTTTTGTGTGTGATGTTACATTGTAATGCTGTGATGGTTCAATTTTTTGTGTGTGGTGTTACACTATAATGTTGTGATTGTTCAATTTTTTTTGTGTGATGTTACACTGTAATGCTGTGATGGTTCAATTTTTTTTGTGTGATGTTATTACACTGTTATGCTGCGATGGTTCAATTTTGTGTGTGTGATGTTTTATAAAAGTATCGATGAAAATGTTGATTTAAACAAGATAATTATATGTTCCACTGCACTTATACATTCCACTGTTATTGCATTTCAAATAACTTGTTAAATATCATTCATTACAACAAAGGTTCAAATGCCCTAAAACTTTGCTAACATAAAAACTGAAAAAAATTCAAGTCAAGCTATAATATCAATAACTATCAAGCACCTCAACACTTACAATCAACCATCATAACTGAAAAATCAATAACAAACAATACATCCCAAGCAACACAAATTCTATCCCCCCCCCAAATTATTTTCCTTCATTGCTCGCTTGTTCACATACTTGTCTTCTCTCATGCTGGTTTTGAAGAAGATGGCTTTTCTATGCCAAAATCAAAGGTCAATTCAGTCCTCTGTTCAAGGGAACATCTTCAGGAGCATGATTCCTCATAGCATGTTTTTATTATCTCATCAAATACATCGTAGAGCTCTGGCTTGAAAAGTGTTCGTGTGAAAAAAAACATAAAACATCACATACATTAATAAAAACTTCAATATATGAAATTAAAACATCACAATAGCACACATAACATGACTGACAACTACATTGAGAAACATCATATACAACATTTAAAACATCAATATCAAATATTTAAAACATCAATTAGTACACACTAAAATATCAAAGAACGAAGCTGAACATGAGTTGCGTACTTAAATATGAAAACACCACAAGCATCAAACACTGAAATTATAACATTACACCAACACACTTAACAATACGCAGAGGTTAAACATGAGACATCACATAGAAAACCAGAAACATCAACAACAATATGTAAAACATCACATCTGAAAAATAACAAAAATTACAGATCCTACTTCCTTCCCGATTGCAACAACAATGGACAAGCATTCTTAGACATCTAAGAAACAATAACAACACCACAAAAATTTGCACAAATCGTAACAAAACCTTAAAACATCACACCCAATCAAAACTGAACATCAATTGCACACTTAAGCATGAAAACACCACAAGCATCAAGCGCTGAAATTAAAACATCACACCAACATTGATAACAATATTTAAAGATTAAAACCTGAAAACATCACACCAACATTGATAACAGTATTTAAAGCCTAAAACCTAAAACATCACACTGAAAACGAGAAACATCATTACATGTACCTGAAACATCACTGCTGAAAATTAAGGCAAATCCTTCTTCCTTCTCGATTGCAGCAGCAGTGATGTAAATCTTCTTAGACATCTAACAAACAACATCAACAACAAAAAGATTAGCATAAATCGAAACAAAGCCCTAATATCACACACACAATTAAAACAGCAAAAATGAACATCAATTGCACACTTAAAACACTACAAGCATCAAATACTGAAATTAAATCATCACACTGGCACAAATAACAATACTTGAACACTAAACATGAAACATCAAACAGTATTTAAAATATCACATTTGCTAAAATAACAAAATTTACAGATTTTCTTTCCTTCTCCATTGCAGCAACAGTGGCAAAAGCATTCGTAGACATCCAATGAACATCAACAACAACAAAACTAGTACAAATCGTAACAAAATCCTAAGATATCACACACAATCAAAACTGAACATCAATTGCACACTTGAGCATGAAAAAACCACAAGTATCAAGCGCTGAAATTAAAACATCACAACGACGCTGATAACGGTACTTAAATCCTAAAACCTGAAACATCACACTGAAAATGAGAAACATCATCAATCGTAACTGAAACATCACAGCCGAAAATTCAGAAAACTTACAAGCGATTCTTTCTTCTCAATTGAAGTAGCAGTGATGCAAATCTCCTTACAAATCTAACAAACAACAGCAACAACAAAAATATTAGCACGAATCCGTAAGAACAACTCACAAAACACAAAAAATAGAGAAATCCCCAAATATTAACACATTGAACAACATAAACCCTAGAAAATCACATAAACTAAAAAAAGAAAACAAAAATTGGAAAAAAACAACAAAATATGCATAAAACCTCTGAGCATAAGCATTACCTCCGAAAATAAACTCAAATCGAAGTTCTATTATGTTCGTCCACCGAAAAATTTGCTGGAACACTCGCCGAAAAAACTCCAACAATTGCGACGAATCACTGTGCGGAAGAAAGAGGAAGAAAAATGGAGATGATGAGCGGTTGAATCGAAGAAAACGAGCTAGAATTGAAGAAGATGGAAGAGAAATAGAGATGAGGGAGAAGAAGGAGAAGAAGGAGATTTGAGTTGGAGAGAGAGTAAGAAGGAGGAGTAGAAGCAGCTGAATCGAGAGGATAGGAGAGAGGAAAAGAGAGGAGAGAGACAGTTTAAGAAAATATGGAAGAATAATGAGGTTAGATAGATATTTATACATGGACTTAAATGTAAAATGGTGAAATTTCACATCTACCCCCTAGACTTTTAAAACTTTAATTAGAAACTCCATTTGCAATTAAATCCTTGGTCTCACCATGAGACGGTCTTATACAAGACTTTGTCTTAATTCTGTAGTCTGGACGTGGATTCTTGGTGATGAAATTTGCTTAGTTTGTGTATTATTGATGCCAAACTGGCAACTGTTCAACCTGTGTTTGTTGCTGACTGGATTCGGGCTTCATTGCGGTGGGTTCAGCGGGAAAGATGGTTCTTGCCTCCAGAATCAACTTTTTCATCTCTTTGGTAGCGGCGGGTGGTGATAAGTGGAGGCCGGGGAGGAAAAGGGTTCAACGGGGAAGAAGAGGGAATTTTTAACTCAAGGGTATAATGGTTATTTTATAGATTTTGATCAATTTTACCATTAAATTATCTAAAAATTACCTTTGGGGACAAAACAAATTATTGTGTATTAGTTAGTTGCTGAACAAACGCAGTATTGGCCTCGGGCACCAAAAGATTATATTGCATTATATTGGCAAAGTCTTGGGAAAGACTATGGAAAGACGAAGTTTAATTCGAATAATAAAAGGTAAAAGGTGTTAGTTGCAGCATTGAAAATTTAGTATGCAACATGCAGTAGTTATAAAATTTACACTTTAAACCTTGGTCTTTCCATGACTTATGGAAAGACCGTCTTTCAAGAGACGCACTCCATTATATTTAGGGGATCAAAAAAATAATTTAATCATATAAAAATGTGATTTTTAATGATTGGTTAAACCGTTAGAGAAGATTTCCCGTTAGAGTGACTAACAATGAGACTAATAATTTGAAAAATATATTTTTTAATTCTTAGGGTTATATTATAATTATTTATATATTTCTATTCACTAAAAAAATTCACAATTGTATGAACCTCATTGCAATAAAAAAAAATTAAATCACTCTAGTAATCATACTAATTCTAAAATGATACTGTTTAACTATTTATTTTTGATAGAAATTAAATCAAAGAGAAAAGTGCAAATATAACCCTATATAATTGAAGAAAGTGTATATATAACCCTGCGCTATTCAAAAGTACAAATATAACCCTATATATTCAGGTTATGTGCAAATATAATCTATTTAACCGATTTGAGGTCGGAATATGCTGAAATGACTAATTTACCCCTAACAGTTTTATTTAAAAAATTGAAAAGCTGCCATTTATCAAATGACGCTATTACCCCCCCCCATTGCCACTAAAACCCCTTTTGTGTCACCCTTATTCATTCTCTTTCCCATTTTTCTCCATTTTCATCTTCTCGAATCCTCCTCATGCAGATCCTCGCCGTGTCCCGATCCTCCGCACACAGGCGTCACCACCGGAGAGGTCGTCGCGGTATTGGAAGAGCCCAGTGACATGGATTCGAGTCGGCGTGCGCTAAGGACGTCAATCTCCGATTCAAATCTGGCGTCGGTTCTTCATCCACCCACAACTCTCTCCTTAGTGCTTAATTTGTTGTGTAAATGGAATGATTGTAATGGAAATATTATGTTTCAAAGTGGGTTCGTTTTTATTCTTCGAAATTTGTAGTTTTTTCGTTGTTGTTGAGGATTTTAGGAGTTTTGAGCTGATTAAATTTGTGGGCCTTTCTTACTTAGTGATTTGGCTAGGGAAAATTTGAATCTTAGACAAATTTAGAACCCGGGGTTGGCCATTTTTGGGTTGTGAGTAATGTGGTGCTAATGTGGTGCTCTGTTTTTGTGAAAGAATTGATTTTTTTTGCCTTTTCTTATCTGTAACTTGATATTTTTGCTATCAACTCACATATGACAGAGAAGGTGGTGCCAGACTGGCGGTGGTGGTGGCGGTGGAGGTGGAGCCAGGCGGGTGTGGGGTGGTGGCACAGCCACCTGGGCTTATATGCACTAACGGGAGAACGAACATGCATTTTTTTAAAAACAAAGGAAGTAGGTCAACTATATGGTTTTGTGGGCCCCATGTTAATAAGGGCAAAATTGTCCTTCCATATTAAGGATTTAGTCATAAGGATATTTTAGTCATTGCAAGTAGGTCAATGGCCGGATTCTGGTGGTCAACGCTGAAATCATGATCGAAGAGTTATATTTACACTTTCATTCAACAGTCAAAGTTATATTTACAGTAAAAAATAATTGAGGTTATATTTACCTTTGCTCACCCTATAAGATTGTATGTGCATATTAAAATGAGTTTGGTTGGTAGAAGGGATTAAGTGGTCCAGGGGTTGAGTTGGGGGCCCAAATGGAAAGCGGAAAGTAAAAGGGGTTGTCTGGTGGAAAGTCAGGTCGGACATGGAAATGGCGTCGTCCTCAGCTCTCAACATTGCTTCCAAATCCAAATTCTTGCAATTCAACCATTTTCCCGCTGCTTTTCCTTCCAATTCCCGCCCCACTCACTTGCTCCTTTCTTCATCCAAGACGATTAGCGTGAGCAGAAGATCAAGAAATGCTCCAGCGCTCACTGTCAGAGCCCACACCTCCCCTCCCGCTTCCACAGGTACCCCTCTCATTCCAATATTCTCTTCCTGTATTTTTCCAGTGATACATCCACTCGATTGCTGCAGATTTTGTCCCAGATGCCGGCTTTTACAAAGTTGAAGCTATTTTAAGGTGCTCACCTTTTCAAAAGCAAACATTATTTTTTTACCCAATTAATCTGATGTTTTTTTTGTTTGTTTTTGCATGCTAAATTGGAAGGCCTTGGAGGGTTGCCCAGGTTTCTTCGGTAAGAATAGCATAACCCGCGGCTTTTCTCTTCAGGATAATTAAATCAAATGCCCTTCATTATGCTTCAAATGTTAACGTTGTTGGTTGTTGCTTGTCTGAACAGCTCGCATGCGTATTTTGCTAATTCAATGTTGATTTAACAACTTCCCCATCCCCACGCCAATTATAATCATTGCTGTTTCTCAATTTCATACACAAATTGCACAATTTAGTATACTTGAAGCTGCTCAAAGTATTTGCTGAATAGGTGGCCTCACACATTTAAATGCTCAATAGTCTATTCCCTTCCATTCTGAAGGCGTAATTTAATCATCTGACTTCCTTAAGGAAGGCATTGCTGAAGATTGGCATCCGAGGTGTGACAGTTTCTGATGTCAGAGGCTTTGGTTCCCAAGGTGCCTTGACCGAGAGACAGGCTGGTAGGTTATTTCTTAGTTTAGGGTATTGGAAATTTATGATATTGTTCTTTATTATTGTGATGCAACCAATGGTTTGTAGCTCTTACTCTTGTTGTCCACACTATTAATATCTTGTTACTTATTCGTTTCTGTTACACAGGCTCTGAATTTGCCGAAGATAACTTTGTAGCAAAAGTTAAGATGGAGATTGTTGTTAGCAAGGACCAGGTACCGAAACAACTTAGAAGCTTATTTATATGCACGGTTGAATATCTTGTATATCCTTCTATCTGACTTTAAGAGAGAGTTTGCAAAATATGCTTTTGAGCAATTTGCTTGACGGTCCTAATTTGCCGCATGACTTCTTGTCAGGTTGATGCAGTCATAGATAAGATCATTGAAGAAGCAAGAACTGGAGAAATTGGTGATGGCAAAATATTTGGTAAGACCCGTCCCCAGCCCCCTCCTTCCCACATATTTAGTTGTTGGTGTTGAAATTCTCACATATTTTCATATGTGAAGGAAATGTTTAGCAATTGATGAACATATTCAACCAGTGTTTTTGGTTATACTGTTATTCCTCATTTGTTAATGCTGAACACAGTATTAGAAAACTTAGCAGCGGAGGAACTTGTAGTGGCTTTGCATTTCTCATCTTCTTGCCATTTATTTAGACGACCCTGTGGGAGGAGGGTTTACTCATCCCTTGTTTGTTGTGAGGGCTGTTGTGTGACTCTTTTTGCTGCTCTAGTTTTGTCAGCCTGCATGATTTCATTACTTGCGGTACAATTATTTGTACTAGTGAAAAAGATAGTGTATATGAGATTGATTATGAATTTGATGGTGCAGTGATTCCCATTGCTGATGTAATCAGAGTTCGCACAGGTAATACCTTTTACATGGATAGTGACCCTCGAAATATTTGGTCGGGGAGCTGATTGTATAAGTCAAATTGAAACAGGGGAACGGGGAGCAAAAGCGGAGAGAATGGAGGGCGGGAGGGCGGATATGATATCGGGAGGCATCAAAAGTGGGTGAGAAAGCAGATATAAAAATGCAATGGGTGTGTAGCCAGAAGAGAAGGCTGAGGCTGGAACTGTATTAATTGGCTGATTGTAGTTGACATTAACTCGAGTGTTTTTTGTCAAAGATTGTATCAGTTAGTTTAGCAGCAAGTGAATGGGATTTAAGTCTCTCTCTCTCTTGGGTGAATGGTTATGTTTGAAAAATTATAAATGTGGGCTGTTGCAGTGAAGAGAAATGAGAAAAGAGGCCGTAAATGAAAATGTGGGATAAAGTTAGAAATGTATTTAGGCCAAGAGTGTTGAGATTATATAATGCTACCAACCAACAAATGGCACCAATATACGGAGTATAGACTTTTATTTTGCAGTTATAAGGTAAGTGTGATATATTATGATTAGGGTGGTATTACGTCTTGTTTATTTAAAAAAACAAAAAAAAAGCAAAAACAATATTGCCACAACGGCATCGAAACCACTGCCGTTGGAACCACCGCCGCCGTCCTCGATCCGTCCCCAGCCATCCGTCCCTAGCTCCACCGTAGGCTGTCGTCGTCCCTAGCCAAAAACTCGTCTTCTCCTTCGTTCCCGTCCTTAGCAAAACTCTAGCCCGCCACTCGTCTTCTCCTTCATCCTGTCACCAGCCAGCCACCGCCGCTGCCTCGCCAATGCTCCACCTTCGTCCCGCGCCGAAAACCCAGCCCCAGAGGAGAAACGAGAGCAGAAGAGGAGAAGGAGAACCGGGGCGGAGGAGAATTGGGGCAGGAGGAGAACCGGGTGAGGAGGACCGGAGAGGAGAAGGAGAAGTCGGGCCGGAGAAGGAGAGAGGGAGAGGAGAAGGAGATTGGGGCGATGAGAACCGACCGGGGTGAGGAAAAGAGAACGAACCAATTGCTGGAGAAGACGAATCGGTCGCTGGTGAAGACGAGCTCATCGTCGGTCGTCCTCTCCTCCGTCGAAATCATCACCGACCACCGGGAACCATCTCCAGTGGTGGTGTTGTGTTAAAATTAAAGTTTTATTTAATATTATTTTAAACTTAAATTAAAAATACATATTAAATATTTAATAATACAAATATATGGAATACACATTAAAAAATAGGTAGTCCAGTAGTATTTGATAAGGTTAGGGCGGAAGAGGGGTTTGGGGTGATGATGGGTAGCGGTCCCGGCGAGGAGTACGTGTACAGAATCAGCAGCAGCGAGGAGTGGGAATCCCTGCAGCAGAAGGGGAGCACGCTGGGCGGAGATCTGGACAAAAGCACCGCCTGTATTCACCTCAGCAAACTCAACCAGGTTCGTATTTCTGTCCGCCCATGGCTGTTTATGATTCGGCTATAAAAGGAAGAGGCGGATGTATGGATTGAAATTGTGAATTGAACGGGTGCAGGTTGAATGGGTTCTAGATACGTTTTACAAGGAGTATGATGGGCAGCTATTCCTGCTCCAGATTGATGCCAGCAAGGTACGCTGTCTGTTTATCAACAGGGTAGGATTCGAATGAATGAATGACTTGTGTTGGCTCTGCAGCTTGGCGATGGACTGGTTTACGAAGCAGTGGACGAGGCCAACGTGTTCCCCCATTTCTATGGCCCTTCTCGAAGCTTCGCCCCGCTTCCTCTTGGCGCCGTCGTCAAGGCTCTCCACCTTATTCCCATGGGTACAGCCAAGTTCAGCTGCTCACTACTCACTCCATCCTAGACTCCTGGTGCCATTTCATCTCTCTTTCACCATTTGTTAACAGGAGCGTGCTATGTAATGAATTTTCCTGTGTCATGAATATTCGTCCCCGTCTTAGTTTTGTTTCATCAAACAAATGATGAGGTGAAGGTGTGTTTAATTCAGAGCTGGGCGAGAGCCTGAGAGATGACGAAGAGTGAGAGTGGTGAGAGATGATGAAGCGCTGAGTATCACACATTTGGTCAACATTGAGTCACATAATGATAACGCATCATGCGGTTTAAGCTTTTAAAAAGAATGGTCTACATTTGATTGAGCGGTAATGAAATGGAGATTGGAGCTACCCGCGGCCGATTACCATGTTGCAATACATTGAAAACGGGCATTCGTTTTCCAATTGTACGGCATTGTTGATGACCTGTGTATGTGAAGCTATGCTCTTAATCTAAACTAAAGTGTGTGCCGTGAGTGGGTTTTAGATAAGTTTTACGAGGAGTAGGACGGGCAGCTATTTCTGCTCCAGATTGATGCCGACGAGTCTGTTCATCAGAAATTGAATTCTTCCCACTGAATTGTGTTGGCAATACAGCTTGGCGAAGCAGTCAACGTGTTGCCCTATTTCTATGGCCCTTCTTGACGCAGTCATGGAGGCTCACCACCTAAATCCCGCCAAATTCAGCTACATCCTAGTCACAATAAAAACCTTTTATTTGTTGTATTATTGTCCTTCGTTATGAATATTTGTCCATGTCCCATCATAGTTTTGTTTATCTTTTTAAAATAACAATCTTAGGTTTGTTTTATCAAACGAATGACGAGCCTGCGAGATGATGAATGGTGCCAAGTATCACACATTTGGTCAACGCCAATGTGTGATGCGTTGAATCACATAATGATAACGCAGCATGCGGTTTAAGCTTTTAAAAAGAATGGTCTACATTTGATTCAGCAGCAATGAAATGGGGATTAGAGCTACCCACACCCCGTTGCCATTTTGCAATATATTGAAAACGAGCATTCGCTCCCCAGTTGTTAGGCCTTGTATTACATTGTTGGCTTTTGTGTATGTGAAGCCATGCTCCTAATTTAAACTCGAGTGTGTATTTTCACTACGGCCCTCTTAAGGCTTGATGTGCTGCGAGCAACCAATGCGAGTGCAGCGCACGTAGGCGATTAGGCGGTAGTCATGACATTCTAGCCCGGCTACGCCGCACTGTAGGTGACCCATGACAGTGCAGTAAAGGAATCAAGTGTCCTTTCAAATTTGTTTAGCTCAGACGAAATGATACTGGTCCATCCTGTACGTATTATAGTTTAAGTGGCTGATAATTAGTGCTAATTTTCTGTAGTTTAAAAGTGTATGTAACGTGGTCGACCTAGGAAGGCTTTCCTTGGCAGGACGTTTCCGGTTGACTCCCGATTGCAGCTGCACATGCGCAGTCCCAGGCTGCCATCAAACTATTTTATACAGCCAGTGACAGTATACATGGAGTTGTACGTTTACCACTCATCATTCCTCAGCAAAAGCAAAAAAAAACTCCACTCGTCTTTTCAAAAGCCTCACTTTGCAACCAGTATATGTACCCCCACCCCTTCTCTCCTTGTTCACACCATGACTGCACATCCCTAGTACCTTCCCCATCCTGATAATCTGTTTTTCCTTTTGAAATCACGACTCTTTGCATACTAACAACATCTGCTGCGTGTTGTCCAGACCTGCATCCGCATCCTTGATCATGGAGGAGACTTTCGTGCCATTCCGGGGAATAACCAATGATCTCAGAGGCAGGCTGCTATGTTACAAGCAAGACTGGGCTGGGGGCTTCAGAGCCGGCTTCAGGTACTCATCATCACCCACCAATTCTTCCTTCTTGCATGAAACACTGAGCACTAATGCATTGGGGGGGTTCAGGATACTGGCGCCCACCACTTACATATTCTTTGCCTCCGCCATTCCCGTCATCTCATTCGGGGAACAGCTTGAAAGAAACACCGGTAACTACTCCGCTCAATACTCATCCTCCTCCACTTTCTGTTGACTAACACTGGAATTGATTCAGAGGGAGTTTTGAGCGCCGTTCAGACACTCGCTTCAACTGCACTCTGCGGCATCATACACTCCATAATTGGAGGCCAGCCTCTGCTGATTCTGGGAGTTGCAGAGCCCACTGTCATAATGTACACCTTCATGTTCGACTTCGCCAAGCAGAGGCCCGATTTGGGCCGCAATCTGTTTCTTGCCTGGAGCGGCTGGTTTGATTTCCTCTGCCATCTCATTCTACACCACTGCGTACCAATACATCGTCATTTCCTCTCATCCTTTTGGCTTGATTCTGATTCAGGGTCTGCGTTTGGACAGCAATCCTACTCTTCATACTGGCGATTGCAGGGGCCTGCTCAATCATCAACAGGTTCACGCGTGTGGCTGGTGAGTTGTTTGGAATGCTGATCGCGATGCTATTCATGCAACAAGCCATCGTGGTACGTACTCCGGTGTCTGTTCACCACCTTAACTATGTATCTGAGCTCATACATGTGTGCCATTGCAGGGCCTTGTGGACGAGTTTCGCATACCAAAGCGGGAGGATAAGAGTCTGACTGAGTACACTCCTCCATGGAGGTTTGCCAATGGCATGTTTGCCCTGGTTCTCTCATTCGGTCTCCTGCTCACCGCACTCAAAAGCCGAAAAGCTAGATCATGGAGATACGGCTCTGGTAAGATCCGCATATTCATTGCTTATTACCTCATTCTGCTTGCTTGACCAACCTGCAATGCAATGAGCACAGGATGGCTCCGAAGCCTTGTAGCTGACTATGGAGTGCCACTGATGGTTCTGGTGTGGACAGCCGTCTCCTACATACCGGCTGGCAGTGTTCCCAAAGGAGTTCCTCGCCGCCTCTTCA
Organism: Rubia yunnanensis; assembly: GCA_037428765.1. Classification (NCBI taxonomy): domain Eukaryota; kingdom Viridiplantae; phylum Streptophyta; class Magnoliopsida; order Gentianales; family Rubiaceae; genus Rubia; species Rubia yunnanensis. The sequence continues at coordinate 877,343 of JALMRO010000025.1, read as the reverse complement.
GCCCCAACCCATGGTCCCCTGGTGCCTATCAAAACTGGACTGTCATCACGGTATCTTCCTCTCTGCAAAACACTCACTGCCACCATCAAACATTGTTAGGATGATGTGAGTTTTTACTCTCCCAGGAAATGATGGATGTGCCAATTATCTACATACTTGGAGCTTTCGTTCCTGCCACCATGATTGCAGTGCTCTACTATTTTGATCACAGCGTGGCTTCCCAGCTGGCTCAGCAGAAAGAGTTCAACCTGAGAAAGCCACCTTCTTTCCATTACGATCTCCTGCTTTTGGGATTCTTGGTATGCAAACCTTAATCACCTTGCTCCACTCAACTCCTTGCTTCATTCTCATCATTTCATTTTCCTCGTTGATTTTTAGACGTTGTTGTGCGGCCTCATTGGCATCCCTCCATCGAATGGCGTGATTCCACAGTCCCCAATGCATACAAAGAGTCTCGCTACTCTCAAGCACCAGGTGTGCCTTCTTTTGCACTTCTTTCTTACCTCATACAGCCTTCTGTTTATAAACGTCCTGCTTTTGAATGCAGTTGCTTCGAAACCGACTAGTCTCTACAGCTAGGCAGAGTATGAAGAAAAATTCAAGCTTGGGACAGCTGTATGGAAACATGCAGGAAGCATATCGGCAGATGCAGACGCCCCTGATCTACCAGCAATCCTCAACTCGAGTATGCAATTAATGCAGCATTATGATTTATCCCACTCCATATGCTACAATCTCAGCATGAATTCTTTGTTATTAGGGGTTGAATGAGTTGAAAGAGAGTACCATTCAACTGGCATCAAGCACGGGCAACATGAATGCACCGGTTGATGGGACAGTGTTTGATGTCGAGAAGGAAATCGATGATCTGCTTCCGATTGAAGTGAAAGAACAGCGGGTGAGCAACCTCGTTCAGGCGATGATGGTTGGAGGATGCGTAGGTGCAATGCCGGGCCTGAGAATGATCCCAACCTCCGTCCTGTGGGGTTACTTTGCATTCATGGCCATTGAAAGCCTACCTGGAAACCAGTTCTGGGAAAGAATACTACTGCTGTTTACTGCACCTAGCAGGAGATATAAGTAGGCTTCATTTCACCTCATTTCATTCCAGTTACGTTTTCACATTAAGTGACCGTGAATCATTGTTGTGTTTTTCAGGGTGTTGGAAGGCTACCACGCTACATTCGTGGAGACGGTGCCCTTCAAGACAATAGCAGCATTCACCATGTTTCAGACAGTGTATTTGCTGGCTTGTTTTGGGATAACATGGGTTCCTATAGCAGGGCTTCTCTTCCCTCTGCTGATCATGCTGCTGGTTCCTGCACGGCAGTACATACTACCAAAGTTTTTCAAAGGGGCACACCTTCAGGACTTGGATGCAGCTGAGTACGAGGAGGCTACAGCTGTGCCTCCCGACTACAATGCTCCCGTAATGTCCCTAACCTTAACTGCACTTGTTAGTCGTTAATGTTAATGGTGTCAAGAGTTTCAACATTGGGTGCAGGATGGAGCGGGAGAAATGGTGGGTAGAAGTTCATGTGTAGACAGCGCGGAGATGTTGGACGAGATCATTACAAGAAGCCGAGGTGAGATCAGGAGGACATGCAGCCCGAGAGTTAATAGCTCCACCAATACCCCGGCAAGAGATGGACTGATTCAGAGCCCGCGAACATCGTACTCAGACAGAGCATATGGCAGTCCACAGATGAGTAGACTGAGAGGGGAGCACCAAAGTCCAAGGCCTTCCAAGTTGGGTACCAGTCCCACTACTTGAGTTAGTGGCTGTAGAAGCTTGAAATGTTGCATTTGATCCTACTATAATCACTCAAATGTAAACAATAAGTGACTGATAGAGTGTGTACGAATATGATTGTGTATGAATATGATGTTTCCAGAAAAATGGCAATGGAAAGAGAGAACTGCATCAGCAACAGCTGGTGTTGTGTATAGTTGACTTTCCTGTTCCATCCCATCATCACAACACTGATGATGGAAGAGAGAAAAGTAAAATGAATCAAAACGAGAAGCAACTCAACACATTCATATCAACAAAAGTAAAAGCAGAGGCCAGAATCCATGAACTATCACAGTTTTCAACCGACGTGCTCCTGAATTATTAACATCGTCATCATGAACAAGGACCGACATTAAAGTAGGCTATTTCCAGCCTTCATTCCTAGCCATTGACTTTGGTTTGTTTGTTCAGACAAGTGACAACTCAGAGCCACAACAAACAAATAAACAATCAATGTTACAGCATACAGCAGGAGCACCACTCTTCTCTGGCTGAAACACACAATCCTATTTGCTCCTTCTCATTCATCATGTTTGTCAATACATGGTGACAACAGATATAAAAAAAAATTCTTCATAATTTGTACAAATGATGAATAATTTGGTTCAGTGATTATACAGTTGCATCAGGAGTATACTCCTTAGCGTATTTTGCAAACATTTCCAAACCCCGAATCAGTAAACTTTCCAGAAAAGGTTGCAGCGCCTGCATACATGCAAACCAACATACAAGTCAACACCGATCCAAGTTCTGTTAGAGTAATGGAATCCCAACTATTTATCCTCATGAGGGGATCGTAGCACAGAGTTCAGAAGCGTACCGATGCTACAGGAGCCAATAGCTGAGGGACTTCATAGGAAACTGTAAGCTGACAAAGGAAAGACCCGAAGCATAAGCAGATGAACGAAAGCTAGTAAACCAACATGTGTAACTAACACTCAGAGCCTACATACTTAGCATGCATGAGTGCAGACTCCCTACGTGCTTCAACTAGGAATGATTAACAGCTTCAGATTAAACACTATTTGGACGAGAAATCGCAGAAACCAGAAGTATGAAATGATTAGGTTTAAAGAAGTCTCACTTCCACCAAGCATGCTGAAGCCCCTCGAGGATAAAATCGGACAGCTCCCCTGCAAAATGACATCAGTATAAACACTCAGGAGATCGTATTTTGTCCCCTATCCTACAAATGATGGGCGATCTCATACTATCACTGATAACAGCATGCTATCAGCTGATACTTTTACTGATAAAAAACTTTGGCACATTTCAAAGTTTTGGTAATGACAGTTTGCCTGCAGCCAGAAACTGGCAAGAATCAAATTTTGTGATTCGGCAGTTGATGATAGCCTATGATGTGTATACCTATTGGGCAGACCTTCAAGAGATCTCCAGTGGATTTTCTGGTTTCGGATTGGCTGCAAATACACGATGCGCATTAGTGTGGCAGAAAGAAGAAACATTGGTCAAAACATGAAGACTCTATACCTGCATATTTCTAGCAAGCCAGGAGAACTCAATATCTTGGCCAAATGCTTTGTATTTGAGCGACCAGCGTGAGAGGTCGGGCTTGTCCTCCAAAATCTGGTTCAGATGTTGAGGATGAGTGATGCTTACAGACAAAAGAAGGCAGCAAATTGCCATCAAACTATGGATGCTCAGAAGCTGAATGGCTAGTCATTGGAAATGGTAAAGAAAGAAAGCATTTTGTTAAATGAGCAAGAAAGAGATGAAACCTTGACGGAAGAAATGAATGGCATCCAACGAGGAATGGCCTCACGGTCGGAATATCGAGCGTAAGCCACCGAAGCGGGCACATCTATTTCCATCTTTACACTGCACTCGAATAACCCAACTTTAACAACATCAATCAATCCAAAACCTCTACTTTCAGTTGAAAAACAAAGGAAAGGAGAGAAAGAATGTACGTGCAATCCTGCCATTCCATTCTGATCGGCCGCCTGCGAGCCGGAACGGTTGCCGGAAGGGGACACCGGCGCTGGAATACTGCGCAGCTGCCATTGTAGGTAGCACTAGACTCCCTGGTGATGAACCCTAAATCTCTCGAGGCCGACGTCAGCAACGGAGTACCTGTAGAGGTCTTCAACGAGCAACACAAAGAAGGGACCGTCGCCGTTGCAGACATAGCTCACTGACTCTGATTGGACGAATTAGAACTGTTTTTAATGGTCAGAAAAAATAAGTATATATATTTCGACGACAATAAAAACTCAATTTATTGCACCTCCGGACATACGTAGCTGTTCCCATCTGCTAGAAATCGGAAGAGTGAACAGAAATGGCTGCGGCGGGCGGCGGCGATTCGTCCTACTGGTGGCGGTGGCAAGTCCCGGTCTGTGCTATCCTCATCCTCCTGCCGGCGGCGGTGTCACTGATTCTGATCAACAAGCACAGTGGTCCCAAATCCTCATCCCACTACCTGTGGCTGCCTCGATGGAAATCCGTGCACCCCAGATGGCTCCTAATCTACAGAGCTACCGCTTTCTTCACCATGGCTTTCCTGCTCTATCAGACCGTCCTCAAACTCGGCTTCTTCGCTTTCTTCTTCTACACACAGTAAGTAACTGCTTGTTGCTAATTCCTAGTTGAATCAGGTACTTAGTTAAGATATGTTGTGGTCGCAGGTGGACATTTGCTTTGGTTGGGATCTACTTTGCAGTAAGTTAAGCTAGCTAACTCCATTCTTAAATTCAGACCTATGCTATGTATGCTGTTCTGTTGTCGAAATATTGAGCTTATTATTTATTGTGTTGTAGCTTGCCACCATAATTTCTGCTCACGGATGCTGGATCCACTCAACAAAATCCCCTGAGCTTAGTGAAGAAGATGAGAAGCTTATCAAGAACCTGGGTTCTGACCACCAGCTTGGCTTCTGGGGACTTCTCATGGAACGTATCTATCAGGTCAACACTTTCCAATATGTTCCCATTGTTTGGCTACACCATCTCCCGGGCTGCTTTGGCCTTCACATTAGTAACTAATACGTGATGACAATTGTGCATTAAAGTTTGTATCTTGTCACACATACGTTGCATCAAGTAATTAGAGGAAGAGGATCAATAGTGATAATATCAACTTATCTTAACTTCAGTTGGAAGGACCGGTTTGTTTCTATTAACTCCAACACTTTGTCTCACTTAATATGGAAAAATTTCAAGTTTATGGTTATTTTTGTACATTTTACTATTATGTTGTAATGCGAACTGGTTACTCTTGATGATGGAGTTCAATCAGCTACAAAGGTCGTAAGATATTCAGCTGATTCTTAATGAGCGTCATATTAAGTCTGGGGTATGGGAATGGGGTGCCTAAGAAGTTGTTGCTTAAACCTTTTTACTTAAATCAAATGTGTTCTGTTAAGCAGTTTCTGATGCACAAATAGTCTTTGTGAGGCAGGCTTGTGCAGGGGCAGTTATGCTGACGGATATTGTTTTTTGGTGCCTTTTGGTCCCATTTATGTTGGGTGAAGAATTTGAACTGACTATGGTGCGTACTGATTTATTGTGCATCTATCCATCGAGCTTGTTCTGCAAATCAAAAACTAAAAAGTTATATGTTTGTGATAATCTGATGATTGTTCCTTTGATTTTTTGACAGTTAATAGCATTCATGCACTCTGTTAATGCAGTTTTCCTCATCCTTGATTCTGTTTTGAATAGCATTGTAAGTACCTCCTGTTCCAGGCTATTGTTGACTAATATCCTGAGCTAGGTGGATAGGTGTATGTGATTGATGGGTAATTCCACTGTATTGTTGCAGCCATTTACATGGTTTGGCATGGTATACTTTGTGCTGTGGAGCTGCTCTTATGTTGCTTTCCAGTGGGCTATTCACGTGTGCTGCGTTTCATGGTAATTACGGTCCAAGGAATCTGTTAAAATCATTGTTTGAATATAACAAAATATGCCTGGCATTGCAGGTGGCCATATCCATTCCTTGATCTGTCCAATGCATGGGCACCGATGTGGTAAGCATGTTGTCCCATACGTTTTGCGAGTTCCTTTAATTGAAAAGGTTTAACCATTGGAGACATTGTAAATGATACAATATCACAGGTATCTGGCATTGGCGTTAGTCCATGTTCCGTGCTATGGAATATTCATCGCGGTGGTTAAAGGAAAAGACCTGATTAGCTCAAGATTGTTTGGAGCTTCTTATGCAAGGTGGTATTAAATAAGAAATTGTATATTCACTGGTTGATGCTGAAAGAAGGCAGCGGAGGTGGACTAATATAGTATACCTGATGTTGATTGGCAGGACTTCATCAGACAAGAAGCAGTCTTAAGTACCATGACGGGCTCCTGTCCTGATCGATGAAGCCGTCTTGACATAGTACACCTACATCATGATGATTGCTTCTTGTGTTTAGGATGGAGAACGATTGTTTGTTGAGACAGTAGTCTTAGGTCAAACTTGAGCAAGTATTAAGGGGCACTGTGCAGTATATCTGCAGTCTGCATGAATGCATGCAATCATCAAACTTGAAGTTGATTCCTTAACTACTCAAATAACAGTAGCAGTGTGCATTTCTGCAGAAAATTTGCATTAATTCTCTCAAGTTTGAATGGATGGGTTAGCTTTTCATTTCTAAACATAGAAGCAAACGAAATTAAAGTCCGTCGGAAGTTGTATTACCTAACGAGCCCAATGAATACTGGCCCAGACCAAGCCCAAGAGGCCTCTATGGGCCAGCATGCGTCCGCCGTGAAGTTGAGCAGGTTCCGGCCGCCGCAGAAGGGTTTAGCAAAATGGCAGCAAAAAATGGTGGGCACTGCCAGTTTTGGCTTCCGAAGAAGAAGAGGTTCTGCGCAAATATCCCTCTCAATGGTTCCTCCTCGTAAGTCCCTGTTTCCTCCTCAAATCTTCATGAACATCTTCATACGAGTAACAAGATCGATGAACATCTTCTCCTCAAATCTTCGTGTTGTTTTTGTAGTTTCTGCGGCAACCATACCTCCAGATCCGACCAAAAATGGATTCCCTGCACCGTAGACCCTTCACAGTAACGCTCTTTCTCTTTCTCTTGTTTTCTTGCTTTGGATTTGGATGGTAAATCAGCAATACTGAATTGTCTGCCGGTAGTTCCGTGCTGGAAGATAATGTCGAAAGCCATGTAGCCAAATGCCCGCTCCGCAAACAAGCACTATCTTTGTCCCTTCAACCTTACTACCAAGAGGGAATCAATGGCGGCAACGAAGCGCAAGAAGCAGTTAGCTCAGAGCTGAAGCGCCAATCCCTCCACCATAGAACCGTCTCCGACCTGTTTCATCTGATCCGTAAAATAAAGGCAATTCACGCATCCTCCTGCCCCGACATTCAGCATTCTTTCACCATTCCAGATGCCTGCGCCCGTTGGACCGACCAGCAGATCAACCGGTATCGTACCCTCTCCTCATGCCCGTTTCGCCCTTCGGATGCCTGTTTTGCATTGTTTACTTAATCTCCTTGTGTGTTGATTGTAGGAGCGTTCCGTTTCAGGTGAAGCATGCTCGGCAGCAGGCCTCGATTCTCGGAAACATGCAACAATTCGGCATCTTGGACAGCTCTGGTGCAGATTCGCAGCCTGCTGTTGTGGAATTTGGAGCTGGGAGAGGATATCTCACCCAAATGCTTGCGGATTGCTATGCCATCAACAAGGTCATACTGGTCGAGCGCAAGTCTTACAAGCTTAAGGTCGCCATTCTTTCTTTCTTTTGCTTTTAACTCAAAGCCTCTATCTATCACTGCTTATTTCTTACCTCTACTGCTTTTAGGCCGATCGAAGTTTGAGACAGATACACTCCTTGAGCCTGGACCGCCTCAGGATTGATAGTAAGGTTTTCCCTTTTTACTGTCCAATTTTCCACGTCTCATGTTAATTCCATTCATTTTATCCCTCACTATGAACCAGCCCTCAACCTCCCGAGTTTCAAACATTCTGTGCCTTCTTTCATACTGACCTCTTCAAACTTTTGCAGTTGAAGATCTTAACTTGAAAGCTGTTGAGTCATTACGAGGGGTCAATTATCTGGCAATTGGAAAACATCTGTGCGGACCAGCCACTGGTATTCTATTTTAACTCATTCTCATCAAATTTTACATGTAGTGATCGTTTTTCAAGCTAAGATCTCCTATTTACGTGAACTTCCTCTACGCATAAGCTTATTTATGCATCTCTGTCTTTTGGGCCAGATATGATGCTCAATTGCTGTGTACCGCACCAAGGTGCAGGAGATGTTGCTGCTGAGGCAAAAACTGAGTGTATCCTTAGAGGCCTGAGTGTAGCCACATGCTGTCATCATCTATGCCAATGGAAGCATTATATAAGTAATGTTTTGTGTCTCTTCTTTCCAAACTAGATGAGCACGGATACATACACAACGTATGCTTGTTTTGGCTTCCTTTGTTCCCAGGTGATGAGAGTTTGATTGGGTTGCAGATAAGAAGTTTATGTTAGATCTTGGGGTGTCCAAGGAAGATTTCCACGCGATGACATGGTTTACGAGTTGGGCAGTTGATATTGACCGTGACTATGATCTCAGCAACATTGATGTATCGCAGCATCTGAAGTTCATGTACTGAATTTCTCTCTTTCTTACCTTCACGTTCTTTCTAAGGTCTCTACGAGATTGACTCATTTTCACTCGCTTGCTTCCTTGGGTACAACGTAGCAGAGAGAAGAACGGACATGGAGATGATTTGAACGAGAGTGAAGTTGCAGCTGTAATACGGAATATGAGTGCCGCGGATAGGGTGGTTCTAGGATTGATGTGCAAGGACATCATTGATGTCGGGAGGTTGACGTGGCTGAAGGAACAAGGGCTGCATTCACAGATCGTGAAGTATGTTCCACCCGGTATCTCTCCCGAAAACCATTTGCTGATTGCTAGTCTTTCTAATGCTGGCCATTGATTTCTGGAATCATTCTTTTGTTGAACCACATAGCAGATGACAATAGTATTACTCCATCTTCGAATGGATTCTTGAGTCATTCTTGTTGCGTTTGTATTGTACTATTACGTACTTATAAGGGGCAGTAGTGCAGTTTGAGAAAAGGATTGTGCATTTTGAGAAAAGTGTGAGATAAAAGTGTAATATTGGGGACAAAGCATCTACAGAATAACATATAAATCTAAGATTAATTATGGGACGACGACCGGACGAGACACACACAAATATAATCATGTCACATTCTGCCATTTCAATCAAAGTATAGATAAAAGTATCTATTCTTGCTTCTTTTAATCATCAATGTTTTTAGTCACCTACAATTATTAAAAAGAGAAATTATGAGGGTGGTCTCTCCATACAGTCAGCTGTATTTTTACGTTAAATGTAGTGTGTTTTTTTACAACATTTAAAGAGTGCGTCTCTTGAAAGACGGTCTTTCCATAAGTCATGGAAAGACCAAGGTTTAAAGTGTAAATTAGAAGAAATTAAGATAAAATTTTTGGGTTGTATGAACCGGGTTATAATTTTTATAACTACTACATGTTGCATACTAAATTTTTAATGTTGCTACTAAGACTTTTTACCTTTTATTATTCGAATTAAACCCCGTCTTTTCCAAGACTTTGCCAAATTTAAATATTGTATTTTAGAAGTTAAAGATAAAGTCTTGGGAAAGACCGTCTTTCCATTGGATTATGGAAATACGAGGTTTAATTAAATAATAAAAGGTAAAATGTCGCAATATTAAAAATTTATTATATAACGTGTATTAGTTATAAAGTTTATAACCCCAAAAATTTTATCTCTATTTCTTCTAATTTACACTTTAAACATTGGTCTTTCCATGGCTTATGGAAAAATCATCTTTTAAGAGACGGCCTCGAAGTTAAAACAAGCATTATGTATTTGAATGTGAAAAAATAAATAAAAAATACAGTGGACTGTGTACAAGCATATGGACAAACCGCATGTTATGAGACCCGTCCTATTAAAAATTGATATTCAAAAATATACATTACGCAGTCTACTAAACTCATTGATAATTTATTTGTATTTTAGGGTCATAGTTAATTATATATCATTAACTAAATAGTAAACAGGCATTATAAAGTGAGAAAATGTAAAATTGAAAGGCTGGAAGACAATGTAAATTATGTGACATAAACATACACTATTTCAGAACAATAAATTGGATTAATTCTCTAAAGGGGAAAAGTGACAAAATTATCCTATTAAATTGAGAAAATGCAGATATAATTTTGTAAAATTTGAAAGTGCAAAATTAATCATAAGTTTTTGTAAAATAATGCAATCATACCCAATTTTTCAATTCCAGCATTGATTCAAAGAAGTCGACGGTTGACCAAACATGAAATGACAACATTAACCCCATACTCAAAACTGAAAATGCAATAGACAATTATACCCCTTAAAATTTCTTCTTCTTCATCCCACCCATTGCCCACCACCTGTAGGCTGCAATTGATCCGCCATCGCGCCACCGCTACCTCCGCCATCGCGCCACCGCTACCTCCGCCATCGCGCCGCCGCTACCCAGAAATCCCAGCCCCGCTGCCCACCCCCGCCACCCTAGCCCGCCGCCCACCCCATCTCTACCCTGCCACCACCTCTTCCCGCGAGCCACCACAGCCACTACCTCTCCCCACGCGTGCCACCTCTCTTTGTGCGACGCCCACAACCACTACAGTCCCCCGCGCTACACCCATAAGCACCGCCCCTAACCTTCAATCTGCGAAATAGACGGATAAACTGAAATTTTGAATGGCAACTTTAAGTAGGACCAAGTAAGTTCTCGCGACTATATTTTTAGTTTAAAGTTAGCATTTCAAAATACGATAATATAAGTCGGCTATAAAAACTCGACAATTGCCACTTAAGTAAAAAAATTAATTCCCAATTCTTTCACACTAGCGGAGATATGTTCAAGAGGAAAAAGCCCCAAATCCCAACCCCTCTGCAAAAGTCATTCTCAAATCAGTAGGAACAAAAATGTGTCCGACAGTGACAAGTTATAAGATGGTGACTGGTGGTAGCTGCAGTCGGGATCTACAATGCCGGTTGCAGTCCCCGGTACACTAAAACAACATTAGCCTGCCATGTCAGGTGCTACATTCAGTTGTCCGAAAAGATGAATGCAAGTGGATTTTGATTCCTATTCTGTTGGGTAAAATGCTGTAATTCTCCATTCCATTGGAATGGTAAAATCACGATTGGATGATGGTGGTAAAATCTTTCTTGGATATCGATGTGAGTCGCGTTACGTACGCTTTCCTTAAAGAGTAATTCGACCCTATTACCGCCTTGGGTTACACGAATTCCCTTCGAGGATAAAACAATCGAGAATCCCTCCTGTTCTAGGCTTGAATCAGAAGAATACTAATGAGTGACTGTGTTTTTGGTTACTGAGTAAATCTGAAAATTCTAAGATTTTCACTTCTGTATTGTGTGTATTCAACCAACCATGCGAATGCATGTATTTATAAGAAACTAATGTCGTGAAAAGACATAACACTTCATCATTCTACATTAAACAATGAACCTATCAGAATTATAAATTCTGAAATGATGCAATTTTTTCACACGATACATCTTTCCACATTGCACTACAACATTCAATGTATCGTATTTAATCTGATATCATCCTTATCATTTCCATCAAAGAGAAGTTAGACAATACACACCATCATATCAAAATTATAATAAATTCTGAAATGATATATCTTTCCAGGACAAGCCATGTTAGTTATCACCAACATAATTAATCCTCATCATATGAACCTGTAAACTCGTAGATAGTTTATACAAATGTGCACTCCGCACCACCAAACTTGTTTTAACATCCCGAGTTTACAATTACTCGAATCCAATTATACTTAAATAGCTTTGTGTTTTATAAAACACCAACAATCCTCCCCCATGAAGATACGCAAGCCTTGTCCGAAAAGATGAATGCAAGTGGATTTTGATTCCTATTCCTGCGTGTTTTGGGAATTAAATCATAATTATACTAGGAAAGGTGGGGGTATAAGGACCATCCTGAATCCCCTTTTAAATATATGGAATTCCTTTTTTTGGGGTGCCCACCACCATCAGAATATAATAACGTAGGTTTGGGCCGCCGACCAGGCTGACCGGACTTGCGTCAAATAAAGCCCATCGTGGTCGCCAAGAAAAATCCCCCCCACGTGTATTGAATTCCCAATTCTTCGTCTTCCTCGCCAATTCTCTACTGCTAGTCCCGTAATCCAACGCTCAAATCGTTTTTCGGCTGCTGCTGTCGTCTGTTCGTACCCTGTATCAGAAAACCCCTAATTTTGATTCTTGATTATGGACGGCGATTTCTGTGCCGTTTGCGCAGATTCCCTGGAATGGGTGGCGTACGGCGCCTGCGGCCACAAGGACGTTTGCTCCACCTGCGTCGCCCGCCTCCGCTTCATCTGCGACGACTCCCGGTGCTGTATCTGCAAGTCACAATCCGACGTCGTTTTTGTCACCAAGGTACCTTTTCCCCCCTCTCCACCTGTTGTAAAACTGCGATCTTCAGCTCTCTTATAGATTGTTGTTTTCAGGCACTCGGAGATTACACCCACTCCGTCAGCGATTTCTCGGCGTTTCCTCCCCAACCGAAGGAGGGCCGAGTGGGGTCCTACTGGTTCCATGAAGATACGCAAGCCTTTTTTGACGACCTCGATCACTACAAGATGGTCAAGGCAATGTGCAAGCTTTCTTGCAGCATCTGCGACAAGGCCGAGGACCAGCTCCCCGCTGATGGACCCCGAAGAAGAACCAGGTTCAGGAACATTGAGCAGCTCAAGGGCCACATGTTTCACCAGCACAAGTTGGTTATGTGCAGCTTGTGTTTGAATGGAAGAAAGGTTTGTAATTTGAGTTGTATTCATGTGTTCCCGAGCTCAACTCTTTGTATTGATCTTGATCGCCCCCTTTTTTTGATCAGATCTTTATTTGTGAGCAAAAGCTCTACACAAAGGCGCAACTGAAGCAGCACATCAACACTGGTGATTCTGAGGTGGATGGGACTGAAACCGAGAGAGGTGGATTCATGGGGCATCCCAAGTGTGAATTCTGTCGAACTCCCTTTTATGGGGATAATGAACTCTATACCCATATGTCCACTGAGCATTATACCTGTCATATTTGTCAAAGGTAAGTTGTAGATTGTTTCCACACCTATCAAACGTGTTTGTTTTACTGCGCCTCTTTGAAACTAAGTCCTGGCTTGTGCAAAATATTATGCAGGCAGCATCCTGGGCAATATGAATACTACAAGGATTATGATGATTTGGAGGTCAGATAGCTTCTTATTTTTCTCATGTCTTTGATTGTCAGTTGTCACAATATCCTTCTGGCTTCTGGACAGCATTTGATGGAAGATTGCCTTTTGTTTTCTGGAACAGATTCACTTCGGCAAGGACCATTACTTGTGTGAAGACGAAGGCTGTCTTGCCAAGAAGTTTATTGTATTCACATCTGAATCTGACCTAAAGGTCAGGACTCGTAATCTTGAGACTGATATAGCAATGTGTTCTGGCGCATGCTGTAGCTGTACATATACACCTTACATTTTGATTGTTCAGTGAGTGTAATTTATCAAAGATGTGTTGCTAAGAGGTTTTGGATTGGTCCATTTGCAGAGGCACAATGCTATGGAGCATGCAGGTCGTATGTCTCGGTCTGAACGCACTGCTGCACTAACGGTGTGTTTCTGCAGCTTGACCTCTTAATATAATGTTTTTTGCTGTTTCTTTTAAACCTCTGGTCATCTGTATCCACTCTCTTTCTCTCAGCATTGGTGTGATTTGATTGTTGACCAGTTTTGTGTATTTGGTAGTTCATATCTTGACCACGGCTTGGCATTCTGAGCATTTCATTGTGGTATGTCTTTCAGCTGCCTACTAGCTTTCGATATCGGCGAGATAATGAACAAGAAAGGAATCGTGGAAGAGGACGCTCATTTCATCGAGATACTTCACAAAACCAGCTCTCTGATGCCATCCAAGCATGTATTGACTCATCTATTGCGGATGGCACGAGATTGCCGGATGTACCTTCATCCAGTAGGAGCTCAGCACCTGTTCCAGTAGAAATTAGCGAGGATGATCCTCTGATTACACCTTTTGAGCCTCCGGCTAATACTGATGCTGAGTTAGCTGCCAGATACCGTGAAGCCGTGTCACTCTCAAGGAATGCACCACTCGCACAGTCTGCATTCCCCCCCCTTCCTGTGGCTCCTCCAAGCAGTCAAGTGCAATCTGTACAGGATGGGAACTCTATGGCTGCACGTTTACGTCGGCAGCACAAAGTCAATGTCGTAAATTCTTCGAGATCATCTTCCACCGGGACTGTAGCAAGACGCCCTCCTGTATTAAGGACAGTTCCTCCACAGCCTGCTTTGCCTACTTCAAGTAATATGCCTGGGTTGGTGTCTACTTCAGGGCAGATGAGGTTAACTGCCAACAATGTACAGATGCCGTCCAGCGTTTCTAATCCTGTTCAGGTGAACCCGCCAGTGACATCCAATGCATGGCCTACATTAAATGGTTCCTCAAGCAAACCAGCCTCTCAAAGTGGACCTGCTGCATCTTCTGGACCAAGCAAACCGGCTTCTCAAAATGGACCGGCTGCATCTTCTTATTCAAGTTCTCTTCTAGCCAGGTCGCAGGCTAGAGTCAGTCATTCAGCATCAGCGCCGAACCTTGTCAACAAAGGATCTTTTGAGGCATCATCGGCTGATTTTCCTCCAGTTTCAGCCATCACGCAGGCACAGAAGTTGCGCCCCGTTAGCAACGTGGCAGCCCCTGTAGAAGACCGTCAAACTGCAAACAGTACTTTAGTGGAACAGATGCGTGCTGCTTTGGACTTTGATGAGGACAAGTTCTCTGCTTTCAAAGATGTATCTTCAGAATATCGTGTAGGTACGATAGATGCAGAGACATATCTCTACTATGTGGAGCAATTTGGTTTATCTCATCTCGTGTTTGAGTTGGCACGGCTGTGTCCAGATGTTCAGAAGCAGAGAGAGCTGTTTGAGGCATATAATGTTAACATGGTTGGCAATGGTCAAAGAGAGAATGTAACTAGCATCAACTCAAAAAATGCAAAAGGTTCATCATCAAAGAAAGGAAAAGAGAAGGTGGATGCCACTGGACGTGGTAACTCAAAGGAGGATCAACTAGCAGATAGCATCTTAAGTTCAGTCAGGCAACTTCAGTCAAGCTACAGGGCTACAGAGAATGAAACAGAAGTTTTGTCAAAGGATGGTTATCGAACTTCTAAGGGCAAGTCCAAAGCCGTGGCAGATCAAGCAGAACCACCTTCGTCTGATAAATCCACGAATAGCAAGAACCAAAGTGACTTGGTGGCAGCTGGAGGATCTACTCAAATAGTGGGAGAGAGTAATGGAAAAAACAAACAACGCAAGAAAACATCAAAGTTCCACCGGGTACGTTTGGGTGATGGCTCTGCATCAGCATTGTTAGACCTTAGAAACTCAAACTCTGAACCGGAGCCAGATCCAGATTCAAAAGAAGCCCCTTCTCCTTTTGAAGGTTTGCCTGCCCGTGGTGTTTGGCGCGCTGGTGGTGCGAAGAGTCTTTTCACTACTTCAAAGAAATAAAGACGCCGAGTAATGAATGGACGGTTTAGAGTGAATTAGCAGTTGAGAAAAAGTCGGTTTTTGATACTGCTGGTCAGTGTTCGGGTTTGAAGCAGAGCAGTGGTTAATATAATGATACTGCTATGCAGTAAATTTATCTTTTGAATCACTTCATGAGTGTTGTGTCGCGTTTAGGCACCCTGTGAATGCTGTGTTGAATTTAGGCATATTGAGTAAAAGCTTGGAAAAATGATGGATTGTTGTTTATCTTGAGAGGCTTATGACCGATCTCCATTGCCTTTAGAGATAAGCTTATATTCTGAATTTCAGTTTATTGCATGTTGAAGTACTTGCAACATTGAGAGTAGAGGTCTATACAAACCAAATGTTTGAAACAATAAGATATTTACAGAATGAAGTCTAAGCAAATGCACCAAATGTTTTCTCGCTGCTGTAGCATACATACAGAAAACCATCTTCATCCTTGTACGATTCATAAACTCCCTGCATCAAGCTTGCTGCATTCATCAACAAACTTATTTTAACACGATTCAATCGAGACATGAAACTGGGAAGTAGACAAAACATACCAATAACAACAACGCTTACATGTTTGGGGCAAAGTGTTGTTGACAAATACAAACAGAGCTTTCCCGGGGGCCATATGAAGCCTCCCACTGAGAATATGGATGAACTGTCCATAAGACATGTCCCTTGGCACCAGGAACCTGTCCGTGTCCAAAACGTATGAAACTAACAAATTACAGACAAAACATAACACATTGATAAATGCTTGATGTTCTGACAAAGAAGAAGAAAACAAGCAGCAAACTTACTTCTTCTTGTCCAACTCAGGAAGATCAGCTTTGTTGTACCTTTCAACCACCACCTGAAATTACCCACAGAATATGCACATACATCTCTAAATAAGTATACCCTCTCTAGTAATTACTGATCTCCATTAAAAAGAAAATATCCTCAAAATTAATTCTAGGTTTAGAAGTTGAAGAACATACGGGCAGCCTGTCAGGGTACTTGGCGATCATGTCTAGTGATTCATGGCGTCTCTGGACTGTCAATTCGGAAACATTTTAGCATCAAACAGAATCAATTTATTTTGATAAAAATCCAAAAATAAATTTACCGAAATTGATCATGTCCCGGAAGCTATCTTTCCCCATGATCGCAACCGTCACCGTCAAATCAACTCGTCTGGTTAATTAGATGAGAAGGAAGAAAGAAGCAAAAATTAGACGCAACCAATCCAAATTCTATGATTTTAAGTAATGGAAAAACAAAAATGTTGACTATCAACAGTTGCGGGGATAGCTCAGTTGGGAGAGCGTCAGACTGAAGATCTGAAGGTCACGTGTTCGATCCATGTTCACCGCATTTCACATTTTTTTTCTCGCTTCGGGCCATGTCGGATACTGGGCTGCTAGTAGGCCCAATATATTCTGGGCTGATTTCCTTATTTTTTTCTTCCTCTTCGTCTTCCCGTTTCTGCAAAACTGAGTAGTGAGAGAGCTGAAGATGGAGGTGGAAAGAGGGCAGTATTTGGGAGAAGTGTCAGCCCTTTGCTTTGTTCCTCCCAACTTCCTCCTTGCCGGTAATTCATTCGTTTTTTTTTTATGTTTTTTTTTGAAAATTTAAGGTTGTTTGTTGATGGAATGGCGGCGGCGGTACAGGAACGGGGTCGGAAGTCATAGTTTACGAGGTGGCCAAAGGGAACAAGATTGCGTCTTTCCAAGTGTTCGATGGGGTTCGAGTCCACGGCCTCACTTCCCATTCTCACACTGTTGCAGTCTATGGCGAGAGAAGAGTGAAGCTATACAAGTTTCAGTATGATGATCCTGTGGAAGTGGAACTCACTCTCCTTTCTGCTCTCCCCAAACTTCCCCACTGGGTTCTTGATGTCTGCTTCTTACAGGTTCCGTCCCATCATTTTTTTGTTTCTTGGACATCAACATTTGATTGGTCTGATAATTCTATTTGCTTCTGGGACAGAATGACGGCGTCATCGCCATTGGCTGCACTGACAATTCTGTATGCTTCTGGGATGCTTCCACTTCTCGTCTTCTGTTTCATGTTACATGCCCCGGTCTGCTTTCTATTTTCCCACATTTGATTGGCTTTTGCTGCACCAGTCACATGTTGCTGACTACCCACTACTACTTCTTTTACATGTAGATAGATGTTTATTGTATTCCATGCGAATGTGGGGAACCGACTTTCAATCTTTGCTCATTGCGTCCGGTACTATTTTTAACCAGGTAATTCCCCTTCTGCCAATGTCCATTGCCATTTGGGGCTTATCGTTTAAGATACATAGTTGTTGATTGCTGTATAATCCGCACAACATTTTCCTGCAGTTATATATACCTCACATTTTCTGTTCTTTATGCTGATTGTTGCACTATGCCATCTGTTGTTATGCTTTGCAGTTTTAGTTCCTCTAGTGTACAGTTACATGACTATACAAATTTGTTTGGTCTTGGCAGATTGTTGTTTGGAAGTTGGATTTCAAAAATTGCTCCACGCCTTTGACCGATCTTATCCAAGATATGAAAAATTCCTCACCGGATGATGTAGCCCAGTTTTGTGGTCGGCAATATCAAGTTGTTTGCTTATGCAGATTAACTGGTCATGAAGGTTCAATTTTTCGCATAGCATGGTCATCTGATGGATCAAAATTGGTGTCTTCCTCAGATGATCGGAGGTAAAACTTTGTTCCAAGCACCCCTTGTTTGTAATATATAGTCATTGAACTAGCGGAAAATATACGTGTTTTCTGGTTGCAGTGCCCGCGTTTGGCAAATCACTTCCCAAATAGATGCTTCATGCAGTCCCAAGGGTGATAATTATATGGCTGGCCTAGTTTTATTTGGTCACACTGCTAGAGTTTGGGACTGCTGTATATATGACGATGTAAGTATCTGTTACTGAATTATAAAATTAAGGATTTTGTTTCTGTTTCCCTAAATGATCCTCCTTGTAATTCAGTTAATTGTTACTGCGGGTGAGGATTGTACATGTCGTGTGTGGGGAAAAGATGGTCAACAAATTAGAGTAATCAGGGAACACAGGTATGTCGCTTCCTAATCCACATGCTATATGTTCAAATTTTGACTTTACTTGGACATGATTCTGGTGGTTAAGGTCATGAGCCATATCTCTGGCTATCTTTCCTAAATCTTGATCAAGTTTCTTAACTTTCTACACTTGATCACAAAATATCACCAAATGAATGTCAGGATATTCTTTTACATGTTCCATTTTGTTCTATTTGTCATCCATAACAATTCTGTGGATGACAAAGACTTGCCATTGTTGAGTAGTGAAGCTGGAAACAGTTTTTAATACTGATTGTTTTTCTGTATGAAATGCTAATTAGTGGAAGGGGAGTATGGCGATGCTTGTATGACCCAGTGACTTCACTTATTGTTACTGCTGGACATGATTCTGCATTAAAAGTTCACCACGTGAATTCTTCTTCCAAGAGCTCAACCATGGAATCCGCTGAAGAGGCTCTCACATTCACTGTTCCTAATTCTTCAGGGCATATTGGCCTCACAGACAGGTATCTTTAATATCTACTTGTGGTTCATAGCTGTAGAGTTTGGACAATCTTTGAGTTCATTTATTACATTCTGTTGGATTAATATCTTTGAGCTCATATGCCACACAAATGCAGCCTTCTTTTTCTGTCACGAACTACTAACAAGCAGACTTCTTTATCATTTTTTGTTGCAGCAAAAGCGAATATGTGCGTTGTTTACATTTCTCTTCAGAAAATTCCCTTTATGTGTCCACCAACAATGGGTTTTTGCATCACATACTGTTTTCCACTGGAGAGGAAAAATGGACTGAACTTGTCCATCTCGACGAGGGGGCACCAGTAGTGTGTATGGCCTTGTTCCCAGAAAGTTCCAAACTTGCTGATACTGTTGGAGACTGGATAGCCATGGGGAACGGTAAAGGGAGTTTGATGGTCATTCATGTTGTTGGTCCTCTATCAGGTCCTAGAGTGCAGAGTAGTCTAGTTTGGTCTGCTGAGAAAGAGAGGCAACTTTTGGGGACCTATTGGTGCAAATCATTAGAAAATAGGTAATAATTAACTTGTTATGCTACACTTAATCTTCAATATAGTTGTTTGATTGGTCAATGTGAAGGATACAAAATAGAGGGCCGGGGTTATACTTTGTTTAATTACATCTCATAATGGTCTAAGCATTTTTTTTCTGGCAGTGCTGCCATTGATACTTCTCCCAGAATGACATGGACTTCTAACTATTCCTTTACATAGATTCATCTTCACTGCTGATCCAAGAGGGCAATTGAAGTTATGGAGGCTTCCAGACTCTCTTGCTTCTGATTGTGAGAGTGTTGACGTAAGCCATGATGCGTGCTTGATACAGACATATACTTCATGTTTTGGAAAACGCATAATGTGTTTGGATGCATCATCCGAGAGTGAGGTGAGCTGGTACTCTCCTGCCACTTCTTAGGTGTTGAGTTTGGTATTCCTTTCAAATGAGCCAAAAAGGGTTTTGTACTTAACCTCTACCTCTTCAGTCTTCTGGCTACTGCATGGATAGATTCAAATCACGCATGACTTCGTTGGCTGTTCAGTGGAATTTAATTTTATGTTCTGTTGTTACTGTCTCACAGGTGCTAGTTTGTGGGGATATTCATGGCAATATATTACTGTTTCCTTTATCAAGGGATGCACTGTTCGGAATTCCTGCACCTTCAGAGTTGAAAACATCTCCAATCAGCTTTTTCAAAGGAGCTCATGGAATATCAAGAGTTTGCAGTGTCTCAATTACTAGTTATACTTTGGATCAAGTTGAAATATCTTCGGTATGGCTTATATTAGCTTTTGATTTTGCTAAATTACATCATCAGTGGTCTGTGGTCTCGTTGATAATATTAATGCATCCCAATTTTCTTTTCATCAGACTGGGCAAGATGGGTGCATTTGCTATTTGGAGTACGACAAAATTTTGGGGAGTTTGGAATTTACCGGGATGAAATCAGTTAAAGAATTAAGTATGGTCTGTTCTGTGTTCTGGAATGGTGATTATAATGATGATCTCGATTGTAAGGGCTACGCCTTGGGCTTCGCATCATCAGATTTTATTATATGGAATTTAAAGGCTGACACAAAGGTCATCTCTCTATTCTTGTTCTTCCTGAGCTGGTCGCCGTAGTTGCTTAACTTCTGTTTACAGGTTCTTAAAGTTGCCTGTGGTGGATGGCGTCGCCCTCATTCATTCTATATTGGCAACTGTCCAGTGACGAATTCCTGCTTTGCATTTGTGAAGGTACAAATAACCAATATTTTTTTTCAATAGTACTCTTCTTGCAAGTTGAATTATTTGCTATACTGTTACTATTGTTCAGGTTAACCACACGTCTATAATTTTCTGTGTCGCAGAATGAAATTATATATGTATATAGAAACTGGGTGCATGAGAGTGAGAAAGAATTCTATCCTCAAAATCTGCATATACAGTTCCATGGGAGGGAGATACATGCCGTGTCTTTCATCACAGAAGCCTCAAACCACTTATTTGGAAGAAGCCATGAGATGCTATCAAATACTGTCGGGGTTGCAACCGGCTGTGAAGATGGAACCGTGCGACTGACTAGGTATAGTTTCCCAACTATCAGACCTGTAATCCTTTTAATCTAGACTATTGTTTTAATGCAAACTGTATTATAATCGACTTGCATATTTTAGTCAACGTGCATGATCATGTGAATTTCTCAGGTATGAATCAGGTTCCAGGAATTGGATATCGTCAAAACTGCTTGGTGAACATGTTGGTGGATCAGCTGTGAGGTCCCTGTGTTATTTCTCAGCTATGGTGCTTGATGTGTCATCCAATGAGGTTCCAAGGCAAAAACAAACGAAAGAAGACTCGGAAAACATGTTCTTACTAATTTCAGTTGGTGCTAAAAGGGTTGTAACTGCTTGGAAACAGAAACTTAATACGAGCGGCAACAGAGAAGCCTCGTATGTTGGGGCAGGCATAAGAGACGAGGATAGACCCCGTGGTTTGATTTCTTCGTTCCAGTGGCTCTCCACTGATATGCCAACAAGAAACAGGGATCATGACAGCAGAGAAAATCCCGAAATGGAGAAAGAGGCTACTTTAAATGCGGACATCAAGTTGAATGTTTCTGCAGATAAATGTGAAAATGACTGGAGATACCTTGCGGTTACGGCATTTCTTGTTAAAGTTGCTGAATCCAGGTTAGGTGGCCCAATTTTGATGTTTCTTATTGCCTTTGTATAACTATAATTTACTTATTTTGGTTCTCTTGTTTGTTCACCTGCCAGGTTCTCTGTCTGCTTTATTGTGGTTGCTTCTTCAGATGCTACAGTTACATTGCGTGCTCTGCTGTTACCTTGTCGACTCTGGTATTGTTTAAAATCGAACTAGTGACTCATACTATAAGTGATTCTTGCAACTACTGGCGGTTAATGGTCACTTGCATTTGTCCCTTTGCAGGTATGATGTTGCTTTATTAAGCCCCTCCTCATCACCAGTTTTAGCTTTGCAACACGTTGTCATAGCTAGAAGTACAAAGGTTACAGGTTAGTCTACTGTTTAAATTTTGTTGGGTAGATGTTTGGTTTTGATACTTAAAAATTGTTGATTGTAACTTTTGATTGGTAGATAACCTTTTGGCGAGAAATCTTTATATTGTCATAAGTGGATCCACCGATGGAAGTATCACCTTCTGGGATTTGACTAAAGATGTTGAAGATTTTATGCAACAAGTATCATCCCTCCAAATAAACGACTTAATTGATTCCCCAAAAAGGCCACGTACTGGTAGAGGGAGCCAAGGTGGAAGATGGTGGCGAACCATAGGTCGTCATGTCTTGAAGAACAAGCCAGGTGTCAAGCAGAAACAGGGCAGTCGTATTCAAAAGGGAAACCAGGAAAATGACTCCCTTTCTCATACACATGTAGAAAATGAAATCAAAGATGTGGAAAATCATACTCTGAATGGAACATCTAATGCGTCCCGTTGTGAAGAATATGCATTTTCTTTGTCTCATGTTCAAGAAGAAATTGCAGATGACATATCTACAGGATTGCGTAAAATAGCACCATTGCATGTTCTGGAAAATGTCCATCAATCTGGGGTCAATTGTCTCTATGTTTCAGACTCCAAAGACTCTGAATTTCCTGAACATAGATCCATTCTCTATTTATTGAGTGGAGGGGATGACCAAGCGCTGAGCTGTATTGGATTTAATGTCATGACGAAAGCTGCAACGCAGACACGTGAGAGCTCTTTGGTGGATGGTCATAGCACCAACCTATCAGAGACGAAGTTTTTGTCGTTAGAGAAAATTATGTCTGCTCACAGTTCAGCTGTCAAAGGTATGTGCAATTCTTCCTTTTCCGTTGCATGATGATACTGACAACATTCCACTAAACATGGATTTTATGTAAGCAGGTGTTTGGACAGACGGTAGTTGGGTGTTTTCAACTGGTCTTGATCAGCGTGTGAGATGTTGGAAAATCGACCAACTTGGTAAATTAATGGAACATGCTCATTTAGTCATCAGCGTGCCAGAGCCTGAAGCACTCGATGCTCGTGCTTGTAGCAGGTCAAGAATTCTTCTTCTGAATTGTATGTATCAGTTTGTGCTCTCTCTTTTTTGCTGATGTCTTTCTGGGTGTGATTGTCTCTGTCTATGCTAGATTCAGGAGCCATTATCAGATTATAGTAGCGGGTAGAGGAATGCAAATGGTGGAATTTCGTGCTTCTTGACAAAAATAGGCTGTGTTGCTGTTAATATCCAAACGTCTTTTAAGCCATGGGGATGGGTGTGCATACCCAGGTAGGAAGTGTGAAAACTGTTTACTATCATCTTGTGCAAGTAAGCCTGAACAGCCTCTGGAAATCTCTTAACATTCTTGGCCTTTCATGTTTCTCCGGCAAACCTTAGGCTCCTCGTCAGCTCCTCGTGCATTGAAAGGTATTCCAAATGTGGCTTAGGGGACGAGATTGAATGGTGATGATGATCGCCTCAGAGCTTGCAAGATTGAGGATCAATGGTGGATACATGTTTCGACTTCATTGAATCACTACTGTTGTGATTCCAGCGCAGTGGGAGAAGAGTTAGGGCCATATAGCCCTATGTTTTGGAAAGTTGTAACCCTATGATTTGCTTGAATGTGCTAATGCGGAGGCCGAAATTCAATAAAATGACCATTATACTCCTAATTTTAAAAATGAACATAGAAAAGATCTTGTTTACCTTTCCCTCATCTTTTTCTTCCCCATTTTATTTTTGCGCTCTCCCCATTTTATTTCTTCTTCCCCATTTCTAAACCCGATTCTTCCCCATTTTCTCTCCAATCCCCCCTTTCCATATGAAATTCCACCACCACGACGTCCCTCTTTCCTGTCTTGGCTTACCACCACCATGTTGGTGTGGATTCTACTCACTCAGCCGCTCGTATAGCCGTCGTCACTTGCCGTCGCTAACCCTAATTGCCACTGTCGCTAACCCTAATTGCCCTCGTCGATCTGGTGGAAAGCCTTCTCAATCTGGTGTCCGGGAGCTGAGTGATGGGGGGCGTCGTGGCTGGTGGAGTCTGGGAGACGGAGGATGGAGTCGCCATCGCCGTGTCTAGTGGTATCCGGAGCGAAGAGGTGATTGCACGGCTTGGTGGCGGTGGTGGTGGTGCGGCTTGGTGGTGGTGGTGGTGGTGGTGATGGTGCTTCTGAAGATGAAGAGGAAGAAGAAGCTGGGGTATTTTAGTCAATAAATTTGTAATTTGAAGGCTATAGGTATTTTAGGGGTTTTGTATTTAGTCAATGCTTGAAAATACAAAGTCAACGTTAGAATAGTGTCAAAAGGTTATATCATCACTTCTAATGCAAAATACAGGATTATAATAGCACTTTCTAAACTTACATAATCATATTAGCACATATAGTCAAAATATAGGGTAAAATCAGTATTTTGAAGAGATGTGAAGGCCAGTTTTGTAATACCGTGTGAACCGCAAAACACTGTGTGAAGTAAACCTTTGACTGGAGTTGTAGTTGTGTTTTGATGACGAAGAGGATTCATGAACGGAGAATCAAAAGTCAATGAAATAAGATGGAAATGCTATTACTAGACTTTGAATGTACATTCATGACCTGGTCCAACTGCATTAGGTAAGTCTAAATCTCTTTCTTTAATTCATCTTTTGCAACTACCATATCTCATACGGACCAGTTGTTCTACCATATACCTTGCTTATGCTTAATATACGCATCCCCTTTTTAAGCCCCATCATTTCATTTTGGCATGTGAATTTAAACATGCCAATTTTAAAACACGCTTAGATTGCCACTAACGAGTTACAATGGATTCCAGTAATAGCTTAGTTTTCCTTTTCTTTTTCCTTTTTGAAACAAAGAGTCATTTCCATTCTCATTAATTGTAAGATTGGTATCAGGTTTAGGCCGCACAGCTCCCAACTAACAAGTATAACCAATTTATTGAAAACGTTCTAAACAGAATGGCTTGGGGTTGGATTTCAATGGATATGTAATGCTACTACCTTCTAATCAGAAGAAGTAGTGGGAATATTAATTTCTGGCAAAAGATGAAGTTTAATTTAAATAATATAAAGGTAAAATGGTTCAATTGCAATATTGAAAATTTATTATGCAACGTAATATTGCAATCTAGAAATTTTACTCCCGCTGTCCCAGTCAAACTTGCACAGAATCTTTTTCACGGTCTCCAATAAACATGTTTGACCGTAAATGTTTATAGCTATGAACAATAACAACACATAAAAAATAGATAATTTGAAACAACACGTTACGACGAATCCACTCATATCTCACACTATAAACCTTGAGATTCATTTAATCTACAGTTTAAACCTTGATATTCCAGATGAGACTCTAATAGAAAAATGGAAGGAAAAAAATCTTAACTAAAAGAGAAAAATAGAGTGTAGGGGTAATAAAAGAGCGTAAATAGAAAGGGTATAATGGTACGCGTAGATAAGTACGTAGAAGAAAAGTGTATAAATGTGGTCTTGCTTCGTATTCACCCTTTCCTTTTCTTCTCTCTCTCTCTCTCTCTCTTTCTTCACTTACCATTTTCTGTCTCCGGTCCAAAGCATCTTCCTTTCACACTGTCGTAAAAGTCGTAACCCCCACATTACCAGTCACCACCGCCCCATTTGCTTCTCTTTCAGGTCCCGCTCTTCAATCCGATTACAGTTTCGCCTCCTTTTCTGTAATTTATCTCCCTTCAATTTACTGGGTTTGTTGTTTTTCTCTTCAATTTCATGCTTCGTGTTCTTGATCAGCGAACATGGATGATTGATAGATAGCTTGTCGTTTCTTGTTGTCATACGCGCAGTTCAGTTCTGTCACTTTTTGCCCCCTTCTGTTGCTGCTTTACTATTAGCTGCCGGCTCTCTGTAGTTCTTGGTCTTTCGTGTTCTTTGGGTTTACTTTTCTTGTAGATCTGCCCCCCCATTGTCTGCGTTCTTGATCGATAGTACTTCGTCTGATTTTGCGTTAAAAGTTTGATCTTTACTTGCTTCTTGGATTTCTGCTTTGATTCTGTGGTGCCAGTTTATGACTGTTGTTTGCGTTCTGTATTCCAGGTATATATATAAGTGGGTTGTTATTGAAAGAGAAGCACAGCAATGAGCTGCTTCAGCTGTTGCGAAGAAGACGATATCCATAAACCGGCCGATGTTGGGGGGCAGTACCCCGTTAGGAGTGTTCCTGGTAATCTTTCTTCTCATTGTTTCGTTGATGTTTGATACGGATATTGTTTTATGCGACAGAGGGCTGAATTAGAACATATTTTTTGGGGATCATTTTAGGACATGATGGGGGTTATCATAACGTGGAAGCTTCATCCAAGGCCGCTCAGTCTGTGAAAGTCCAGCCTATTTCTGTGCCCGCCATTCCGGTGGACGAATTGAGGGAAGTTACCGACAATTTCGGGACCAACTCTTTGATTGGCGAGGGCTCGTACGGTAGAGTCTACTATGGAGTTCTCAAAAGTGGATTGGCTGCTGCCATTAAGAAGTTGGACTCGAGCAAGCAACCCGATGATGAGTTCCTGGCACAGGTTGTTTTTTGAAGGCCATAGCCACCCTCCGCTTGCAAGATGGACCTTTTCTTTTATGTGTGAGAATGTTCATTCTTGGACTTGTTTTGTTTTTCCAGGTTTCTATGGTTTCAAGGCTGAAGCATGAAAACTTTGTTGAACTGCTGGGTTACTGTGTTGATGGGAACCAGCGTGTGCTTGCTTATGAATTTGCATCTAATGGATCACTTCATGACATCCTTCATGGTATGAAAACATCTTTTCGTGGGAACATATTCTCTTGTTTTTGGCTGCTATAAACTATAGGGATATCTAATTGTCAGTGCTCTTAATCTTCATCCCGCCTTCTGTTACTGAACTTCATGCCCTGAAGGGGTCATTGCACTTGCATTCTTAACTTGCCAATGTGTTAAAAAATTGGAAGTTGTAAGCAGCAATAAGTATGTACGTTTGAAGACTCATTTGAAATGCATTTCATTCTTATTATCACGTGTCCTTGTATTCTCTGGTTTTCTGCTTTGTGAGCTGAAACTTGGATATTTCCGGTTGAGATTTATTAAATCTACTTCCCGAGAGTCATAGCATCCTCTGCTTTAGAAGATGACTGGGGGAATTTTTAATGAATTTGTTCATCAGGACGGAAGGGTGTCAAGGGAGCTCAACCTGGTCCTGTTCTTTCATGGGCACAGCGAGTGAAAATCGCAGTCGGGGCTGCAAAAGGGCTGGAGTATTTGCATGAGAAGGCAAATCCCCACATCATTCATCGTGATATTAAATCCAGTAATGTGTTGATCTTTGATGATGATGTTGCTAAGATTGCTGACTTTGACCTATCGAATCAAGCTCCTGATATGGCAGCTCGCCTTCACTCTACTCGTGTTCTTGGGACGTTTGGGTATCATGCTCCAGAGTAAGATGATACTCTCTCTCTCTCTCTCTCTTAAATGAATAATTTCACTAATAATGCTGGAAAAAGGTGACTGGAATTGGAATGGGATGTGTAAACTCGTTTGCAAGTAGATTAGTTGTGGCTTCATCATTTGTTTGTACAAGGATTGGACTTCTGGACTGTGTGATAGAGTAGGATTCTGCGCTGGACGCACATTTTACATCATAGGGATGGATCTCTTATCACTTAAAGCCTCCTCCATCTTAATTTCTAGATCCACAATTCTGTGTAATTAACACTGATTTACTCGAGCAGCTTTGACACATTGCTTCTCCTTATTGCCAGATACGCAATGACGGGACAGCTTAATGCCAAGAGTGATGTGTACAGCTTTGGTGTGGTCTTGCTGGAGCTCCTTACAGGGCGTAAGCCTGTTGATCACACGCTACCGCGTGGTCAACAGAGTCTCGTGACATGGGTACTTATACATCTACAGATTTCCTTTTCTTGTTGCGTTTCCTTGGTGATAGCTCAGTATGCCCTTGACACTGTTATATTCTGTTCCATAGGCTACTCCCAAACTCAGTGAAGACAAGGTGAGACAATGTGTGGATGCAAAACTCGGGACAGATTATCCTCCTAAGGCAGTCGCAAAGGTAGGTGTCCATTTTAATGTAGGATGCTTTCATTTCTCAATACTGTAAGTTAGGGATGCAAAGGTTGTATGCTTGGTCTGGTAAGGGGTATTTGGTAATTGCAGATGGCGGCTGTAGCAGCGCTGTGTGTACAATACGAGGCTGATTTCAGGCCGAATATGAGCATTGTAGTTAAAGCTCTGCAGCCTCTACTGAACACGAGGCCGGGTAATCCGGGTGAAAGCCATGCATAATTTTGTGGCGGAGTATGGAAGAAAACATGTCAAGTATTCTTTTTGTTTGTTGTGAGAGACCAAAACTGGAGGATCCTCTGTTTATCAATTCAGAAAAAAGAGAAGCTGTTTCAGGAATTAGTAATGTGTATAGATTCTGCACACAGTTGGTACTTTGCAACTTGGTCGTGTTCTTTTGTTTTGCAAAAAGCAAAAGAATGTGCTACTCTCAAATTTTATTTTATTCTTTCAAAACAGTCATTTACCGCATCTTTTGGCTGGAGAGATGAATGCGTAATCCCTCCCTTTTCTAATGTTGACATGCTTAGAATAAGAAGAGGTTGCGCGGAATAGCTGTATACCAAAACCAGCATCACTCTCTGCATCGGGACATTTGAGTGGGGTGTGTGGAGTAGATGCAATAAGGCTAAAAATTGATGGGCAAAAGTGGATTTATATTTCCATGGGGAAAACAAGATAACTTGCATGCTGCTTATTGTTCACTTTATACACTGCAATTATTAAATTTAAATTTTTAAAAATATTTTTTATATCATATATTTCTTTATTTTCACATTCAAATACTTGCTTTAACTTATAAAATAAAATATTTAAACTTTATACGAAAAATTACAACATTTAATATAAAAGCCCATGTGAACCGTAAATAAACTTATGAAAATACTGCATTTCCTAACACTTTCTCTTGAATATATACGCACTGGCCATTTGTTCTTTCTGAAATTTTCCAACCTTTTGTTCTTTGTTTCCCCCCAATTCAGTGAGTAGTATCTTAGCATTATTGTACAAGAGAAAAATTTGCGAAGGCGCTGGAGGCAGTAACAACAAGAGGAAGCTGCCTTGATTTATTATCTCTGATCATTTTAAATTTGCTAAATTATTTCTTTAGTCACATACAAAGTATCTCATACTACATTTTGGTCCCTATTCACAAATCAACCCTTAGACAGTATCCAATAATTTTCAAACAATTTGTTCGGTCCCCAATCCCAATTTCAGAGGCCAATTTTCTGGTATAACGGAGCACGTGCCGAACACGTGACATTTTTCCGGTAAGGGCAGGGGTAATTTAGTAATTTTGCAAAATAAAAATGTTTTCCATTTAATAGTTTTCCAAACGTTTTCGGCAGAGTTGGTGCTCCAGCGAGAATGCTCATCGGCGACTGATTCCGAGTGGATTTTTGACCGATCCCGCTCGAATTCTGCAATGATCAACGCCCGTTCGAGGTCGTCAATGGTCATTCAGTTGACGATTAGTTTGCCCATGGCTGTCCGTGGCGGAGCAGCTCGCCTGTGGTCGTCTGTGGCCATCCATGGTGGAGTAGCTCACGGTCACCCTTAAAATCACAGTGAGGAAAACTCAGGACCTAAAACCTCTGCCACCATAATCTGAACAAACCACCGCCACCACCGTCGCTGCTACTTCCCAATTCCGCCACCGTGCAACCTATTGACGGCAGCCGACAAAGTCTTCCGGGTTCATGTTCGAAGCCCAGCGACGAGGAAGTCGAGTACGACAGCGAAGTTAACGACAACGACAACTCCGCAGAAGACCCCTCCGAAGCTCAGCCGGAGAACTCCGATGAAGAAGGAGAAGATGAAAAGGGAGGAGCTAAAAGCAAAGAGAAGATAAAGAAATCGAAGCAGTCGTCGTGGGATTTCTACTTGTACTCAGAATCAATCGCCGACGAGCATTCTCGTCGGAGCACCAACCAAAGAAATGGAACCAACCGAATTAGAAATCTAATTATGTCGATTGCAGATCCAAACCAGCCATTAGCATAGAACTTCAAAATCTCAAGAAAAAAAGCAAACGCCACATAACACAAAGAACATCCACTGCCCCAGCTGCTTCTTCCCCTTCAACCTCAGTCGCTGATGAGCGTTCTCGCCAGAGCACCACCTCCGTCGAAAACATTTGGGAAATTATTAAATGGAAAATATTTTTATTTTGTAAAGTTACTAAATTACCTCGCCCTTACCGGAAAAAAAATCACATGTCTAGCACGTGCGCCGTTATACCAGAAAAAGGGCCTGAAACGGGGATTGGGGACCAAACAAATTGTTTGAAAATTGTTGGGTATTGTCGAAGGGTTAATTTGCAAATGGAGACCAAAATATGGTATAAGATACTTTGTAGGAGCTAACTAAACAATTTAATTTTTTTAAAATTTACCTCTATCAATTTTTGTTGACATATAAATTAAATAAGCAATTTAGAATATCTTTCCGTATTTTGTTGACATCTAAGATCTGCACAGACCCGAGGGCATTTGCTTTAAACTACCAATTTGACAATTACTTTCCCGTGTCATTAGTTTTTGCATATTTATTTATTTCAAGTAAACTTGGTAAACTTTAACTCTCAATATAAATTAATATATTTATAATAAAAATATCATATGAGATATTATTAGATTTATAATAAAATACATTTATAATTAATATCTTTTTTTTTGTAGAATTGTTACATGCAGCTAAAGAAAATGATGGTCAAATATAATCATTAAGATATGCCAAAATTATTGTGATGGAGGGAGCATATATGAGTCTCATTTTATTTTTATTTTTATTTTTGTATATATATAAAGAAGAATCTGTTTTTTGAAAGACGGTTATGAAAAAACTAAGGTTTAAATTAGAAGAAATCAAGATAAAATTTTTGAGTTGCGCTAATCGGATCATAAACTTATAACTAACATGTTACCTAACAGATTTTTATTATTGTAACATATTAAAACTTTTTACTTTTGTATAATTCAACTTTTTACATTGCAAATATCAAACCAGTACCCTTTGTGGAAACAGAGTGTGTATGCATGGAGAATACGAGTAGAAGAGCATGAGTTTCATTTGCATGCAAATACACCTAAAACACCGTTCCGCCATCCATGCAAGACCACCACATTCCGCCCAAAAACCACTGCTCCCATCCATTCATTTCCATCTCCTTTTTCGCCCTATATGTACACCGACTTTCATCTCATCACTGCTACCCGGAAGAGGCCGGAGTCTAGGTCACCGGCCCGCTCCTCTTTGCTTTCCGGTGAAAAATGGTTGCCGGAAAAGCCGCCGTGTCCGTCCTTTCGCTCATCCTCATCCTGGGAGTCGTCATCGGGGCATTGGCCGTCGTAAGACACGGCCAGCATGAATTCTCGCCGGCCTCCGCCGCCAAATTCTGTCAACCGGCGCCGTACAAAGACGCCTGCCTTCTGAGCGTTGAGCCCGTTGCCAACAACGCCTCCGCCACGCCAAAGGATTACATCCTCGCCGCCCTCAGGGCCGCCATGGAACACATCAGAGCCGGTGACAAAGTCGCTGCCGGGTTGAAGATCGACCCGGAAGACGACTTATTTCACCATGGGGCCGTGGAGGATTGCAGGGAGTTGTTGAGCTACGCTGAGCACAGGCTGCATGCTGCAATGGCAGCCATCAACGAAAGCCAGGTTATTAGATTGCCAATTGGCAAAACTTAAACTCAAAAAAAAGGCTGCGACACTATGCTAGTGACATATAATGAAAGGTTGCACTTATAGATGTCACTAATTTATCTTTCTACACTATTCTCTGTCACGATAATTTATGATTCATTCGATATTCAAGTGTCAACAAAGAGCTATGTTCCAAGGTGTCATTATAATTTGCGTGACACTCATATTAGAGACACTTCTACGAAGTGTCACAGACACATTTGCTACATGATATCAATTGTGTAACAATACCACTAAGTGTCACTTACATTTTGCGACATTAATTGTGTAACAATACGAATAAGTGACAACCATATACGTTTGAGGTAAATATTTGACACCTAAATATTTTGTGGTATGAACATGTATATACGTTTGAAGAAATTTTTTAGCAATGTGCATAAAATATTAAGACACTTTATGACTCTTCACAAAAATGTGTCACAAATTAAATCTTTGCTTACTGCTCCCTCTAACCTATCAATATGTGATTTCCACGTAGATCCACGCCCTCAACGAACGGAACCCCGAGCTGCTCAGCTGGCTTTCCGCCGTCTACACCTACCAGACCGACTGCTTGGACGGGTTCGAGAAGCCGGAGTACAAAACCACCATGCAGGGAGGCCTGAGGACCTCCACTCACCTCACCAACAACGCCGTCAGCATCATCGCCGACCTGGGCGACATTCTCGCCGCCCTCAGCATCCCGGTCCCAACCCCTGAGAATTCTGGCAACCGCCGCCTTCTTCAGGAGGCGGGGATTGGCCGCGACCACGGCGGCTTACCAAACTGGTTCCGGGCTGCCGACAGGAAGCTACTGGATGCTCAGGCCGGCGGCGGAGTGACGCCGGACGCCGTGGTTGCTAAAGACGGGAGCGGGCAGTTTGATAGAATCGCCGATGCATTGGAAGCGTATCCGCCGGAGTTGAAGGGAAGGTATATTATCTACGTGAAGGGGGGCGTTTATGAGGAGAAGGTTGTGGTCGGGCAGCATCAGCCGAATGTGTTCATCTACGGAGATGGTGCCGGAAAAACGGTTGTCACCGGACGGTTGAACTTTGGCCGGATGAAAATCCAAACCTCCGGCACAGCTACCTTTTGTAAGTCCCACAATGTTCTCTCTCAGTCATTCATTTACAACATTTTTTCCCTTCTTTAAGTCTAGCAAAAATTTAACAAGGGGATGTTATTTATATTCCATGAATCATCCATGATAATGTACAGCTGCCATAGGAGACGGGTTCATAGCCAAGGACATGACATTCCAAAACACCGCCGGAGCAGCGGGCGGACAGGCGGTGGCTCTCCGAATCCTTGGCGACATGGCGGCGGTGTTTCAGTGCAGCATCGAAGGTTTCCAGGACACACTCTATTACCAAGCCGGACGGCAGTTCTACAGCCACTGCAAAATCTCCGGCACCGTCGACTTCATCTTCGGAAAGGGCAAAGCCGTCATCCAGAACTCCATCATCGAGGTCCGCAAAGGCCTGCCAGGACAAGTAAACGCCATCACCGCCGACGGCCGGGAAGTCGCCGCCTTCCCCACCGGCCTCGTCCTCCAGAACTGCACCATCGTCGCCGCCACCGCGAGCTACCTGGGCCGGCCATGGAAGGCGTTCGCTTTGACGGCGGTTATGGAATCGGATATCGGGAACATGATCTCGCCGGCGGGATATCTGAAATGGGACGGCTCGGTGTTCGAAGCCACGTGTCAATATTTGGAGTACGGCAACAGAGGCGCTGGGGGAAGAAATTTTAAGGATTTTTCGAAAAGCGCAGTCATGGACGCCAAAGCGGCTGAGAAGTTCACCGTCGATAACTTCATCTCCGGCAATACTTGGTTGCCGGCCACGGGAGTACCTTACATTCCCGGCTTGTGATTAGCTTTTTGCTGTTTTGCGTTTTTTTGAGGAAGATAAATTCTTCTTGTGCTAATACCTAATGTACGTTATTCTACTTTTTTGACTTTTTCTTACAGCTATAAGCTTTGTAAATTTGTATCGGTTGATTAATGTATATTGATGTTGAACCAGCAAAGTCGTGACAGCAATTAACTAAAATGAATTGAGTGAATTTGCACGTACGCTAGTCATTTTAACCTTTTCTTTTCTCTTTCTTGTAGCCACATTATGGGGTTTTCTAGTAACAATGATAAATGCAAAATGAACAACTCCTAAATAATTAGTTGAATTGTAATTGCATACTAGCCTATTGGTTGTTAGGTTCTTTCTTTGATGGTGCTGATTAAATTTGACCCGGCTGGAAGTATGTCGATTTTCAAACCCGACAACTTTTATGGAGGATGCATCCAGTCCTCTATTTAATCTTTCTTGTTTACATTTAACGCATGAACAAAACGCATTCAGGGAATGCGTCCTCTCACTTCTTTATTTTTTTCTTTATTTTTTTTTAAAAAAATAATCTTGGGAATAACAACTCAAAAGTAGAGAATGCATCCTCAATTCCCATTTTCATTAAATGTCATTTCTCTTTTTTGAAATTTTTTATATTCATTAACATCGTTGCTGAATCTTTTTAAGAAAATCGAAAATACTACAAATGCGTTCTCTAATTCTCATAAAATAAAATAAAATTTTAAAATCCCGAGCCTCATTAATAGAATTAACCCCATCATTCCCTTGATTAATTAATAGCCATTTGTTCTACTAGCTAAAACGTGAGGCCGTGAAATAGACGTACTACACCCACAACAAAATAGGCTGCTCAATTTCACGTCCACTAGTTTTTCATGCGTGCATGAGGGCAGAAAAGACCCCCCCCTCCTATTCCGGCGGGAAAACACAGCACCGTTCATTTCTCCGGTCATCCGTTCCTACATATATCC
Organism: Rubia yunnanensis; assembly: GCA_037428765.1. Taxonomy (NCBI): domain Eukaryota; kingdom Viridiplantae; phylum Streptophyta; class Magnoliopsida; order Gentianales; family Rubiaceae; genus Rubia; species Rubia yunnanensis. The sequence goes on along the minus strand of JALMRO010000025.1, from coordinate 842,754 downwards.
CACTTCACGTCCTCAACCTTCAGCCATCGCTCCGCCTTCTTCACTTTCCCCCCGCTAACCTGTTCCCACGGAGGAGGAGGAATTCACCGCCTTCTTTTTCACCTAATATCCATAACTAAGGAATCCAATAACAATGGGTGTGGGGGGCAAAGTCGTCATTTCAGCGGTGTCCCTCATCCTGCTCATCGGCGTCGTCATCGGAGCGGTCGCCATCCTTAAGAACAGCCATGGCGAAACCTCAACCTCCTCGACGGCTTCCATGAAATCCGTCACTTCCTTCTGCGAGCCCACCCCGTTCAAAAACGCCTGCGCCAAGAGCGTCGAGAGCGTCGCCACCAACTCCTCCGCCACCCCCAAGGATTACATCATCGCCGCCCTCCAGGCCACGGTGGAGCACGTCAAGGCCGGAGCCAAAGCCGCCGGCGACATCAAGATCGACGCCAAGCAGGACCCCTACCACCACGTCGCGGTGGAGGACTGCAAGGAGCTGCTCGGCTACGCCGTGGAAGAGCTCCAGGCGGCGCTGTCGAGCGTCGGCGACAGCGAGCTCCACACCATGAACGACCGCGCCGACGAGCTGCTCAACTGGCTCTCCGCCGTCTACAGCTACCAGACCGACTGCATCGACGAGTTCGACAAGCCGGAGTACAAATCCGCCATGCAGAACGGCCTCCTCAACGCCACGCAGCTCACCAACAACGCCGTCGACATCATCGCAAAGCTCTCCGACGTTCTCAAGTCCTTCAACATCTCCATCGCTAACGCCGCCGCCGCCACCAACCGCCGCCTCATGCAGGTGGAGGAGATGGGTCACGAGAGTTACCCCTCATGGTTCAACAGCGCCGACAGGAAGCTCCTCGCCGCTCAGGCCAGAGGCGCCGTCAGACCCAACGCCGTCGTTGCCAAAGACGGAAGCGGCAAGTACAGAACCATCGCCGACGCCCTTAGAGCTTACGTCCCGGCTAATAATGCCAATAGCAGATACATCATTTACGTGAAAGCCGGCGTATACAAGGAGAACATCATCGTCGACAAGAAGCAGGTTAATGTGTTCATCTACGGAGACGGCGCCGGAAGATCAGTCGTTACCGGAAGCAAGAACTTCGCTCTCATGAACGTCCAGACCTCCAACACAGCCACTTTCGGTACGTACTAAACAAAAAAAATTCGAGTGCATAATGAATATTTTAGTGACACAAATGAAGTGTCACAAATAATTTTAGCGACCCATTTAAGTGTCACAAATGATTCAAAAAAGCAATTTTTCTTATAATCTGTGTATTTGTAGCTGCGCTTGGAGATGGATTCATCGCCAAGGGAATGACATTCATCAACAGCGCCGGACCCCAAGGACACCAGGCCGTCGCCCTCAGAATCCAGTCCGACAAAGCGGCGGTGTTCGACTGCAGCATCGAGGGCTTCCAAGACACCCTGTACTACCAAACCCACAGGCAGTTCTACCGCAACTGCATGATCTCCGGCACCATCGACTTCATCTTCGGCAAGGGGCAGGCCGTGATCCAGAACAGCCTCATCGTCCTCCGCAAAGGCCTCGCCAACCAGTTCAACACCGTCACCGCCGACGGCAAGGAGCTGCCCAACGACAAGCGAGGCCTCGTGTTGCAGAACTGCCGCATCGTCGCCGACAAGGAGCTGTTCCCGCAGAGGTTTCAGGTGCAGAGCTACCTCGGACGGCCGTGGAAGGCGTACGCGTTGACCGCCGTCATGCAGTCGGAGCTCGGAGACTTGATCAACCCCGAGGGGTTCAAGATTTGGGACGGCGAGAGCTTCCATAAGACTTGCCAGTACTTGGAGTATGCGAACAGAGGTCCCGGCGCCGGGACCAGGAGGAGGAATTACAGGACGTTTAGCCAGAGCAAGGTGCTGGGCCCCAGGGAGGCCAACCGGTACACCGTTAATAGCTTCATTCAGGGATACCAATGGCTGCCGGCCACCGGAGCACCTTACACTCCCGGCCTGTGAATTCAGTGATTCTTGTTTTACTCATAGTATCTACTGTACTCGCCCCAGTGTCCTAATAAATGTGAAAAAGGGAAAAAATAAATAAATTGTGAAGCATTGGTTCATGTGTTTTATATGGGTTGAATCAGTCATTTTAATTATTTATTATAGATTGGTTTGACCATACCAACATTCACAAGAATGAAAAGCCCCACTTCCAAATTTAATGAAATTATATTCTACCAATTAAATGGGCCTTTGTGCAGCAAAGTCGTTCGTTTTGGGCCGTATTGGCTGGCCCAAACAGTTCCATGGCACGAAATGCAATCGCAGGGACCAATGCCGAAAAGCGGAGACAGAGTGAGCATGGGCATGGTGAATCGAGGAGGTCTACTGAGATTTCTGAGGAATTATCGGCGACTGTTGCCGGAAAATGAAACATTTACTCACTCTAAATTGCAACGGTCGGATTTGGTGGCAGGATCAGCAAGGTCTTTCCTCCTCCGCCGCCCATACTCCTCAGGTTCCGCCCGATTCTCTTATTCGATTTCGTCGCTTGATTTTCCTTTCTGCGTCGTTTAATTGTGATCGTCTTATTCGTTTCGGCTGATTGCCTCCTCGTACTGTAAATTTTTGTTGCTACAACGGCCAGAAATACAGCAGCATCTTTCCACTGACCTAATCAACATTATGGAGCAAAGACTATCAGCTATTGAGAACAGGACGGCGCATCTTCATCGACTTATGAACCAGGTAATGGTAAATCCTGCATTATTGCTAAATTGCTCGCGCCATCTCTCATTTCGTGTTTGTTTGTAATGCGCTCTTCTTCTATTCACACTCTGGGTAGAATATGTTAGTTTTTAGTAATCTTTTTCTTTGGCTAAAGACAGCCAGAAGCCTCGCCCGAAGAGTACTCAACGGCAAATAAGGAGCTCCGGAGGCTTAGGCATGCAGTGGAGTTGATAACTGATTTGAGGGCTAAGCAGAAGGTACTTTTTGTGTTTACAGGTCTATGATGATTTTGAACATTTTTTTCCGAGTTTAAGCCTCCCCTTCCCATTTTCTTTTTGTCACAGGAAATTAGGGATTTGAAGTCAGTCATAACTGAGTGTCAGGATGATAGAGACATGAAAGAGATGGCATCTCAAGAGTTGAACCAGGCTATTGTGGAAGAAAAGAGGTTACAGTATCTTCTTCTCAAGTACTTACTTCCCAAAGACGATGCTGATGAACGCGGGTGTATTTTGGAAGTAAGAGCAGGTATAGTATGACGGTGTGCTTTTCTACTCTATTTCCCCCTTTTGAATAATCAAAGATTTTTAATCTTTTTTTTAATTTTCTTTAATGAGAAGCCCATTTCTTAGTCAATCCTTGTGCTGTTCAGGGACCGGGGGAGACGAAGCTTCTCTATTTGCAATGGACATTTTTAAGATGTGAGTAGAGAGATATGACACATTGACACCTTTTGTTGTATTGGTATTTGATCTTCTTTTCCTGCATTAACTTCTTTGTTATGCCAGGTATGACAAGTATTCACAGAATAACGGGTGGAAGTTTGAGGTCCTTGAGGTGGCAGAGTCTGATTTGAAGGGATACAAGGTGATTTTAGCTTGCTTTGTGTGGCACAAACTTGACTGTTTCTCGGCAGAGCCTATTTAAAAAATAATATAATAGTGAAGAAAAATTACTTCTGATCCAGTACTTTTTGCCCAGGAAGCTAGTGCATCAATATCTGGAGTTGGTGTGTATGGCAAATTAAAATTTGAAAGTGGGATTCACAGAGTGCAGGTTGCATTCTTCCACTTCTAGTCGTAGAATTACATTCTACTGTGTGAAACTATTGACATTTTTCTTATTCTTCAGCGAGTTCCTGTGACAGAGAAATCTGGACGTGTTCATACAAGTGCTGTGTCAGTTGCAATACTCCCTCAGGCAGATCAGGTTCAGAAACCATTACAAACATTATTTTGCATAATTTACACCTTACAATGTTAAGCCAATTTGTATGGAGTACTTCATTTGCTTAATTGGTCTTTCCATTGGAGGTTTTTTCGCTTGGGCCAGTTGTGTCTGAATTTTGTTTGTTCTGCCAATTGTGCTATACTTTTTATGCAGGTAGATGTACAGCTAAGGAACGAGGATCTAAAAATAGATACATATAGATCTGGTGGCTCGGGTGGCCAGCATGCCAACACTACTAATAGTGCTGTTAGGATCACTCACATTCCAACCGGGTTAACTGTTGCCATACAAGATGAAAGATCTCAACATATGGTAATATAGCTCACCACTATTTTAGTTGTTTCATTTACTTAGTAATATGAGGGTACTTTTACAAGTTGGCCAATCAAATTGTCATGTGTTTTCTCTAAATGAATGGCGTGCGTCCCCATGGCACCACAATTTTTCTTTTTGATGTCCGTTAATACCCCGTTTTGAGTTTCTGAACTTTTTGGATCTTATATAGAATAAAAGCAAAGCATTGAAAATATTGTGTGCCAAGCTATATGAAATGGAAAGATCAAGACTTGACTCACTGCGATCGAGATTTCGATCCGAGCAGGTATTAAGAGCACAATTGGTAGTCTAATAATGACTGGATTCATAGTTTTCCAGTGATATGAAGTTTTCATTGCTTATACAGATTGGAAGTGGGGATCGATCAGAGCGTATCCGCACATACAACTTTCCTCAAGGGCGTGTTACTGATCATCGTGTCGGTATCACTAATCATTCCATCGATGATGTAATGCAGGGGGACAGTTTAGATATTTTCATCGACTCCTTGCTTCTGCAGCAGGAGTTGGATGCTATATCATCTTTTGTCTCTTCCCAGTGATATCCGAATTTAGATATTTGTTGACAAAAGCTGCAACACTGGCATTGGGCTGCACCAGATAAGAGTGACCTGACTTGGAGGGTGCATAAATATGGTGCTGGTATGGTTCCTTGTTTTTCCCTAACGTGTAACAAGGTAGCCCCCCAGACTATTTAATAGGGATGAATATGGTCTGATCACTGATGGGTATTTTACAGAGAGATACCAGGCTCTTGCTTCTTTAATTGAAGTTTTGATTCTCTTTTCTTTTTGAGCCACCCTTTTTATTCTGCACTTGTTTTTGTGTTCAATTAATGATTATAAATCCTAATTGGTTCAAAAGAGTAGAAATGTTAGCATTCTACATTGAACTTTGTTTTCTGAGCCTTCTCTGTCATATTACTCAATACATGCATTGCGCTGTGCTAGGTAGTATCTGTTTTATGTAGATGTTGGTTCCGTAGAATTGAGAATGACATCAAAGCCACTGAGGGTCCATTCTGCCACTTCATCCTTGTCGCTCATTAAAATTTCAGTTCCAACATCTATTGACGTCCATATTCTTCTAGCGGGAGTGGTACCTGGATCCTATGGAGTCATAAAAATGCATCAGATGAAGGGTGCAACTGTAGAAGATGAATATGATGAAGATACTCAAAAGAAAAGGACCTGATAGAAGTAAAGTCTACTGGATAGAGCACCAGTGTTGAGCTCCCAGGATCTTGGATCACCAATCCACCCGTTCCCTTTGTTAGTGGGATAGCCGTAGTCAGACCAAACGGGATGAGGCAACAACTGGACCAGTTCTTGGGGCTGTGGATTGCTATATGGGTCACAAGTACTGAACGGGGGTTCCAGGTGGCGGGCGTTTCCTGGAGCACAGTAATAGTGATAAGCAGAGTAAGGGAAGCGAGCAGTATCATTCCTGAGGATCTTGGTGTTGTTCGGTGTTATGTGGTATGGTGGGCAGTTTCCCAAACTCGAAGGGCTACAAAAAGCTGGTGTGTCGGGATTGATGATCATCTCGCTGTACCTGGTGACATCGGTGAGTACATCTCCGTCGCAAGGGTCACCATTGTTCTTCCAGCAGCTCCCGATGTCTATCAGATAGAACTGGCTCTTGTTTCCTCCAGCTTGCTTGACATCCAGGCTGAGCTTCACCTTGAAATTAGGAGACTCTGGTGGCTGATCATTGGTAAGACCAGAAACTCATTACAATGCAAACTTATGTTGACTGTCAAAAGCGAGCATGCTATAGGAAATATTTATGGTTGGTACTTCTAAGTATATGGTGAAAGATTGACAAAGCTATAGTGCAAATGAGGAATATTTCTTGTTTTTACTTACAGTATGGAGCATCCCTCGGGTATCGTAGTGGTAGCCTCCTGAGAAGCCCTTGGTAGCATCAGCCCGAAGGTAGAGCATCAGCCACGGATAGCGTTCCGATGTCTTGAGCTTATGCCTGAAAAACCATCCAGTACTAGTGTTGTTATGAGCATCAATTTTCTTCTCCCAAACGACCTCAAAGTAGGAGTCTGATCCTCCTGGTCCACCAGCTGGAAACGGGAAAGGAGGAGGAGAGTCATAGGTGCCGCTGAAACTTCCTCTCATGGAAGTCTTGGTCCCCTCTGAATCAGTCACGACAGCCGTTGGTTGATGCTGGAGGAAGGGTTGATTCATGCAGCCTTCTCCAAAGCAAGGAAACCTCCCGGGCTGACTGAAAGGCGGTTTCTTCCTCCCATTCTCAGGACAAAGCCCCGACATGGTGTCGTAGTTTCCATTTTTGAGCATCACCATCCAAAACTGCCAAGGCCTTCCATGATCATCACCCTCCTCCTGACACAGTGAGCCCAAATAGAGCTCCTTTTCCACGGCGTAAAGGTCTGGGTTGTGGAGAGCTCGGGAAGGCAATCCCGGGAATGGCGTGCCAACCCCTAGCCGGTTATCACCCCGGCTCACCTTATGAATTATCGAACCATCTGACAAGCATTCATTTCAATTCAGTTCATGTTCATATGGTGAGATAGGAAATGAGAATTCAAGAAGACTCACTTTCCGGGGAGAGATGGAAGCAATCGGCGGCTCTCGGGCTGCCGATGCCCGGTGCTTCGCGGATGCCGACTTCATTGCATTGGTTCCAAGCTTCAAAGGCCACACGCAGGTCCTCCCTTCGCATGCCGGGGTCTCCAACTGCGGCCCTGTGGTACCGATGTGCTGCATTTGTAGCAGCGGCATTCAGACACAGTTGAACCAAGAATAATACGAGGATTTGGCGATAACAAAGTAAAAGTGGCATTGTAAGACAAAATTAACAAGGAATGGTATTGATTGGTGGTGAATTGGGTGAATAACCTCGGGCTTAGATCATGCTCATGCGACTCTTGCCTTGGTTTGTTTAATACATTTTCCCAACAGCTTTACACCAACTATGGAATGCATTCCAAGAAAAAGTAAAAGCGAAAATCAAGATTGTCCGCCCCAGAATGCCCCCCCATCCCTTTAACTTCTGTACTTCTCTTCATTTCATAATACAGGAGGGAAATAATTTATTTTTAAAAGAAGTGTGATATTAATGTGCTTGGCCCACTAGAACAATGTCGGGCCTTAGATAGAAATGAAGCCCAATATAATATCTGTTTGGTTAAGTGGGGATCTGGAGGTGTCTGTGTATAAATCAATATTCTTTTGGTGTACAACATTTTCCCTTCGATCATGGTCTATGGAGTTTATCTTAACCGAACCAAACTAAATTGAAATGAACGAAATTGAACTAAAATAATTGTGTTGAAATATGGTAAGAATGTGACTAAATCTCACCAAATTAAATGTTTGCTCAACTGATTTGCACTTCAAACTTCTAACAGAACCCTATTATTCACTCAATTCCCCTTTCCCATTTTAACTTTGGTAAAAAATCATCGAAACAATAATGTGATAATTTGAATAAGTGAAAACAGTGGTGTAGCTTAGCTCATAAGGCATGGCATTCAAATGAAATGAACGTGCGTCAGCAGTGAGCGAAGACAGAAGTTGACTAAGAATACAAAATTGGGATTAAATATTATAAATCGTGTCATAAATCCAGGCCACTCTGTGCAGACATTGAAAAACGGGTTGGACGTGGGTGGAGGACTGCTATTAAGCACCGCTTTTCTTCTAGATGGAATGTCACCAAATATACACCGTCAACTTATATGATCATTTGGTCAAATTAAGTATTCCAAAAACTTTCACATGCATGTTACTAAATTGAACATAATGTGTTGCCTAATCATGTTATTCTCCTCATTCATACAACTAACACATATCCTCTCCTACTAATTTTATTTTGGTATGATCCATTAATAACTTATTATTTGATTTTTCACATCAAAGATGTTGTCATATTATTTGAACGTCGTCCGCTCGACAATTTCCGCCGCCACCGTCTGATTGTGGTGATCCGCCAGGCGTCGTCCCAGATCCGATCGGTCTGTGCGTTAAGGCCCACGCATAAATTTCAAAGTCCACTCACCACCGCGTTCCGTCCACGCGTGCCGCTTCTGATCCGCTGCCACCAATCTGGTTTGCCGCTGATTCATACCTGATTTTGCATGATGTCTGCTTCTGAAGAACGGGCTCGTATTGATGATGCACCTGAGGTTCTGAAACTTTAGGATATGAGTTATTATGATGTGATTGCGACTTTACCGAAGCAGTTGCAGTTGCAATCTGGCACTCGGACTACTGTACCCATTGGTCGTTTGTCGATTGATCCTTACTTTATTGGCTCTGGCGATGGTCCAGGTCTGCAAATTATACCGAACATGCGGAAAGGTTAAAAAAATGACATTGAATGGTCTGACGCGATTGCCGCGCGTTCCTTGCTAAGAACGGGATTGGGTTCATTGGTGGATCCATTACCAAATCCTAGGATGGTCATCTTGATGTTGTTGATTGGCATAGGGTTAATGCTACTATTGGCTGCTGGATCTTGCAAACTCTGGATCCGGTGTTGAGATCTTCTACAAGCTCGTTTGCCATAATTAAGGAACCGTGGGATGACCTGAAGGCACAATTTATTCTCGGTGATGGTATGAAGGTTTTGCAAATGCAAAAGGCTATTCAGAGTTGCAGGGAGAACGGTCAGGCCATCGACATTTACTTTAGCAAACTGAATAAGTTGTTTGCAGATTACCACTGCATGCGCCCTCCTCTAGTTTGTGACTGTGAAGAAAGCAAGGCACTGTGCCATTGCAATATTTCTACGAGAGTCTTCCGAGAGAGAGATTAGGATTTGATCTTTCAATTCATCTCTGGTCTCGACAAAGGCTTTCACACCTTGCGATCACATATCATGAGCATTGATCTGATGCCACCTGTCATGAAAGTGTATGCCCTTGTTGCCCAGGAGGAGAATCATTGAGCTATCATCCGAGCTTGTGAGCCTTCTTCTAACTCCATGGTGTATGTTGCACGATTCCCACCACCAACAAGTTCTTCGCCAATTGTTCTTTCTGCATCTGACCGCAAGAATCTTGTTTGTACTCATTGTCATCGCAAGGGTCACGACAAAGATTCTTGTTTCAAGATCATTGGTGTACCAGAATGGTTCAAGGAGTTGAAGGAGAAAGCCAGTGCCAGCCTCTCGGTCGACCGCTGCCACCGTGAACGCAGGATCTTCCACGGCTATTCCACTATCGCCGCCATGTCGCCGTCTGGCCTAGCAGTGACGGCTTCCTCTAGTTCCGTCCCTACCCCAGTCTGATTATTGCCCCACTCTGTTTGATGACCACTAGAGCACAACCATGCATTTATTTAATTAGTTCAATTCTCTTACTGACAATGGGTCAGGTAAGTCTACTTTTGCCCTAGATACTTGATTCGGGAGCCTCATATCACATGACCGGTGACAATGGTTCTCTTACTGATATTACTATTGTTATTGACACTGTGAATGTTGTTCTGCCTGATGGTTCTGTGTCATCTACTACCCAATATGGTTCTATTTTTTTTGGTGTTGTCAATCTTACGCATGTAGTATATATACCTACTTTGCGGTTCAACTTATTATCATAATCTAAATTGTTATCTGCTTTAAAATTTCTATCTTTGTTTACTGAACACTGTTACATTTTACAGAAAATCAGTACAAGGAAAGTGATTGGCATGGGTGAACAGAAAGGGGGGTGTTTTGGATTTCTTCTACTGGATACTCGTGGTCATCCTCCTATCCCGCAGTATCTTTCGACAGTTGCTTTTGTGTCTTCTACTGATTTATGGCATCAGCGTCCTGGGCATCCTTCCTCTACGATGTTGTCTTCTGTTTCTGCTATTGCTTTTAGCACTAATAAGACTTATGTTCCTTGCTCTATATGTTATAGAGCAAAACAGACTAGGCATAGTTTTCCATTGAGTTCCACAAATGCTACTGCACTATTTCAATTAATACATTCTGATGTTTGGGGTCCTTATAGAACACCATCTTCTAGTGGTTCGTTTTATTTTTAAACTATAGTTGATGATTATTCGCGAGCTGCTTGGGTTTATTTATTAGTGGCTAAGTCAGAAGTAACTTCTAGATTTTTGAAGTTTTGTGCCTTTGTGAGGAACCAATAGGGCCGAACCATACTGCGTGTTCAAGCTGATAACAGGACTGGATTTTTGCCTCCGAGATCTCATTTTGCTGCATATGGGATCATTTTTTAGACATCTGTGGTTGATACACCATAGCATAATGGTCGAGTTGAAAGAAAGCATCCTCATTTACTCAATGTGGCGCGTGTCTTACAGTTTCAAGCCATTATTCCAGTTAATTTTTGGAGAGAATATGTTCTTAATGCTGCTTATCTGATTAATCGGACACCGACGAAGTATCTCAATAGCCGTACTCCCTTTGAATTTCTCTATGGGCAAACTCCAAATTACTCATCCTTAAGAATTTTTAGATGCTTGTGTTTTGCTGCTCATGATCCCAGATATCGTGACAAGTTTGCACCAAGAAGTCGGCGTTGTTTATTTTTTGGTTACCCTACAAAAAAGAAATGATATCGCCTTTTTGACCTGAAATCCCGCGTAATCTTTACCAGTCCAGATGCAAGTTTTTTTAGAATATCAGTTCACATATTCCGTAACTCCGACATCGGCCTCATTAGAAGACCCCGATGGTGCCACCACCTCACCGCCGGACTCCTTATCGTCATTACCGGAGTTGCACGGCCCAATACCTCCGGCCACTGCCATTCCCATACCTCCGGCTGCTGCCGGTACTCCACCGCTGGCTGTTGTCGGTCCTCTACCATCTGTCGCTGCTGGCTCATCTACACCGGCCGCCGCCAGTACCGACCCACCGGTGCTCACCCGCCCATTCCCGGTGGATGAGGTTCCGTCATCGAATCCCGACCAAGACCGCCAAACTCTACTTCCGGCCCGACCAGACATTGCGTTGTTAAGGACGCTGCCGCCTGCCCAGCCTTTTTTGTGGAATCTCCAATTTCGGATAGTTCCTCCGCTGAGATACCATCAGACAGAGTATTCATGCTCGCCGAACTTCTCCTTATTTGGAAGATTATTATTGTGATGATTCTGCATGTGCTCTTACTACTGAAGATCCCCCCTCCTGCAACATTCACTCATGCGCCGTCACTATCCTCATGTGTATTCTATCCTCTTATTGATTATGTAAATTGTGACTTTCTAGTATGCATTCTAGAATATTGGGTGCAGTAACATCTGGTGCAGATTCCACCACTTATTATGGGGCATCACAGCATGATCATTGACGAGATGCTATGACTAAAGAGCTTACTGCGCTTGAGTGCAACCAGACTTGGACTTTGGACCATCTGCCTCTGGATAAGAAGGCGATTGGTTGCATATGGGATTACCAGACGAAGTTTAAGTCGGATGGTACTATTGAACGTCATAAGGCACACATAGTGGTTCTCGGGAATTGCCATGTTGAAGGGATTGATTATACTAAGACATTTGCTCTGGTTGCGAAGATGAGTTATGTTTGCCTATTCTTATCTGTTGCGGTCATTCGTGGTTGGGAACTGCATTATATGGATGTCCATAATGCCATGCATGGTGATTTGCATGAAGAGGTTTTTATTCGACCCCCCAACAGGTTATGTCGCGTCTCATGGTCAGCTATGTTGTCTTCATAAATATCTTTATGGCATTTGCCAAACTCCTAGAAATTGGTTTGCCAAATTGGCTCAGGTTTTACGAGCATTTGGTTTTTTTCAGAGTAAGGCAGATTACTCTTTGTTTGTCTTTTTCTCTGGATCGGTTTCTTTGTGTGTTATGATTTATGCGGATGATTTGGTCATTACTGGTAGCTCTTTTGCGCTCATCTCTGAGTTCAAGAAATACTTGAGTTCTTGTTTCCATGTGAAAGATCTTGGTTTACGTAAGTATTTTTTTACCATAGAGATTGCTAGAAGACCTAAGGGGTTGTTTCTTTCACAAAGAAAATATGCCTTGGACATTTTATCTGATACAAGTTTATCTGCTTCTAAACCGACTGACTTTCCGATGGAGCAACAACATGATCTAGCGCGTGTTGAGGGTTCGTCTTACCATGATCTCGAGCAGTACAGACGTCTGGTTTGGCGCTTGATATACCTAACTATCACACGCCCTGAGCTTAGTTATTCGGTTCATACACTTGCGCAATTCATGAAGTTTCCTTGTGTTCCTCACTGGCAAGCTACAGTTCGTGTGTTGCACTACCTGAAGAGTTATTCTAGTCAAGGTTTATTTCTCTCTTCTAGTAGTGCGTTACAGTTGACTGCTTACTGTGATTCAGATTGGGCTGCATGCCCAATTACCCGGCGTTCTCTTTCCGAATATTTTGTGATGAAGCGGAGTATTGTGCTATGGTTGTTACCTGTTGTGAGTTGTTATGGCTTAAGTCTTTACTGAAAGACTTAGGGGTTATGCACACTTCTCCTATGTGACTGTTTTATGACAGTCAATCTTCTCTTCATATTGCGGCAAATCCAGTGTTCCATGAACGCACAAAGCACATTGAAGTTAATTGTCGTTTTGTCCGGGATCTTGTTCAATCTGGCACTATTGTTACTCCGCATATCCGCACGTTAGACCAACTCGCAGACTTGTTCACTAAGGCTCTAGGACGCAACCAGTTTCATTCCATGCTTAGGAAGTTGGGCATTCATGATTCCCATGCTCCAACTTGAGGACTTCAGAGTAGACCATGCCTTCCTAAATGAGCTTACTTTATCTTACTTATGCTCTGCCATATCAATTCACCTATTATATTGAGTCTAAAATAATTCCATCATTTCAAATGAGATGAAGAGAGTACTCAATGTTAATTTCAAATATTTCAATAATTTTTATTCACCGTCTGTAGTAGCTTCATACTCATACAAACACTATGACGAGTGTATAAAAATCATGTGGCAAACCTCGTGCCAAGTAGTATAGTTTATTGGGGTAACATACACCAACGACCTTGAGAAAATAAAACAGGTTCGAATCATATTATTAGTGGATCGCTATATCTCGCCATGTATTTTACTATCCTCGCCCTAATACGCATACAGTATTTTTTTTTTCTATTTTGAATAACTGAATTAAAATTAATTTAGATAATTGTAGTTAGTTAATATTAATTGAGATAAAATTAATTAAAACTAGACCGCCGCCGGACCACCGCCCGCCGCCTCCGGACCGCCGCCCGCTGCCGCCGGACCGCCGCCCGCCGCCGCCGGACCGCCGCCCGCCGCCGCCGGACCGCCGCCCGCCGCCGCCGGACCGCCGCCCGCCGCCGCCGGACCGCCGCCCGCCGCCGCCCGCCGCCGCCGGACCGCCGCCCGCCGCCGCCCGCCGCCGCCCGCCGCCGCCGGACCGCCGCCCGCCGCCGCCGGACCGCCGCCCGCCGCCGCCGGACCGCCGCCCGCCGCCCGCCGCCGCCGGACCGCCGCCCGCCGCCGCCCGCCGCCGCCGGACCGCCGCCCGCCGCCGCCGGCTCCGGTTCGCCACGGCCTGGGCGCGAGGCACCACCGGTCGGCTCGCCATGGCCTGGGCGCGAGCCGTGGCGGGCTCCGGTCGCCACGGTCTGGACCGTGGTCCGCTCGCCACCGCCCGGCCGCGAGCCGGCGCCGGTCCGGTTGCCGCGGCCTGGCCGCGAGGCGCCGCCGGTCCGCTCGCCACCGGCGGACCGCGAGCCGGCGCCGGTCCGCTCGCCACCGATAGGCCGCGAGCCACCGCCGGTCCGCTCGCCGGGGTCTGGGCGCGAGCCACGGCTCGCCGTGCGGTGGGCGCGAGAATGGCGCGGTCCGGTCGCCGTGGCCTGGGCGCGAGCCGGACGCGCCTCGGCTCGCCGTGGCCTGGGCGCGAGCCGGACGCGCCTCGGCTCGCCGTGGCCTGGGCGCGAGCCGTGCCATTTTTTTATTTTTTTTAGCACGAATTCTACTCATTTTGAGGGCACTCGAAATTTTTTGCTATCCAAAACGAGCAAAAATTACTCCGGAAAGGGTGTTAGAAATTCCATGTCTTCGGAGGTAATTTTACTAATTAGTTACGTAGTTGTTAAATTTAATAATTTTTGCCGTAGAAATTTATGCTCGTCTTTGTGTTTTAATTTATTAACTGTTACGTAGAAACTATTGCACATTTATCTCCTATGAATTTATCTCCTATTAATAGCAGTAACGTTAATTTTGTTGTTAATTTTGTTACGTAATGTTGTTTCTAATTTATCTACAATAATTTATGTCCTATTAATTATTGTAACGTTAAGTTACGTATTTTTACGTTATTTTGATATTTTAATTTGTTGTACTGTAAGAATGTAATATTAATTCTAGCCACAATGTTATTTCATTTTTTTCCATTACGTGTATGTTTTAGCTGTTAGGGAGAAAGAAATTTATGCTCATCTTAGTTTTTTAATTTATGCTCATCTGAGTATTTTAATTTATTAATTGTAACGTAAAAATTATTGTAACGTTAATTTTAATTATTGTAACGTTAATTTTAATTATTGTAACGTTAATTTTAATTATTGTAACGTTAATGTTGATGTTTTGTTAATTTTGTTATTTTGTTAATTATTGTGACGTTAATGTTGTTGTTTTGTTAATTTTGTTATTTTGTTAATTATTGTGACGTTAATGTTGTTGTTTTGTTAATTTTGTTATTTTGTTAATTATTGTAACGTTAATTTTGTTGTTTTGTTAATTTTGTTATTTTGTTAATTATTGTAACGTTAATTTTGTTGTTTTGTTAATTTTGTTATGTTGTTAATTATTGTAACGTTAATTTACGTCCTTTTACGTTATTTTGTTATTTTAATTTGTTGAAATGTAATTACTTTGTTTCATTTTGCATTATTCAAATGCAAGTATTAAAAGTTAATCTGAAACGACCCGTTTGCATTTTGGATTCAAAAAGTTCACCAGTGAACATTAAATTCGTTACGTTAATTAATTTTAAACCTTAACGTGAAATGTAAGAATGTAATATTAATTCTAGCCACAATGTTATGTTATTTTTTTTTCCATTACATGTATGTTTGAGCTGTTAATGAGAAATTTTTTCCATTAGGAGGACAGTTTGAAATGGATGATTGTATTTTTAGTTTAGGGAGTTAATTTGTGTACGGAAATTTTATAACTGTTTAAGGATGACAATCAGTCATGTGAAGCTGATGCAGGGCGGAATGGATACTCTCCATTTGCCACCTCAGCTGTGTTTCCAGATGTTGCCGAGGCTTATTCCTACCTGCAACGGATTGCTCTGCAGGTGGGATTTGAACTTGTCACGAAGTCCTACAAACAGAATAGGAATGGTCCGCTGAGGTTATATTGCATTTGCAATCGGGGCCGAAAGGATAAGGATGTAGAGTCCGACGGAGTAGCAGCTCGACCAGAAGTTGTGACTGCCCATTCGCGATTGTCTTGAAACAGAGCATCACGGGGGATGGTTGGAATGTAGTGCCGTGCAAGGATCCTAGGCGAGGGATGCACAACCACTCTTTCTCAGTGTACCCCGAGGGTCATAGACAGAGCAGCAAGCTCCATGCGGACGCGAAGCAAATGATTCAGACTTGACATTTTTTTAAGTTACAAATTGGAAATTACATTACTAAATAATCTTATTTTTTTACCACATCACACTATTATTAACATTCAAGGAAACAATTGTTAAAACATATCATAATAATTTTACTACACAATTGTTTACATCGGATTAATAAATTTTATTTAAATAGAACTATATTCTATTATGTCACATATACTTTCCAAATTACGGAAATAGTAATCATTTCCAAATTTGAACTAAATAATTTCTAAAAAACACAATTTCTTCGTTTTAATTCCAAAATTCATTAAATTCCTAATATTAGATTTCTCCGAATTATTCTACATCTTAATCTCCTATTATCTTATGAAATAAATTAATTTAAGAGTGAAGCCTCCTATAATCATTTCCAAATTTAAATTAAATAATTTCTAACAATCTCAATTTCTTCGTTTTAATTCCAAAATTCATTAAATTTCTTATATTAGATTTCTCCGAATTATTCTACATCTTAATCTCCTATTATCTTATGAATTAAATTAATTTAAGAGTGAAGCCTCCTATTTTCTTATATTTACAACTAAACCCCTCATTCGCACGAAAACAAAAAAAATTCGCACGAAAACTAAAAAAAATCCTCCAAAACTTACGTTTTCCGGCGATTTTCCGACGGATTTCCGGCGGCGGCGGGCGGCGGGGGCGGCGGGTGGCGGGCGGCGGCACCTGGCCGGATGGAATGGAGAGAGGGAAGGGGGAGAGGATTTTAGGGTTTTTAATTTTTATTTTTTTAAAAATATTAATACGTGTATTTATACGTATTAGGGCGAGAATAGTAAAATACAGGGCGAGATATAGTAATGCCCTATTATTACTCTAAATTCAATGCTTGTCCATTCCAAAGTATTCTTCCTATTAGATTATTCTTCATAGACAAAGCTTTAATTGGTTCTTATTCATTTAATTACACTGATTATCTGTCAATTGAACATTTTAAAGCAATTTCTTCTCCACTCTATTAGTCTCAAACACACATTAAATAAACTGTTAAACATGGGAAGAAGTGATGTTGGCTGGGTGGGGGTTGGACTTTAGGGATTGCGTGCCCATACTTGATGATCAAGCTTGTTTCTTGGGCGACAATCCGAATTGCACATCACACCACCGCGATAATTGGAATTCCACTTTAACAGCATATATAATATTCTATCCATCTCATCGCAGCAGCAAGTGGGAAGTTCAAAATAATGGTACTCCCTCCGTTTTTTTTTCATTGGCACCTCTCTTTTGGTGTTAGAATTGAGGAGATGCTAAATGAGTGGATGAAATTGAATTGAAAGAAGAGAAAGTAAAATGAGTGGATGTAAAAATCTTAAACTTGCCCAAAATAGCAGGTGCCAATTAAAAAAAATACACCATTTTTAATAAGCGTGCCAATAAAAAAAATGGAGGGAGTATATAAAAATTGAAATTTAAGATCTACTCGTTGCGGTGTATTTCTGATATCATACAAGTAATGGAGTTGGAATGGGTCCTCGCATTTCTGACACCATATTAAAATGATTGTATTCGTGATCTGAGTTACGATACATAGATGATCAAAAGATATGTATTAAAGAAAATGAATTTATTCTGAATACAAGTAATAGTCTGCTTTTTTATAAGGGCAAGATTAAAATTAAATTGAGCAACTGAAACAGTAACAGGAAGAGTATTACTACAGTATTCAGCTTTATGACTTTTTGAAATGCCCTCACCATTCTACTGTTATCCCCATCATCTTTGCTTGACATATTCTCTGTCGACGGCCTTTTTTTTTTAATTTAGTGGGGGTGTATATAAGGCTCCCCAAACCCAAGATAAACTCTATAAAGGAGGTAATTTTTGACAGAGATCTAAAGATATGACTGACTATACTATCTCTGTGTCTAAAACTCCACGCACTGAGGCAATATGAGAATTCTCCACGCAGGGAGGCAACATGCAAACCTAAAACCTAAAACCTAAAAAAAGGGGTAAATATCCTGGTCGTAGCCAGCAGGATGCGATTACATACTAACTACAATACTGAACTGACGTCCCCAACAATATGATCACTCCCTAGAAAAGTCTCATTCCTCGCTAAAAGCTAATCGTCCTCGCTCTGCCGGATTAGTCACTGTGTGGCTCCCTATGACAGTAAGAGACTTTCCCAGTTCATTTACACACTATCAGAACGCCGGTGAGCTGCCCACCCGCGTCAAGCAGTGGTGTCAAAGACACCTCAACCTGTACGGACTACAAATCTGGTTCAGACAGAGTCGCCAATGGGATAGTCAATACTTCCCTTGACTTGGATTTATCCTGTCTATCTATTGAATCAGATCAGAAGCCAGCATAGTTTTTCCAAACTGATCGGAAAAAGTATGGTGGCGGACAACAGACGAATCCAGTACTATATCAAAAACCTAGCGTCATAGCACATACCCCATAAACCGAATTCAAAAACAGAATCCGAAAACCTAAAACTGAACTAGAAAAAAGAGCAACAATATTCTGAAAAAAAAAACAAAAGTAATTGAAAAAGAATAGAAACCATTACAGTGGTGGCATCCCGGAGGTGTGACTGCATCTACCCCACCGGCGCGGCGGCGCACTGGCAGCCCAGCCAGGCGCGGTGGCGCGTGGACCACACGCGCGGTGGCGCGGTGTCGACGGCCTTTTCTTTCCACTTAGGCCTGCCCTTTCGGATGAAACGTAGACGGGTTGAGTGGACCTGAATTTGCTGGAGCTGGGCAGAATTGAGAAAAGTTGATTTGAGCTGATTGTAGTTGAATTGAACTGATTGGAGCGGAGCTGAACTGATTGCAACTGAACTAAACTGAATTAATTGTAGATGAACTAAACTGAATTAATTGTAGATGAACTAAACTGAATTAATTGTAGATGAACTAAACTGAATTAATTGTCGATGAACTGGAATGAACCAAAACGAACTAAACTAAATCAAAATGAAATGAATTGTATCTAATTGAACTTAACTGGCTGAAACTAAAATGAAACGAAACAAGTGGACTGAATCAAACTAAATCAAACTGAAACAAGTAAATAGAATATAAACAAACTAAACTGAACTAATCAAATTGAACTAAATTGAATCAAAATGAACCGAACGACATCAAAATGAACCAAACTGATAAAGCTGAAGTGAAATGAATCACACTAAACTGAAGAGAAGTGGGTTGGGTCTAACAGAACGAAGCTGAATTAAACTAAACCGAACTGAACTGAATCAAACTGAATAAAACGTAACTTAACAAAAAATAATTAAAAGAAGATAACAGTTAAATTATACTCCCTCTGTTCCAGGATTATTGGCTCATTTACTTTTCAAAGCCAAACTTGATAAACTTTGACCCTAAATATAAATTAATATATGTATAATAAAAATATCAACTGAGATATTGTTTAATTCATCTTAACATTTATTTTCTAAATATCAATTTTTTATACGAAAATGCTACATGTAGAAATATTGACGGTCAAAAATGATCATTAAAAACCGTGAAAAAGTAAATAGGTCAATAATTATGAAATAGAGGGAGTATTACATATTAATAATTAATAATAAATTATGATATAAAAATAGTGCATGTGAATAAAATGATGTATTTAAAATTTTAATTTATAATATAAATTTTATGATGTAATTATAGAATTCGAACCCTGATGCCATCGAGTTTGAAGTGAAGTGAAATATGTATATATATATATATATTTTATTTTTTTTAAAAAAAGTAACGATTTCATTTCATGTTACTGGTATCAACCAGTATAGTTTGAAAGTAAGAAACCTGAGGGAGTGACCCATACATACTCCGAATACTCACTCGATTTCGCAAAACTAGCTAACGAATGAGCGAGAATATTTCTATCCCTAGGAATTTAGAAAGGTAAATTAACACATGTTTCATCAAGGAGGTGTTGTATTTGCCGAATCGTATCAACATAAGGTAGAGAAGATTCAACCTCGCCCCAGACCATTCTTATAACTCCAAGTACATTGTAAAGTCAAGTGGTTTTCATTGAGTAAATTAATTGGCAATTTGTGAACAAGTTTGGAAACGAAAAACATTCCATGTTGGAACATACGAACAAACCAAGGTTATGCCAATAAGATTTACAGAGAAGATCAAAATATTATATTATTTGTGATTTATGGAAATCTGAATATTCTGCAACATGTTAGACGGTGGTAAAAACATATTTGGTTTATGGAAAATCCCTTGTATTGAATTTATCGAATATATGTGAGATATTGTGCTAAGGAAAATCCCTTTATTTATGGGATTTGGATATGCTTCAGAAGCAGATAAGGAATACAGGTAGTATGGAGATAATCATGGAGAGTTCCGATTGCTCATGGCTTAAAAGGGGATACCCCGGTTGCATTAAACTCTCGAATTTAATTGAGAAAATCTGAGAGATTTTCATCCTTCCAAGAGTCTTGCAAAGAGCCAGATCTATATGTTCCAACATATGTGACCTGCCGTTTAAAGTTCATAATCGTATACCTTAATTCCTCGGGAGGAAGAGATCCAACGTTGATGAGTTTCAAGGTCAGAGGGAGTCTGATAAAGGCGTATCAGTAGCTAGCAGAGCTAGCGGAATTCACACGTTTAATAAGTAAAGATAAGTATTTTGTATGGTGTACTTTGTATTATATTTTTCTGATTAGTGGATTCATTCTGAACATGGCCAGACCCGCAGATGTAGATGAATTTCATCGAACTGCATAACCAAGTCTCGTGTCTTTTATTCTCTACTCTATTGTATACTTTGCTAGATAGGTTACGTTGGAACATACTAGTAATAATTAAGAAAATTCGATAAAATCAAATTTCATGTATCACCAAGAACATGTATATCATTACTTCTATCCTCTGCTGCACATTGATCTGCCTTCAACAATGCAAGCGCCTCCGCTTTGGCTGGCTCAACCCCTTGTGTTCTTGCTCTTTCAAATCGATACCCCTTGTGTTCCTGTCGCCATAGCTCTTTCAAATCGACGTTTTCCGCATTTAATTGAATCACTCCAATAGTAACTAGGTTTTCTCCATTTCCTGCGTGGAAGTAGATTCTTCTCCCCCGCTCTGGTGGACGTAATAGTGCATGGCAGGGAAATATAATTTTTATAATTGCAAACATTTTACAAATATAATAAATACAATTATTAATAATACGAAGTTTATGTGAAATATATTAAAATTATTAATTAAATGTTTGTAGAAAAATTAATAATTGACCTAAACGGGCGCATTTTATAAAATTAGTTTATCTGAACTGAATTGAACCAAACTACATGCAATTAAATTGAACTTAGCAAAACTGAATTAAACTTAACAAGGTTGAAATACCTGAAAGGAAATGATTTAGTTGAACTAAAATTAATCATCTATTATAGTATGTACTTCCTCTGGTCTATAAATTGACACTCATCCAATTGGCACACATTTAAGTAATAATAAAAAAATGAGCGGATGGGATTGTACATGGAGAGTAAAAAGTAAATTGAGTGGATAAAATTAATCTTAATTTTGCCAAAAAATGAAAGTGTCAATATTAAAAGACCAAATAAAAAAAGAAAAGCGTGCCAATATTAAAAAATCAGAGGGAGTATGCTTTCACAATCACAATAATTGAAATAATCCATGCATTCAAATATGAACAACATTTACTATAAGTTTCATATTCAAAATAGATTAAAGAACTTCCTAAATTAAAAAGATTTGACTGGAGCTCAAAGTAAATAATATGAAATTATTAGAGTTGAGATGAGTTGATTGGAACTGAGAAGAGCTGAGTTGACAAGCGGTGGGAAGGGATGAGAAGAAATGAGAAATATTGAGAAAAAATGAATTGAGTAGATCGGAGGTGAAAGAAGTTTAACGGGACAAAGCCTTAATTTGCAAAGCAAAAAGTAGAATGCAATCAAAGAAATTGAAAAAGAGAAAAGGAGCGCATCCCCCTCAGAAGGCGTGAAGTAATCAATACGGATCAATCCATACCCACGCCCACGCCCACGCCCACGCCCACACCCCTCATTCATTCTTCAGTTACGTTAACTCTCCGGTTCCCCTCCAGGCCCCACCTGCTCAATAAGTGTTAATCAAACTACCACTTCCAGTTTCAATTTATTTAGTGTTGGGTTGTTTATACCGATGTTAAGTAATTTATGGATACTGAATTGAGTTTATCGTTTCGTCGGTGAAATGTTATTAGATTAACCGTCATGTAATTCATTATATAAGATCATGGGCCACTTCTACATGGTACTGGTTGGTTTTATGATAGAAGCTCGTGATTCTAATAAATGTACTAAAAATTAAACTTATCTGATGTTGATTGAGTGAGTCTATTGGTGTCGAAGTAAGAGCATCCACAGTGCTAGCTCGTTAATCCAACTTTTCTTAATAATGTGCACTCTTTATTTAAGAATCACTCCTTATTTTTCAAGGAGTGGAGTACCTGTTTATTTGTGCAATGTCAATCAATCAATGATTGACACTTTGTTCTGTATTTTTGATTAATTATAATTTAAAATAAAAAAGAAGTATTTTTCATTGTTGGCGGTTGATTGTTGCCTATTTTTTAAATCAAAATCCATGACGTGGTATTTAACGAGTGATCCTTAAATCTTCTATCATTGTGGATGTGTATGATGTTGGACTGTGCTGAATGTAAAGCCAGCTGAACAAGGCATGAGTTGTTTTCAAATTGAATTAATTTAATTCTGTTATGTATTTAATTTGAATTTAGTAGAAATAATAGTAATCCTGTCACTAACCTTTGAACGACACATGGACAATATTCTTACCTTATAAAATTATAAGGTTCAATGAATTGAACAGGCAAAAACGGTTGAATATGATATGAAGGGAAAGCGTTGCTTGGTCCATATATCATCTGTTTTGCAAGTTACGTACACAGTCGGAGGAAGTAACCAAAAATAGACTTGGTTAAGCATCATTTCTCCAACTTTTGTGTAGCAGTCAATGAGGAAAAACAAAATAAGTAGGCCGCCGGGAGAATCACAAGAAGAATGAGCATCTATAAAAGGATTCAAAGTTTTACTCATGAGAACAAACAAAAGGAGAGTGTAATTTGGTTGTACCGACTAATCTTTATTAGTATGTTTCAACGTGATATGTCAATTTAAATATGTAATAAATTAAAGCATTAATGACGCAAGCCTGGGTTACTCAATTCGGTGAAATCCACCTACATCTGCAGGGATTGACCCAGTTCAGAATGAATCCAATAATTAGAAACATACTGTACATAGTACATCATACAAGATACTTATCTTTGCTAACTATAACGCATGAATTCTGCAAGCTCTCCTTGCTACCGATCCGCCTTGATTAGACTCCCTCTGACCTCGAAACTCATCGACGCTGGATCTCCTCCTCCCGAGAAATTAAGGTATATGGTTATGAACTTTGAACAACAGACCAATTATGTTGGAACATAGAAATCATAACATAGAAATCAGGCTCTTTGCAATTCTCTCGAAAGTATGAAAAATCTGTGTGCAGATCTCTCTCTCTTCAAATCGTTAATGATGCAGCCGTAAGTGTCCCCTTTTATACTTATGTACAGATCGGAATGCTCCTTGATTATCTCCACAATATTCAAATTCCATAAATAAAGGGAATTTCCTTATCACAATATATCCCATATATTTGATATTATCAACTCCATATATTTAGGGATTTTCCATAAATCAACCATGCTTCTTACGCCTAGCATATTACCGAATATCCAAATGTCCATAATTCACCAATACCATAATATTCGGTCTCCGTTTGTCGATAAACATTCATGGCGTAAAACTGTTTTCGTATGTTCTAACATGAACATTTTTTTCGTTTCCAAATATGTTCACAAAGACGGCCAATTAATTATTCAATGCATATCTATTGAATTTACCGAGCGTATGAGGTGAGAAGACAGAGGACGATGTTGAAATGATATTGGGCATCATCACTATGTACTACTCATA
Source organism: Rubia yunnanensis (assembly GCA_037428765.1). Lineage (NCBI taxonomy): Eukaryota > Viridiplantae > Streptophyta > Magnoliopsida > Gentianales > Rubiaceae > Rubia > Rubia yunnanensis. The sequence continues at coordinate 818,893 of JALMRO010000025.1, read as the reverse complement.
CTTTTCAAGTGAAACATTATATAACTCTCAATAATGAATATTAATGAATATATTTGCCTGGTGCTTTTGTATGGAATTCATATTTGATTAAGAGCATCTCTAACAATAATTGTTGATTCGTATGACTTGCTTGTAATGTCTATAAAACGTTATTGTTCACAGGTAGAGAACATTCCACATGTAAAACTTGTATGGATTTATAATTCTACCATACTACATGGTGAGTGTTTGTTGTCAATCTTACATCATCGTGTTAATGTATCATGACATATATTAGAGATATATGTCCACGGTCCATGGATCTAAGTGTTGGAGGATTTTAACCTTGATCTCACCCTCTCAAGATTAAAAATCTCTCTTTTACTCCCAAGACAAGACAAAATCAGTAATCAAAGGAACAAACACACAATTTTAACGTGGAAACCCAAATCGGGAAAAATCACGGGACAATCCACTAGAAAATAGAAAGAGTTCGTTCTTATCTCTCAACATACAATGTCTCACAATTGCTCAATCTATCTCATCTCTACCAAACTATCAAACAATCTCTAACCAATCCCCTTCTTCATCATAGCTAAAAAGGAAGAACACTTCACCGGTTTCTCCTCTCTAACTCTCTCCAAAGTGGTGGCTTTTGGCATTAGTACAAACACCTTCTATCTATGCTAAAATCCTTAAACCCTAGATCAAATTCTATTTGACCTTCTAGCCCATCAAGGATGAAACCTCTAAATCAATACTAACTATATTTTAACTTTAAAGAGGCATCCAACACATAGTAGTTCAAGTGTACCTTATCATCGAGAGAATATATAAATTGTGAGTTACTTTATTAAAAACTAATCAATAAAACATGGCATATAAAGTTACAACATCTGATGGTTCAGGAATGGAGATGCTCTAAAAGGACTAGTATGGCATTTCATGTGAATGTATTCATATTTTCTTTAGTCAAAATGTCTTTAAAACGGCACTGACACGTTATTAAGGAGTGCTCAACCCCGATAACGGTATTTCTCATTTGAAAAAATACACTTAAGAAAATGTGTGTGGATTTTCTAGCATACTTATCACCAATATTTTCAATTGAAAGGTCAAAATATGTTTCGATTCAATATACTATTCTCTCTGTCCCACCCAAATCTGCACAAAATTTTTTTTTCCAGTCAAATGTGTCGAACTTTGACCACGTATTTGTATATATATATGAACAATAATTTTATCGTGTGAGATATTGTTAGATTCGCCGTAACATGTCTCTTTTTTATGTGTTGTTATTGTTCGTACCTACACATATTTACCATCAAACATATTTATTGGAGAACGCATGCGCAAGTTTGGGTGGGGCAGAGTGGGTATCAAAGGACGGATTGAGTGTATCCTAAAAGGATAACTGTTTGGAGTAGCATGAAAAAAATACTCCCTCTGGTCCTCTAATATTGGCTCCCTTTCCTTTTAGGGAAGGTTTTTAAATATTGACTTCTTTCCATATATGGCAAATCCTAGATTGTTTCATCCACTCAATTTACTTTTTGTATTTTCAATGCAATCCTCACCATTCATTTCACTCTTTATAAAAAAAGTGCCCAAAAGTAGGAGCAAATATTAGAGGACCAGAGGGAGTAACAAATATAATGATGTAAGATCTTGGATTAACATCCAAAATTAATGACCAACGGAAGATGCACTTTCCAACAGACGAGAAGTTGGAATAGAACGAGCTTGCCGCCCAAGCAAAAGCAGAAATTTCCAGGAGGGAGAGAGAGAGAGTACAAAATCACTCACTAGTTTATATGTTCGTACTGCACAAAAGCAGAAGAAGAGTACAGGTGCAGCAGAATCCACTTTCCACTGCTTCCCTCCCACCATTAACCACAAACACATCAGGTCAAAAGTAAGCGCTCTTTCCCTATTTTACTACTCTCTCTGTTTCATTTTCATGCCATATAATATTAATGGATCCGCCATTAAAATATTAAGCACACTTTGCCACATAATTTCATATGAACGTGCTTGCTTCTCACACCAAGTCCATGCTCACAGATTCATATATCCAGGTGTTACTAGTTCAATATCTGATCGGTTTCTCGCTTTCCGGTTTTTATACAGCTAGATTCAGTTTCGCGCAATCCAATGGCCGGCGTTGAAGACAGGAGCGGCGCCGTGCCCGGGACTCCGGCGCCGTTGCTGCCTGCCGACGGCGATGGAAAAACTAGTACTAGTAGTAAGGAAGGGGAGAAAAACAAGGAGGCTGCCAAATCTGTTCCGTTTCTAAAGCTCTTTCACTTTGCGGATTCTCTCGACAAGCTTCTGATGCTCGTCGGCTCCATTGCCGCCGTCGGTAACGGTCTCTGCCTTCCCCTCATGACTATTCTCTTCGGTGAGCTAACCGATTCCTTTGGACAAACCACCGATAACTCCCGAGTTGTTGATGTTGTATCCAAGGTACTAATCATTCACAAATTGTTGTTATCAATTGCTTATTCTTCTCATCTAAACGGTATTATGGTGTATTTTCGGTGCATGTGTGTTCTAGGTCGCCCTCAAATTTGTTTGGTTAGCCCTAGGTTCTGGTGCAGCTGCATTCCTCCGTGAGTGCTCCAATCGAATCAATCTTAATCTGTGGTAGGAGAATGTTTTAATGAAGAGTACTGAGCTGATTGTGATGAACTGATTGCAGAGGTTTCCTGTTGGATGATCACTGGGGAGAGACAGGCTACTCGAATTCGAAACCTGTATCTCAAGACCATTTTGCGCCAGGACATCAGTTTCTTCGACATGGAAACCAACACCGGGGAAGTCGTCGGTAGGATGTCCGGAGACACCGTCTTCATCCAAGACGCCATGGGAGAGAAGGTCGGAAAGTTCATTCAGCTCGTCTCCACATTCATAGGTGGTTTCGTCATCGCATTCATCAAAGGCTGGCTTCTCACACTAGTCCTCTTGACCTCCATCCCGCCTCTTGTCGCGTCGGGTGGACTCATGGCCGTTGTCATCACTCGGATGGCATCCAAAGGACAGACTGCGTACGCGCAAGCTGCCACCATTGTTGAGCAGACCATAGGCTCCATTAGAACAGTAAGCCACTTTGTTGATCACCATCAGAAATCAGAATATGCATTCCAAGAAATGTTGGAACCGTTGGAACAGTCCATTAATGTGATCTTGTTGTATCCAGGTAGCTTCATTCACTGGAGAGAAGCAAGCTGTGGCCCAGTACAACAAATCGCTCTCGAGCGCTTACAAATCCACAGTGCACGAAGCAATGGCTACTGGATTAGGCCTTGGCACAGTTTTCGGCATTGTCTTTGCCAGTTATGCTTTGGCAATCTGGTATGGTGCCAGGCTGATTATAGATGGCAAGAACACCGGCGGTGAAGTGCTGAATATAATCATTGCAGTTCTAACTGGTTCCATGTGAGTCTCTATCTTCATATTCTTTTCCTGTTATATCTTGGTTTGGTTCAGATTTATGATGCCGTGATCTGCATTAGGTCTCTGGGGCAGGCGTCTCCCTGCTTGAGCGCCTTTTCCGCGGGGCGCGCTGCTGCTTACAAGATGTATGAGACCATAAACAGGAAGCCGGAGATCGATGCATATGATTCCAGAGGGAAGGTGTTGGATGACATTCGTGGAGATGTCGAGTTGAAGAATGTCTACTTTAGCTATCCTGCAAGGCCTGAAGAACAGATATTCAGTGGATTCTCTGTGTTCATAGCTAGCGGCACTACTGCTGCTTTGGTTGGCCAGAGTGGGAGTGGGAAATCTACAGTCATTAGCTTGATTGAGAGGTTTTATGATCCTCATGCGGGCGAAGTTCTCATCGATGGAGTAAATCTCAAGGAATTCCAGCTGAAATGGATCAGGGAGAAGATAGGCCTTGTCAGCCAAGAACCTGTACTTTTCTCAGGCAGTGTTAAAGATAATATCGCCTACGGCAAGGAAGGAGCCACCATAGAAGAAATCAGAACAGCAACCGAGCTGGCAAATGCTGCTAAGTTCATTGACAAGCTGCCTAAGGTCTGTCAAATCATTCTACTTTGTTGGTAGCAAAATGTATTCGTGGTATGCAATACATGCTTAGAAGACATTATCCCGTACCTCACTTTATCAGTTTCTAAACATTTTGTTCGGTTGTTTTGATAATTTCTTGTCTGAAAATGTGTATATGTAGGGGCTCGACACGATGGTTGGAGAGCACGGAACTCAGCTTTCTGGTGGGCAGAAGCAGAGAATTGCGATAGCAAGAGCGATCCTGAAAGACCCTCGAATTCTACTTCTAGATGAGGCAACTAGTGCACTTGATGCAGAATCTGAAAGGGTGGTGCAAGAAGCCTTAGATAGGATTATGGTTAACAGAACAACCGTGATTGTCGCGCATCGTCTGAGCACAGTGAGAAATGCTGACATGATTGCAGTCATTCACCGAGGGAAGATGGTCGAAAAAGGTACCTCTTTAACACTGAAAAATGATAAAATCTCCTTTGTTCTGCCATTTTTTCGTCTTTCTGGTTTTAGAGCATCTAAGAATGCTGTCTTGTTCCAATGATTCAGGTACACATTCAGAGCTTGTCCAAGATTCTGAAGGAGCTTACAGTCAGCTTATCCGCCTGCAAGATATGAACAATTCTGATGAAAAAGAAAGGTCTGATCTCGCCACTGGATACGGGTCTAGTAGACATTCAGGCCAAAGATCAATGTCAATCCAACGTTCCATCAGCCGTGGATCATCCGCCGGGAACATAAGTCGTAGATCATCTCTTGGAAATAGCAACAGGCATTCAATTCCCAACTCATTTGGTCTGCCTACAGCTGTTTTGGGTGAACCTGATGAAAATGTCCCAGAATCACCTGAAGTGCCTAAAGATGTATCTGTTCTTCGCCTTGCTAAGCTCAACAAACCAGAAATTCCATTTTTACTGGTTGGAGCTGTAGCTGCTATTGTTAATGGCGCCATTCTTCCTATCTTCGGCATTCTACTAGCTAGTGTGATCAAAACATTCTACGAGCCACATCATGAACTGAGGAAGGATTCGAAGTTTTGGGCAGTCATTTTCTTGGTACTGGGAGTGGCATCAGTCGTTGCGTATCCATTAAGAACGTACCTTTTCGGCATAGCTGGAGGCAGATTGATCAGAAGAATAAGAGCAATGTGTTTCGAGAAGGTGATCAATATGGAAGTTGGTTGGTTTGATGAGCCTGAGCACTCGAGTGGATTCATCGGTTCAAAACTGTCTGCAGATGCCACGTTGGTTCGTGCACTGGTTGGAGATGCACTTGCACAGTTGGTTCAAGATTCTTCATCCGCAATCATTGGTTTGGGAATCGCATTCTATGCAAGTTGGCAGTTGGCACTTATAATCCTGGCTATGATTCCTCTCATTGGATTGAATGGATATGTTCAGATCAAGTTCATGAAAGGGTTCAGTGCAGATGCAAAGGTTTGTTATCAGTAATCAGTTATCGCAACCTCGTTGTATGTCCTTAATCTGATGTTCTGGTGTTTGATTTGCAGGCAATGTACGAGGAGGCGAGCCAAGTTGCTAATGATGCAGTTGGAAGCATAAGAACTGTTGCTTCATTTTGTGCTGAAGAGAAAGTGATGCAATTGTATGACGAGAAGTGCGAAGGGCCGAGAAAAAAAGGAATCAGACAAGGGCTTGTTAGTGGGATTGGTTTTGGCCTGTCTTTCTCCTTGCTTTTCTTTGTTTACGCCACCAGTTTCTACGCCGGAGCTCGGCTTGTTGAGTCTGGCAAGATAACATTCTCAGATGTCTTCAGAGTAAGCACAAAACTCCTACATTTTTTAACCAAGTAATGATGCAATCGATGATATTTATATACTAATGAATGAACATTTTGCAGGTTTTCTTTGCTCTAACCATGGCAGCCATCGCGATGTCTCAATCGAGTTCGTTAGCCCCGGATTCCACCAATGCCAAGGGCGCTGCAGCTTCCATATACTCCATCCTCGACAGAGAATCGAAGATTGACCCGAGCGACGAATTTGGAATGACATTAGAAAGTGTCAAGGGAGAGATAGAGCTTCGGCACATAAGCTTCACTTATCCCACCAGACCAGACATCCAGATCTTTAAAGATCTGTGTTTAACCATCCGCAGTGGCAAGGTAAAACTCCATTCGAGTATCATACTTACATTACAACGATGTTGCCTTCGTTAGTTACAAACATCTCGTTTTGGTTTTTCAGACAGTTGCTTTGGTCGGAGAGAGTGGAAGTGGGAAATCTACAGTGGTATCATTGTTGCAGAGGTTTTATGATCCGGATTCAGGTACCATTACCATGGACGGAATCGAAATACAGAAGTTCCAAGTGAAGTGGCTGAGACAACAGATGGGATTGGTGAGTCAAGAGCCAGTTCTATTCAACGATACAATCCGAGCAAACATTGCATATGGCAAAGAAGGCAACGCAACCGAAGCCGAAATCATCGAATCATCAGAAATGGCAAATGCACACAAGTTCATCAGTGCCTTGCAGACGGTGAGTTTCAAAATTTATATTCTCTAAATTTGTACTGCAACTTAGGCTCACAGGTACGATGATTTCGAACAGGGATATGATACGGTCGTGGGAGAACGAGGAACACAGTTATCAGGCGGTCAGAAACAACGGGTGGCCATTGCGCGCGCAATAGTTAAGAGTCCGAAGATCCTACTTCTTGACGAGGCTACGAGCGCCTTGGATGCAGAGTCTGAGAGAATCGTTCAAGACGCGCTCGATCGGGTGATGGTTAACCGGACCACCGTGGTGGTGGCACATCGGCTTTCCACAATCAAGAACGCCGACGTGATTGCAGTGGTGAAGAACGGAGTGATTGTAGAGAAGGGAAGTCACGACACTCTTGTCAACATTAAAGATGGAGCTTATGCATCCTTAGTTGCACTTCACACCTCTGCTGCACAACACTAGAAGCAATAGCATCAAATTACAGTAATTATGTATTCTGTTTGTAGAAATTTTCAAGATTCTACTGTCAAATTCAATTCCATCCTATTTCAGTTCCTCTAAAATTCTACAAATGCACAAGCGTTGACGGCACATACTTGTAAAGCTAAAATTCAAAGCATTTCTGATTCCGATGAGCAAATTATAGCTGAGAAATCATCCAATTACATGTGCTACATTTACCTAAATAGTGTCATTCGTCAACTTCGCTTTCATCGCTATACGAAACCAATCCACCAATGCTGTTTACAACAGGAACAGATTCTGATCCTGTCCTAGCACCATCACCTGCATTCGTAGAGCTTTCAGTCTTCAATTTATCACTGCCGGATGCCTCATTAACACTTGTTGCTTCTGGATTGGTCGGCTCCATTTTAGCCTTTTTGGGTTGGATCTTCGCTTTGATTACTATTCCCGATGGAAGAGAAGAAGATGTCTTCCTCTTGGGTAACTTCTCGCCCTTCACATCTCCAGGCTACTAGGTAGACCAGTTATGGATGAAAAGAGAAGTTTAGTCAAGTTATCCCATACAATTAGACACAAGAAACCGTTAGCAAACATAATGGTCTTTGGCTGCTGTATTCAGTTCATGACGTGCCTCATAGCAATCACATACAAGCAGAATTCATCTAGACTACATTGATTGTTACTCAATCAATGTTAGTCAGCAACAAACATATGATAATCCAAAGGAATGAGCTAAGTAGAGTAGAAGCAGGAATAAAAGGGAGAGAGAGAGTGCATTGTAATGAACAACTAACCTGGACTGTCAAAACAGGAGTAATCGGCTTTGGTTCGAAAATAGCAGCAGTTTTTGCTTCTACAGCAGCCTGTAAAGACATTCGGAATCATAAAAAGATAAGGATTGAATAGATTTATGTAGCAATAGAGACAAAACAAAACAACAATGCCTTTGACATAATCTCGGTAAGTAAGATTGCTATCATCTCTAACACTACCTACATAGGAGACTTAAACATACTAAACAAATAAACACAGGAAATGAATGCCATTACTTGGAATCTTTGTAGCTCCAGGGCTTCTTCATTAGCGAGTTGCTTCGAAATCACACAAGCACGACAAACAAACAATCCCAGAAAACATAAACAATTATGAAAGGCAAGATAAAAATTCACACCATCTCCAAAATATCAAGAAACTGTGTCTCATCTTCATCCAAAGCTTTTGGTGGCCCTGATGGAAAACCCAAATTTGATTCAGCAAGACAACACACGTAGCATGTAAAAATGGCATAAATCAAAGCAGCTTACTGTGCTTGAATCGCTCATTGAACTCCGCATCCTTCTTGTCTTTGTTCTCCCTCAGAATCTGGAGATGAAATTCCAAAACTAAGACAAAACAAACAACAGAACCAAATGGAAAGAAAGTAATCTCGTATGAAATTATTAACCTCGTACAGGGGCCGGTCTCTCTGAGCAGTTCCATCCTCAATCCTGGGACCTCGAAGCTTCTTCGATTCGTCCAACTGTTCCTCAGACACGAAATTCTTCAGCCGTATCGGCGGCGCACCGGAATCCTCCATCTGTTCATCATCAAACAATACTACCCATTAAAAACGATCTTGCAAACAAGTAGAGCTAGAAAATATCCACCGGAATCAAATTCAAAAACTAATCTTACTTTATGATAGTTTCGATTCACCAACCGATTACTCCAGTTCCTTGCTCTCACTTTCAAAATCGAAGAACTAAATATAATCAGAATGTATGTGTGTGAAGAAATATTATCGAAGTCGCCCAAGCTCGCTGGCACAGGAGAACAGGGATGTCGGGATCGGCATTATCAGGGGGAGTTGGTGGTGAGAATTTGGCGAGGGTGACATTTTCAGGAACTTGGAAGAGAAGTGGCACATTTTTAACCAAAAGCTTGTCTTCCGACAGACTCAAGTAGTTGTCCTTAGCTGTAGTTAAGTTCAAGATTGAGGTTGGTGCAGGATCATTTGGAGAAATGGTCCTTACACTGCAGCTGAAATGGTTGAGGAAATGAAGAAGAAGATTGTATCAACTATAGAGGGTTTTGGTCGGTCGAGTTATTTTCTTTCGGCAGATTTTGTCTGTCTATGTTCAAAAGAAGGAAAAGCCAAAACAGTGAAACCACCAGAAGCTGATAGGTGGATAGATATCTGTAGAAGTGTGTAGGAATGGACAGAAACCATAAACACAAAAGATTAACATGTCCTCTTTCCTTAATTTGTTCGCCTGGACCATTTGTTTAAGTGGGGTGTCTGCCTACTTTACTCTCTCATAACTTTTGTTGCATGGCATATTAAAATTTAATATTTAGAATATATTTTGTGAACGGAATCTAACGATATCTCACGTGAATATACTGACTTTTATATACTAATTGTAAATTGTGGTTAAACGTGTCTTGAGAAAATTGATTAAAAGTGTGTATGTTTGGCTAGAACAGTAGAAGAAAAATGGTTTGGGCGAATTGAGGAGATGATCGATCAAGAGACTTGCCTCGAAAGTAAGGATACTTGGGACCGATTGGAGTATAACTTGTGCTCAGATTCTGCAAAACTGAAATGATTTGCACCTATGAAATCAAGGCACAAAAAGATGTTTTTACATTCACAATCGGGTGAGACCCATACAAGCATCACCTCACAATTAATCTAACAAGTTACGAGTACAAACATCATCTATAACTAAACCCCTACAGCAGCACCAGCAATGGCAAGAGCCCGGAAAAATAAATCCCCACATGAAATGCCAACCAAAAATTCCCAGTTCACAGGCTACTAGATCCGAAGATGACCAGAGCAGTAGAAATAAAATTGCAGGGGCTGGAAGGCAGCCCTATTTACATTTGTGATCAAGATGCAATGATGGATAAAACTATGCCACGATGCAATGATGGATAAAACTATGCCACGATGATGGATAAAACTATGCTACGATGCAACTATGCTACCATGCAAGGGGTAGTCAAAGATGCCGAACTTTGACCATATATTTGCATACATATATGAACAATAATTTTATCGTGTAAGATATAGTTAGATTTTCCGTAACATGTCTCTTTTTTATGTGTTGTTATTGTTCGTAGCTGCACATATTCACAGTCAAACATGTTTATCGGACACCGCCTGTGCAAGTTGGGGTGGGACAGAGAGAGTATCAAAGAACGGATTGAGTTTATACTAAAACGATAACTGTTTGGAGTAGCATGAAAAAACTTGCAAGTATAATGATGTAAGATCTTGGATTAACATCCAGAATTAATGACCAACGGAAGATGCGTTTTCCAACAGACGGAAACAGAACGATCTTGCTGCCAAGCAAAAGCAGAAATTTCCAGGGCAGAGTGAGAGTACAAAATCACTGACTAGGTTATATATTCATACTGCACAAAAGCAGAAGAGATTACATGCGCAGCTGAATCCACTTTCCACTTCTTCCCTCCCAGCATTCGCAACCACAAACACATCAGGTCAAAAGTAACCACAAACACTTCGCCAGATCATTTCATACGAACGTGCTTGCTTCTCACACCAAGTCCATGCTCACAGATTCATATATCCAGGTGTTACTAGTTCAATATCTGATCGGTTTCTCGCTTTCCTGTTTTTATACAGCTAGATTCAGTTTCGCATGCTCCAATGGACGGCGATGGAAAAACTAGTACTAGTAGTAGGCAAGGGGAGAAAAACAAGGAGGCTGCCAAGTCTGTTCCGTTTCTAAAGCTCTTTCACTTTGCGGATTCTCTCGACAAGCTTCTGATGCTCTTCGGCTCCATTGCCGCAGTCGGTAACGGTCTCTGCCTTCCCCTCATGACTGTTCTCTTCGGTGAATTAACCGATTCCTTTGGACAAACCACCGATAACTCCCGAGTTGTTCATGTTGTATCCAAGGTACTAATCATTCACAAATTGTTGTCATCAATTGCTTATTCTTCGTATCTAAAAGGTATTATGGTGTATTTTCGGTGCATCTGTGCTGCAGGTCGCTCTCAAATTTGTTTGGTTAGCCCTAGGTTCTGGTGCAGCTGCATTCCTCCGTGAGTGCTCCAACCGAATCAGTCTAATCTTAATCTTAATCTGTGGTAGGAGTGTGTTTTCTGAAGAGCATTGAATTGATTGTGATGAACTGATTGCAGAGGTTTCCTGTTGGATGATCACTGGGGAGAGACAGGCTACTCGAATTCGAAACCTGTATCTCAAGACCATTTTACGCCAGGACATTAGTTTCTTCGACATGGAAACCAACACCGGGGAAATCGTCGGTAGGATGTCCGGAGACACTGTCTTCATCCAAGACGCCATGGGAGAGAAGGTCGGAAAGTTCATTCAGCTCGTCTCCACATTCATAGGTGCTTTCCTCATCGCATTCAGCAAAGGCTGGCTTCTCACACTAGTCCTCTTGACCTCCATCCCGCCTCTTGTCGCGTCGGGTGGACTCATTGCCATTGTCATCACTCGGATGGCATCCAAAGGACAGACCGCGTACGCGCGAGCTGCCACCATTGTTGAGCAGTCCATAGGCTCCATTAGAACAGTAAGCCACTCTGTTGATCACCATCAGAATATGCATTCCCAGAAGTGTAACCGTTGGAACAGTCCATTAACGTTAACTTGTTGTATCCAGGTAGCTTCATTCACTGGGGAGAAGCAAGCTGTGGCCCAGTACAACAAATCGCTCTCGAGCGCTTACAAATCCACAGTGCACGAGGCAATGGCTACCGGATTAGGCCTTGGCATAGGTTCCGGCATTGTCTCTGCCACTTATGCTTTGGCAACCTGGTATGGTGCCAAGCTGATTATAGATGGCAAGAACACTGGCGGTGAAGTGCTGAATATAATCTTTGCAGTTCTAACTGGTTCCACGTGAGTCTCTATCTTCACATTCTTTTCCTGTCATATCTTGGTTCGGTTCAGATTTTTTATGACGTGATCTGCATTAGGTCTCTGGGGCAGGCGTCTCCCTGCATGAGCGCCTTTTCCGCGGGGCGTGCTGCTGCTTACAAGATGTATGAGACCATAAACAGGAAGCCGGAGATCGATGCGTATGATTCCAGAGGGAAGGTGTTGGATGACATTCGTGGAGATGTCGAGTTGAAGAATGTCTACTTTAGCTATCCTGCAAGGCCTGAAGAACAGATATTCAGTGGATTCTCTGTGTTCATAGCTAGCGGCACTACTGCTGCTTTGGTTGGCCAGAGTGGGAGTGGGAAATCTACAGTCATTAGCTTGATTGAGAGGTTTTATGACCCTCATGCGGGCGAGGTTCTTATCGATGGAGTCAATCTCAAGGAGTTTCAGCTGAAATGGATCAGGGAGAAGATAGGCCTTGTCAGCCAAGAACCTGTACTTTTCTCAGGCAGTGTTAAAGATAATATCGCCTACGGCAAGGAAGGAGCCACCATAGAAGAAATCAGAACAGCAACCGAGCTGGCAAATGCTGCTATGTTCATTGACAAGCTGCCTAAGGTCTGTCAAATCATTCTACTTTGTTGGAACATTTCTAGCAATACAACACATGCTTAGAAGACATTATCCCGTCACTCACTTTATCAGTTTCTAAGCATTTTGTTCGGTTGTTTTGATAATTTCTTGTCTGAAAATGTGTATATGTAGGGGCTCGACACGATGGTTGGAGAGCACGGAACTCAGCTTTCTGGTGGGCAGAAGCAGAGAATTGCGATAGCAAGAGCGATCCAGAAAGACCCTCGAATTCTACTTCTAGATGAGGCAACTAGTGCACTTGATGCAGAATCTGAAAGGGTGGTGCAAGAAGCCTTAGATAGGATTATGGTTAACAGAACAACCGTGATTGTCGCGCATCGTCTGAGCACAGTGAAAAATGCTGACATGATTGCAGTCATTCACCGAGGGAAGATGGTCGAAAAAGGTACCTCTTTAACACTGAAAAATGATAAAATCTCATTTGTCCTGCCATTTTTTCGTCTTTCTGGTTTTAGAGCATCTAAGAATGCCGTCTTGTTCCAATGATTCAGGTACACATTCAGAGCTTGTCCAAGATTCTGAAGGAGCTTACAGTCAGCTTATCCGGCTGCAAGATATGAACAATTTTGATGAAAAAGAAAGGTCTGATCTCGCCACTGGATACGGGTCTAGAAGACATTCAGGCCAAAGATCAATGTCAATCCAACGTTCCATCAGCCGTGGATCATCCGCCGGGAACATAAGTCGTAGATCATCTCTTGGAAATAGCAACAGGCCTAAAGATGTATCTGTTCTTCGCCTTGCTAAGCTCAACAAACCAGAAATTCCATTTTTAGTGGTTGGAGCTGTAGCTGCTATTGTTAATGGCGCCATTCTTCCTATCTTCAGCATTCTACTAGCTAGTGTGATCAAAACATTCTACGAGCCACATCATGAACTGAGGAAGGATTCGAAGTTTTGGGCAGTCATTTTCTTGGTACTGGGAGTGGCATCAGTCGTAGCGTATCCATTAAGAACATACCTTTTCGGCATAGCTGGAGGCAGATTGATCAGAAGAATAAGAGCAATGTGTTTCGAGAAGGTGATCAATATGGATGTTGGTTGGTTTGATGAGCCTGAGCACTCGAGTGGATTCATCGGCTCAAAACTGTCTGCAGATGCCACGTTGGTTCGTGCACTGGTGGGAGATGCACTTGCACAGTTGGTTCAAGATTCTTCATCCGCGATCATTGGTTTGGGAATCGCATTCTATGCAAGTTGGCAGTTGGCACTTATAATCCTGGCTATGATTCCTATCATTGGATTGAATGGATATGTTCAGATCAAGTTCATGAAAGGGTTCAGTGCAGATGCAAAGGTTTGTTATCAGTAATCAGTTATCGCAACCTCGTTGTATGTCCTTAATCTGATGTTCTGGTGTTTGATTTGCAGGCAATGTACGAGGAGGCGAGCCAAGTTGCTAATGATGCAGTTGGAAGCATAAGAACTGTTGCTTCATTTTGTGCTGAAGAGAAAGTGATGCAATTGTACGACAAGAAGTGCGAAGGGCCGAGAAAAAAAGGAATCAGACAAGGGCTTGTTAGTGGGATTGGTTTTGGCCTGTCTTTCTCCTTGCTTTTCCTTGTTTACGCCACCAGTTTCTACGCCGGAGCTCGGCTTGTTGAGTCTGGCAAGATAACATTCTCAGATGTCTTCAGAGTAAGCAACAAAACTCTTACATTTTTTAACCAAGTAATGGTGCAATGGATGATATTTATATACTAATGAATGAGCATTTTGCAGGTCTTCTCTGCTCTAACCATGGCAGCCGTCGCAATATCTCAATCGAGCTCATTAGCCCCGGATTCCACCAATGCCAAGAGCGCTGCAGCTTCCATATACTCCATCCTCGACAGAGAATCGAAGATTGACCCGAGCGACGAATCTGGAATGACATTAGAAAGTGTCGAGGGAGAAATAGAGCTTCGGCACATAAGCTTCACTTATCCCACCAGGCCAGACATCCAGATCTTTAAAGATCTGTGTTTAACCATCCGCAGTGGCAAGGTAGAACTCCATTCGAGTATCTTAATTACATTACGACGATGTTGCCTTCGTTAGTAACAAACATCTCGTTTTGGTTTTTCAGACAGTTGCTTTGGTCGGAGAGAGTGGAAGTGGGAAATCTACAGTGGTATCATTGTTGCAGAGGTTTTATGATCCGGATTCAGGTACCATTACCTTGGACGGAATCGAAATACAGAAGTTCCAAGTAAAGTGGCTGAGACAACAGATGGGACTGGTGAGTCAAGAACCAGTTCTATTCAACGATACAATCCGAGCAAACATTGCATATGGCAAAGAAGGTAACGCAACAGAGGCCGAAATCACAGAATCATCAGAAATGGCAAATGCACACAAGTTCATCAGTGCCTTGCAGACGGTCAGTTTCAAACTTTATATTCTCTAAATTTGTACTGCAACTTAGGCTCACAGGTACGATGATTTCGAACAGGGATATGATACGGTTGTGGGAGAACGAGGAACACAGTTATCAGGCGGTCAGAAACAACGGGTGGCCATTGCTCGTGCAATAGTGAAGAGTCCGAAGATCCTACTTCTTGACGAGGCTACGAGCGCCTTGGATGCAGAATCGGAGAGAATCGTTCAAGACGCGCTCGATCGGGTGATGGTTAACCGGACCACCGTGGTGGTGGCACATCGGCTTTCCACAATCAAGAACGCCGACGTGATTGCAGTGGTGAAGAACGGAGTGATTGTAGAGAAGGGAAGTCACGACACTCTTGTCAACATTAAAGATGGAGCTTATGCATCCTTAGTTGCACTTCACACCTCTGCTGCACAAAACTAGAAGCAATAGCATCAAATAACAGTAATTATGTATTCTGTTTGAATAAATTTTCAAGATTCTACTGTCAAATTCAATTCCATCCTATTTTAGTTCCTCTAAAATTCTACAAATGCACAAGCGTTAACGGCACCTACTTGTCAAGCTAAAATTCAAAGCATTTCTGATTCAGTAGCTGAGAAACCATCCAATTACTTGTGCTACATTTACCTAAATAGTGTCATTCGTCATCTTCGCTTTCATCACTATACGAAACCAATCCGCCAATGCTGTTTACAACAGGAACAGATTCTGATCCTGTCCCAGCACCATCACCTGCATTCGTAGGGCTTTCAGTCTTCAATTTATCACTGCCGGATGCCTCATTAACGCTTGTTGTTGCTTCTGGATTGGTCGGCTCCATTTTAGACTTTTTGGGTTGGATCTTCGCTTTGATTACTATTCCCGATGGAAGAGAAGAAGATGTCTTCCTCTTGGGTAACTTCTCGCCCTTCACATCTCCAGGCTACATGGTAGACCAGTTATGGATGAAAAGAGAAGTTTAGTCAAGTTATCCCGTATAATTAGACACAAGAAACCGTTAGCAAACATAATGGTCTTTGGCTGCTGTATTCAGTTCATGACATGCCTCATAACAATCACATACAAGCAGAATTCATCCACACTACATTGATTGTTACTCAATCAATGTTAGTCAGCAACAAACATATGATAATCCAAAGGAATGAGCTAAGTAGAGTAAGGAAGCGGAAATAAAAGGGAGAGTGCATTGTAATGAACAACTAACCTGGACTTTTAAAACAGGAGTAATAGGCTTTGGTTCGAAAATAGCAGCAGTTTTTGCTTCTACAGCAGCCTGTAAAGACATTCGGAATCAAAAAAAGATAAGAGATTGAATAGATTTATGTAGCAATAGAGACAAAACAAAACAACAATGCCTTTGACATAATCTTAGTAAGTAAGAATGCTATCATCTCTAACACTGCCTACATAGGAGGATTAAACATACTAAACAAATAAACTCAGGAAATGAATGAAGTAGAAAGAACACAAAGACAATAAATGCCATTACTTGGAATCTTCGTAGCTCCAGGGCTTCTTCATTAGCTTGTTGCTTCTCGTATTCGCGCCTCGACTACATGGAAATTCAGTACCAGAATATCAAAAGACTCGAAATCACACAAGCACGACAAACAAACAATCCCAGAAAACATAAACAATTGTGAAAGGCAAGATAAAAATTCACACCATCTCCAAACTATCAAGAAACTGTGTCTCATCTTCATCCAAAGCTTTTGGTGGCCCTGATGGAAAACCCAAATTTGATTCAGCAAGACAACACACGTAGTATGTAAAAATGGCATAAATCAAAGCAGCTTACTGTGCTTGAATCGCTCATTGAACTCCGCATCCTTCTTGTCTTTGTTCTCCTTCAGAATCTGGAGATAAAATTCCAAAACTATGACAAAACAAACAACAGTACCAAATGGAAAGAAAGTAATCTCGTATGAAATTATTAACCTCGTACATGTGGTTTTTGTTAGTAATCCTGCGCCATTTAAGATTTGTTGTTTTAGTAGGAAAACACAAGGTATGCACCTTGACTTATTCTTTTTCTGTTTTTAGCAAAGTAGAGTAGTTGGTTTCGTGGGAGGTGAACATGGGATGATGATAGATAGGAGAGTTTATAGGAGTTGTTGATTTTGATGTTATGGAAAATGGAAACTTGGACCACATTATGGTTGTACGTGGATTTGGAAGCAAAGGTTGAGGACGCATTTTCATAATGCGTCCTCACCTTTTTGAATTTTTCTCCCCAAAGTTTTTTCTTCTTCCGAATTCAAAGGCTGGCCCCTTCTGTTTGTTTTTTTTTTAATCGAATATTTTCTTCTTCCGAAAATTTTTCTTCTTCCGAAATTTTTTTTCTTCCTCCGAAATTTTTTCTTCTTCCGAAATTTTTTCTTCTTCCGAAATTTTTTTCTTCTTCCGAATTTTTTCTTCTGCCGAAATTTTTATTCCGAAATTTTTTAACGCAATTTAGCACTCGTTCTGGGGAGCGACTCCTCAGATCCGGCGAATTGTTTTTTTGAAAGTATTTGGAGGAATCGTTTTTTACTGAAGAATTTAAATATACGGATAAATAAATAAAAAATATATATATACGGATATATGTATAAATATATACGTAAATATAAATAATTATATATATTTATATATTTGTAATATATAAATATATATAAATATGTATACACGCGTAAATGTGTGGATGTATACACCCGTAAATGTGTGGATGTACGCACGCGTAAATGTGTGGATGTACGCACGCGTAAATGTGTGGATGTACGCACGCGTAAATGTGTGGATGTACGCACGCGTAAATGTGTGGATGTACGCACGCGTAAATGTGTGGATGTACGCACGCGTAAATGTGTGGATGTACGCACGCGTAAATTTGTGGATGTACGCACGCGTAAATGTGTGGATGTACGCACGCGTAAATGTGTGAATGTATACACGCGTAAATGTGTGGATGTACACACATATATAAATATAAATATAATTATGAATATAATTATAAATATAAAATAAATATAAATATGTACATATATATAAATACAAATACAAATATAAATATAAATATAAATAAAGATATATATGTATATATATATATATAAATATATATATACATAAATACATACATATATATAAAAATAAAATTATATATAAATATGAATATAAATAAAGATATATACATATATATATGAATATATATATAAATATATACATATATATAAATATACATAAATATAAATATGAATGTAAATAAAGATATGTATACAAATATTTAAATGTACAAATATATAAATATGTATATATGTAAATATATAAATATGCACACACGTGAATGTGCGGATGTACATACATATATATGTAACTTTATGTATATAAATATAAATAAAGATAATATAAATATAAATATATACATATATAAATATAAATGAAGATTGCGCATAAGCAGACTTTTGTTTGTTCGATGAAAATTTGGAAAATAGTCAAAAGATGATTTTGGGTCTCGTTGTTCGAATCTTTTTGAGTAGTCTTGAATGTCGGTGCAGGAACGGAGTGTTGCATAGTTAGAATGGATACTAGTTAGTATGAATGTACAGTGTAGAACAGTACGAGTGAAATGTAATGCCAATTAGTGGTGAATAGCATGTACGGTCCTATCGATGGTCTCTGCAAAGCTTTCCACCTGTTCCACACGGGGGAGGACGTATGGTCCTGGATGTTCGCCGTGGTACAACCGTCTGTGCGGGTACATGTTCTTCCTCACGTGGAGCTCCCGCTGGTATGTCCTCCTCCATTTCGTATCCCGCTTCCTCGTTGGAATCACAGTAGGCATATGGAATAGTACCTGTATGTGATGGATCGATATGGGACATGTACTGATGACTGGATGCCGGAGTGACATATGTATTGTAATCTGATGCATCCATGTTGTACTGTGAGGGTTCCCCGGCTGATGGTCCGCAAATGGGTGGACTCGCATGTGAGGGGCCCGCTTGTGATGGACCAATGTGTTCCGCATGCCCCCTAGCACGAGGCCTCCGACCTCCTTGCCGACCAGGTGGGGCCTGACGGTGGGTTCTGAGGTCAGTATATCTGACACCAGGGAGCGGTTCCTCACAGTGCACGAACGGTTGATAATGCTGCGGCCTGGAGGGCTGATGCGCTTGTTGTAGACTACGTGTGATAACATGATGCATCCCCCTTATGACGTCCGCACAATGTGGGGGCCAACTATCCAGATTAATGTCTGACATGCCATGCAACTGTGTCATTCCCTGCAACTACGGAATCGAGATGAATATGTCAGATATATAATTTTGAGGAGCTTTGTTGTATTCTTTCTTGACAATATTTGAAATTTAGGACATACCAAGTACTCGGTGGTTGCACCGTCCCCGTGGAAACCCTCAGCAGCTGTTACAGGCCGCCCTGGTTGATCAATGAGGGACACCGTCTTGCGGAAGTACCACTCCAAGTAATCACGGGTGGGTAGGTATGGATCGGCACTCTCCAGTGGGGGTAATTGTCGGTTGGACCGATGTTCCCAAGTGTCGAGATATCTTCTGAGCTCGACGCGCCAATCCATGCCCGACCTTCCGCGCCGGTCTCTAGTGTGGACCAAGTTGTACTCATCCCTACTGACGAACTGGGTGGGTATTGGCTGAATCAGGCCGAACTGCCTGAGAACACGATGCGCATGATGGAACTCCACGGCATGCCAGCAGATGAGGTCGACGCAAAGCAGCCAATTGTTTCTACCATCCGTACAATACTGCGGGAGTTGCTGCAGGACGTCCTCCGCATATGGCTGCCAGATGAACTGAGACAAGATGCAAGTGTTGCCGTTAGGTATGGGAAACCAATTTCCGTGCGAAGTCTAGAAATCAAAATCCAATTATTCCTATACCTGATTATGGGTGAGAGATGTCAGTTGATCTCGGTATACTTTGAGAACGTGCATTGGCGATTGTGAACAATCGTAACGTGCCCTCCACCTATGAGGAACCGAGTGACACAAATTAGCCGAACTATGGAATTGCATGTGGACTTATGAATACCGCATATTGAGGGATCAGACAAGTACCGGGATCCAAGAGCACTCATCGTCACTGTCACCGGCAGTGCCCCAGCCGGACGGATGGATGGTATGCGTTCCCATGCCCAGAGCTGCCAGTAAATGCAATAGAAATGCCCGTTAATGTTAAGCACGGTATGTACGAACGGCTATGTTGACCAACAATTTTACCTGTAACAAGACAAGTGGCCCGGATATGGATTTAGATTGTGGGATTGCCGCGTCACACAACGACCTGTACAAGCATGCAAGAATCGAACTCCCCCAACTGTACCGATGGACTGCACCCAAATCCGTAAGTGCGGATAAGTAGAGCAACGGGATGAGGTGGCCGGACGTATCGGACATCAGCATTCCCCCAAGAAGCAGCAGAAGGAAAACCCTAGCCCGTTGTTGGCATTGTACATCAGTGGCATCATCGGGGAACGGACTGTGTAGTAGCTTTCCCAACCACCTGGCCTTAATGCGGCCCCCCCTGATACAAGTGAGGTCTGGTGTAGCTCCCAGGTAGTCTGTGCAGATGAGCTGCCACTCCTCCGGACGCCTGACGGTGTCAACCCCTGTTACTGGGATGCCATCGATCGGTAGACCCCACAGGACCCCTATATCCTGCAAGGTGACTGTGGCCTCCCCCATTGGTAGGTGAAACGTGTGCGTCTCTGGGCGCCAACGCTCCACTAGGGCGGTGATGAGGGAGTGGTCAATCTGTATTGCGGCAGAGTCCAGGAGTCCCTGAAATCCGGCGTCACGAACATACCGCATAACCTGTTCCGGCGGTTGGTCAGTCCAGCATGCCCCGTCGCACCGACGCACCTGCAGTGCCTCGTCATCTAGAGTGCCGTTGTATAGGGCACGAGCACGGTGCTCCTGGTGTAAGTACAACAAGTCCTCCTCAATCGGTCCTGGATGGTACATGGTGTTACCTGTGCGCAAATACCAACCCAAGTTAGATGTTTTTTCTGGAAGAATAACACAGATAAAAGTAACACTGCGTAATGTAACACATATTTGCCAAACATAAGTAATACAACAAAATCTGCCACATATATCATTTAGTACAAGGAATACTACATCAGACTACGAACGACAGACTACGCATGTACAATGCAAACCAAGTGAAAGATGGAGGTTCTATTACAGACACCGTATGACACCACGATACTAAGCACGACCACGCCTACGATTGCCCCTGGTTTCACCCGCCACCCTGTCATCCATCTGATTCCTTATCCGCCTCTCCGCAAACTGTCCACGCCTCCTGTTGCGAAACTTTTCTACATCCGGAATCAACCTCCAACTGGCACACTGCCACAGTGATGGATCTCGCACGGGCATGAACCCCTGACTGTATTGTTGGACATATGTGGTCGTGTGATACACCCGGTCATACAGGCTAGCAGGATCGTCACGCCTATGGCGACAAACGGCCAGGGCATGGGAACAAGGGAAACGAAATATTTGCCATTCGCGACAAGTGCACTCCCTGCTACGGTATTTGATCGTGTACTGTCGTTCACTAATGCTTCCGTCGATGTTCCTCGCCACAACCCTGTATGTCTGCGACGCGTGCCCGAACAGGGTGACGATATGTCCCCGTGCCAATGTATCCTGCTTCTGGAACTTTTTCCAGATCCTCTGCGGGAACACGGACCTGGACAGACGGGCAATATCTCATAAGCATCGAACCGGCACACCGGTA
Source organism: Rubia yunnanensis (assembly GCA_037428765.1). Taxonomy (NCBI): domain Eukaryota; kingdom Viridiplantae; phylum Streptophyta; class Magnoliopsida; order Gentianales; family Rubiaceae; genus Rubia; species Rubia yunnanensis. Next base: position 797,300 of record JALMRO010000025.1, on the reverse strand, counting down.
AATATGAAAATGCAATTAACTGACAGCGTACCTCCAATCCGTAGCGTCCGTAAGCCTCTGTGCAAACATTTCAACCGTTCGCTCGAACGTTGCTTTGACACACGCTGTTATTGGAAGGTGGCGGGCGCGCCGTAAGCAGTTGTTGAAGCTCTCCGACAGATTCGTTGTCAAAATTCCCCACCGCCGATCACCATCATCGAAGGCAAGACACCACCTACTCCTATCTTGCCGTTCCAGCCAAGCCCAAGCTGACGGATCCATACTCTCCAGCTCCTCCTTGTACTCCCTCCACCTGCTCTCGCGCCTGGCACTACCGAGCTGCCACACCAGAGACTTCATGAGCGCATTCTTGAACTTCCCTCGATCATGTGATAAGAAGTTTGACTGAAAATGCCGCAAGCAAATCCGGTGGTATCCGGCTGGCTCCATCCACTCCTCCATATTTGTCATCGCATTTACAAGTCCTGCGTGCCTATCTGATATGACACAGATTGGTCTGCTATCACCTCCAACAACGTGAAGACGCAATCTCCCCATGAACCAGTTCCAGCTTTCATTCGATTCCTCGTCGACAATTCCGTAAGCGATAGGGAGGATGTAATCATTTGCATCGTAGGTCACGGCGACCAGCATTGTCGACTTGTACGCACCTCTCAAATGAGTGCCGTCGACGCTGATCACTGGCCTGCAGTGGTGGAAGGCTGCAATTGCCTGACCGAATGCCCAGAACACAAATTTAAATTTCATACACCCGGGACCGTGTATTCTGTCAGGTACGCCAGCCCAATCAACAACGGTGGTCGGATTAGCCCTTACAAGTTCATCCATAAAAGTCGGGAGCTGTTCAAAAGAATCCTCCCACGTTCCAAATACCATGTCAATTGCCTTCTGCCGAGCATACCAGGCCTTCTTGTAGGAGATCGTGACGTTGAACTCATCATTCACTTGAGCTCGCACATCTTTCACCGTGTACGAAGGGTTAACATCAATGTGGTGGTGAATTGAACGGGCGATCATCACCGACGTCAGATTCACGTTACCCGTGGATCGACCAGCCCCGACACACCCATGGCTACTAGCCCATTTGGTGATCTGCCACATACCATGCGAAGCCTTTTTGGAAGCTCTGCAAACCCAAACACAATTCCCAGTTCCTTCGACGACGTCCTTGCATTTCGCATACCATGTGCGAGAACTGCTCTCCACAACCCTGTGTTCCCTGTTCATCATAGAACTCCACCGAGAAATAGCTTCGACCAACTGCGGCTTTGTCTGAAATCGCATACCCGCTGCCACTTTACCAGTCTCCTGGACATAAGTAGAAACGCCGGACCCAAAATGGGTAGGGTCATAACTATCCTCATCGGGGCCCCCATAATCTCTGTAGTAGGCCTGTGTATCCGGGTTTGCCAGAATATGAAACGACGTCGGTACATTGTTCGTGCACACCAATTGCTCTTCCTCGTCCCCGGGGTTCGAATCGGTTGACAAGGAACGATCATCCTCGGTTCCACCATCAAGTCCAGGTGCCGAGCCGTCATCCTCGCTACTATCATGCCGAGCATCGCGGTCGCTAATGGCACCCACAAAATCATTGCAGAAGACATTCTGCTCGCCATAGTCTACCACGGCTCTACCACCACTTGTGGACGGCTCGGCACAATCCACGTGGGCATACTGTCCAGGTTGGCTGGACTCACCAAATTCACGACCCCAGCTACGAACAGGTGGTGGTATACTGGGCACAGCGGCGGAGTTCTGCACGTTGCTCAGCAATGACATGAACGTGCTTCCCCGCGCCCCGTGATTAGCGATTGGCAACTGTTCCGTAATAATGTAAAAATCCGCAGAGGACAATGCCATTCGATCAACAACGTTGAAGAAGAACGTGGTGGACGCATCATCTTCCACAGGATAACATCGATAGTATACCGCCGAACCGATCAGCTCGGGACACCGGTAATACATTTTCAACAAACAACTCTCCCTCACAATGGCCAGTCTCGTTACAATTAAATCAAACAATTCCAAGTAGTTCAGCCTCCGCTCGAGAGTCGTAACTCGCTCCGGCATTGGAGGATCATAATAAACCCCCACACCCAAATCAAACTTAATCTGGCCCCCTCTATACATATACACTGCCAAAAACATCGCAGAACTGCAACACACAAACACGTAACACATAACTCACAACGCAACGAACCAAGCTCAATCATGAAATGTACACACAGTCAGACAACACAATCATACACATACAATTAAATTAACTAAATTACTCCAGCATGTCAACATATTATAATTCAACCCAAACGGCAACAACTGACCGACGACCGGCAATGTGCGACACTCACATAATGTCGGAACACGTTCGTATAATTCTATAGGCCGCAAATACCTACTACATAAAGGATAACAGAGTGGGAGGGGTTCTGAGACTTACGGGTCAACGTCGGTCAACGCGGTCAAAGTCGGTCAACGGCGGTCAACGCGGGTCAACGGCGGGTCAACGGTTCGACGGGGTCAACACGGTCAACGTGGTCAATGCGGGTCAACGTCGTTGAACGGGGGTCACCGGCGGGTCAACGGGCCAACGGCGGTTCCACGGTGTCAAGAAACGCAGTCAACGTCAGGTCAACAAATGGGTCAACGACACGGTCTCTGCAACCGAAATCCAATTAACAAATCAGTAGCAATTAACAAAAAAAAAACACATATTCAGCGGAAAAAAGGAAAATACCGGATCCCGAACAAAACTCGAACTGCAGATAAAAGGAAAACACGTTCGTATAATTCTATAGGCCGCAAATACCTACTACATAAAGGATAACAGAGTGGGAGGGGTTCTGAGACTTACGGGTCAACGTCGGTCAACGTCGGTCAACGTCGGTCAACGCGGTCAACGTGGGTCAACGCGAGTCAACGTCGGTCAACGGGGCAACGGCGGTTCGACGGGGTCAACACGGTCAACGCGGTCAATGCGGGTCAACGGGCGGGTCAACGGGCCAACGGCGGGTCACCGGCGGGTCAACGGGCCACCGGCGGTTCCACGGTGTCAAGAAACGCAGTCAACGTCAGGTCAACAAACGGGTCAACGACACGATCTCTGCAACCGAAATCCAATTAACAAATCAGTAGCAATTAACAAAAAAAAAACACATATTCAACGGAAAAAAGGAAATTACCGGATCCCGAACAAAACTCGAACTGCAGATAAAAATGGAGGAACACCGGCAGTGCAATACTGGAGAACGAGTGCAGCGGAGAAAGAGTGCAGCTGAAAAAGGCGTAAGCACCCGAACACTGGCGAAAATGTGACTTACAGTGGGGGAAATGAGAGGAAGGAAGGCTGAAGAAGATGGTCAAGGCTGGAGAAGAAGAGCAATTCGGTGGGAGAAATGAGAGGAAGGAAGGCTGAAGATGGAGAAGGCTGGAGAAGAAGAATAGCAATTCGGGTGATTTAAATGCAAAAATTCTGACGCCTCCGCCACGTGGCAGCAGCCCATTCGACCGAAAATTCCACCCAAAATGTTCACATGCAGCCGCGACACGTGTGGACTCCCCTGGCCGACACGTGGCCTGGGGATTTAAAGGAGGGACACGGATCTGGATTAAAAAAAAATGTTCGACACGTGTCAAATCCGGATTAGAGGACGCATTACCATAATGCGTCCTCTGCCACGTGGCGCGTCCCTATTCAGCCACGTGGCGCCTGATATGTTGGACCGAAATTTTAAAAAAAAAACCGGTCTGCCAGGGAGGACGCATTACCATAATGCGTCCTCTGCCACGTGGCGCGTCCCCATTCGGCCACGTGGCGCCTGACATTTCGGACCAAGGAGAAGAAAAAATAAACTCGGCCAGGCCCACGTGGCGCGTTCCCATTCGGCCACGTGGCGCCTGACATTTTGGACTCAAAAAAAAAAACGCTGGCAGTGAGGACGCATTACCATAATGCGTCCTCTGCCACGTGGCGCGTCCCCATTCGGCCACGTGGCACCTGCCATTTTGGACCATGCATTCTTGACCAAAAATTGAAAAAAAAAAACGGAAAAATGAGAGGACGCATTTCGGAAATGCGTCCTCTATATTGGGTAGCCATTTGTGGCTACTGTAGCAACAATTATAGCAATTTTTCCGAGTTTATAGCTATCTAGTTGCTCATTATTTTGTATAAATAGCAGATCATAAAGCAGAAAAGTTGCAACGTTTTAGCAACACCAAAATCATTGTTTTGTTCTTGTTTTTCGTTTAAAACTAACATTTGGTATCAGAGCCATTTACGATCCAACCATGTCCGACGGCAACGGCGACATTAGCAACTCTCCAACAAGGCAGGCACGAGGACGGAGCCGGGGAAGGAGTGTCAATCGCAGGAAAGGTCGTCGTTCGCGAACGCATTGTGCAGGAGCGCCTCGGTAGCAACATCGTCTACCCCACTCTGACGGCGACGAACTACATCGAGTGGGCTCTTGTGATGAAAATCAACCTGCGGGCGCAAGGCCTCTGGGAGGCAGTTTCCGGCGCTGACGAGCCGGGTGAGCGAGAGGATATGGCTGCACTGTCAGCTTTGATCCGAGCCGTGCCGCCAGAGATGGTGCCGGCTCTCGTTGTGAAGAATTCGGCACATGAGGCTTGGGAGGCGATAAGAATGATGCGTGTTGGCGTCGATCGAGTACGGGAAGCCACGGCGCAACGTTTGCGCAAGGAATTTGAACAAATAACGTTCAAAGACGGTGAATCACTTGACGCGTTCGGGCTGCGCATCACTGGGATCGTCAACAACCTCCGGTCCTTGGGTGACGGCATCGAGGAGATCAAGGTCGTGCAGAAATTCCTCCGAGAGGTCCCGAGCCAGTATGCGCAGATCGCTTGCTCGATCGAGACGTTGCTCGATCTGAATGGGATGTCCGTCGAAGAGCTGATCGGACGCCTTCGTTCTGCTGCACAACGATGCTCGTCTGGCGGAATGGAGAATTCCGGAAGTCAGCTGCTACTCACGGAGGAGGAATGGATTGCACGTGGGAAGAAGAAGGAGCAGGGGCAAAACTCTGGCGTTAGGCGGCGGAAAGGGCAAAAGTCGTAACAAGCAACCGGTCGGAAAGGGCAACGGAGATCGTAACATGTCACAGGTGAAATGTTACAATTGCAACAAATATGCAGGCCATTTTTCGAGGGATTGCAAGGAGCCGCGACGGGAACGAAAGGGACAGCAGCAACAGCGAGGACAAGTTCTTCTTGCTCAGACCGGAGAGGAGGAGCAGGCTGCACTCTTCGCACGTACCTGCACGATCAGCGACGACGACGGACCATCACTTCTGATGGCGACCGTCACGGAGGCACCTCCGTTAACGGCACGAGTGAACGCACCAACGAAGATGGTGAACGGCGATCAAATACAGGTGGAACTGGTGGAGGAGCACGTTTTCCTCACAACGGAATCACGCCGCGACGACACATGGGTCCTCGACACGGGCGCCAGCAACCACATGACCGGCTACCGCTCAGTCTTCGCCGAGCTAGACACATCCGTCACCGGCACGTTGAAATTCGGCGATGGATCACTGGTGAACATTCAAGGGCGTGGCACGGTGTTATTTGCGTACGCTAACGGCGAGCACCGCGCACTCACCGACGTTTATTTCATCCCTCGACTCTGTAGCAATATTGTGAATCTTGGGCAGCTCGACGAAAATGGGTGCCAGGTTGCAATTCGCGGTGGATTTTTGAGTCTATACGATCGACGGCAACGACTTCTTTCCAAGGTGCCTAGGACAAGAAACCGTCTGTACATCGTCACGTTGGACATCGCCAAACCAATCTGTCTCGCCACTGTGCACGGCGATGATTCATGGAGATGGCATGAGCGTTTTGGCCATCTGAATTTCGACGCGCTCCGGAAGCTTGCGCACCAAGGTATGGTGCGTGGTTTGCCAACGATTGACCGGGTGGGGCAAATTTGTGATGGCTGTTTGGTCGGGAAACAACGACGCACGCCTTTTCCTCAGCAGGCCAAGAAACGAGCAACCAGCCTGCTTGATTTGGTGCACGGTGATCTTTGTGGTCCTATCACGCCGGCAACGCCCGCTAGAAAGGTTTACTTCCTTCTTCTGGTCGACGACCTAAGCCGCTTTATGTGGCTCACGCTGTTGGCAACAAAGGACCAAGCAGCGACAGCAATCAAACATTTCAAGGCTGGAGCAGAGGTGGAAACTGGGCGTAAACTGCGACTACTACGCACTGATCGCGGCGGCGAATTCACGGTGGCCACGTTCACTGCGTACTGTGCAGATGAGGGTATCGGAAGGCAGCTAACGGCACCGTATTCACCACAGCAAAATGGCGTCGTGGAACGACGGAATCAAACGATCATCTCCACGGCGCGTAGCATGATGAAGGCAAAAGGTGTGCCCTCAAGGTTTTGGGGAGAAGCGGTGTCAACTACTGTCTATCTCCTAAACCGATCGCCAACGAAAAGCGTCGATGGAAGAACTCCTTTTGAGGCATGGTACGGATATAAGCCGGACGTTAGTTACCTTCGTGTTTTTGGTTGTGTTGTTTATGTCAAGGTCACGAAGCCGCATTTGACAAAACTGGAAGACCGGAGCACACCTATGGTGTTTTTCGGCTATGAGCCTGGCACGGCTGCTTATCGAGTATACGATCCCGTCGTAAATAGGGTGCACGTCACACGTGACGCTGTTTTCGACGAAGGGACTGGCTGGGATTGGAAGAAGACCGGAGGCATGCCGGAAGTTGCTCCATTTCATGTGGAGTTTCTCTCTTATCCGGTTGCAAGTGAAACCGTGGTAAGAGAAGTGGGGCAAAGCTCTGCCGCCGCAGCAGAACCTGTAACGCCTGCATCGACACCGGCCTCCATTGTGCACGGAAGCACGCCAATTTCACCACCAGCAAGCATCAACGTCGCACCTGCAGGACATAATCCTATACTGCCGCAACCACAGCATCCGATGACCACACGAGCACGAGACGGCATTGTTCAGCCAAACACGTGGTACACGGACTTTGTCATGACAGCAGAAACTGTCACAGACGGGTTGTGCCTTGTCGCAGCTGAGGAGCCCGCAAGTATCGATGCTGCGCTGTCGGAAACTTGCTGGAAACGCGCCATGGACGACGAATTGGCATCGATCCAAAGCAATGGAACTTGGGAATTCGCCACACTTCCAAAGGTTCATCGAGCAATAGGATTAAAGTGGGTATTTAAGGTGAAAAGAAACCCAGACGGCCATGTGATCAAGCATAAAGCACGCCTCATTGCTAAAGGTTACGCTCAGAGGCAGGGGGTGGATTTCGATGAGGTTTTTGCGCCAGTGGCACGGATGGAGACTGTACGGTTGCTGCTAGCTATCGCCGCTCACTATGGATGGCAGGTGCATCACATGGACGTCAAGTCGGCGTTTCTGAACGGAAATCTTGCAGAGGAAGTCTACGTGCAACAACCGCCGGGCTACGCCAGCGTCGGTAACGAGGACAAGGTGTTACGTTTGCACAAAGTTTTGTACGGCCTCAGATAGGCGCCTAGAGCCTGGAACGCAAAGCTGGATGCATCACTCGTGTCGCTCGGGTTCGAACGGAGTCCACTAGAGCATGCGGTTTACAGGAGGGGCGGTGACGAGGAGATGTTGATAGTCGGCGTTTATGTCGATGACCTTATCATCACCGGCACGAAAGAGAAGGATATAGCAGCGTTCAAGGATCAGATGCATCGCTTATTTGACATGAGCGACCTGGGATTGCTGAATTACTATCTCGGGATCGAGGTTAAGCAGAATGCAGGGACGATCACGCTTTGTCAAAGTGCCTACGTCGGGAAAATCTTGGACGCAGCAGGAATGGCAGGATGTAATGCCTGTCATACACCGATGGAAAATCGGTTGAAGTTGAGCAAAACCGGAGTTGATGATGCGGTTGATGCTACACGTTATCGGAGCATTGTCGAGAGCCTTCGCTACCTATGCAACACCAGGCCGGACATCACGCACGCCGTCGGCATTGTGAGCAGGTACATGGAAGCTCCCACGGCATCGCACTGGGCTGCGGTGAAGCAGATTCTGCGCTACGTCAAAGGAACAGCTGGTTATAGATGCCGCTACACGAAGGGCACAAAAGAAGATCCTATTCTAACTGGGTATAGCGATAGCGATCTCGCCGGAGATGTTGATGATCGGAAAAGCACGACTGGAGTTGTGTTTTTTCTCAATTCAAGCATCGTCACTTGGACGTCGCAGAAACAGAAGGTTGTCGCTCTCTCGTCTTGTGAGGCGGAGTATATCGCGGCGGCGACAGCAGCTTGCCAAGGAGTGTGGCTGAGTCGGCTTCTCGGTGAACTGATCGGCAGACCACCGGCGATGGTGAAGCTGCACGTGGATAATCAATCCGCGATTGATCTGAGCAGAAATCCGGTGCATCACGAGCGGAGCAAACACATCGACACTCGGTTCCATTTTCTTCGTGAGTGCATCGAGGAAGGAAAGGTGGATGTTAAGCATGTCAGCACCAAAGGCCAGCTTGCGGACATTCTGACCAAGGCATTGGGTCGTGTCAAGTTCTTGGAAATGCGACTAAAGCTCGGTGTCATGGAAGTTTCAACCGGGCGTCAGGATTAGGGGGTGATTTGTGGTTTTTGTTAGTAATCCTGCGCCATTTAAGTTTTGTTGTTTTAGTAGGAAAACACAAGGTATGCACCTTGACTTATTCTTTTTCTGTTTTTAGCAAAGTAGAGTAGTTGGTTTCGTGAGAGGTGAACATGGGATGATGATGCCTTATAGATGGGAGAGTTTATAGCTATCTAGTTGCTCATTATTTTGTATAAATAGCAGATCATAAAGCAGAAAAGTTGCAACGTTTTAGCAACACCAAAATCATTGTTTTGTTCTTGTTTTTCGTTTAAAACTAACAGTACAGGGGCCGGTCTCTCTGAGCAGTTCCATCCTCAATCCTGGGACCTTGAAGCTTCTTCGATTCGTCCAACTGTTCCTCAGACACGAAATTCATCAGCCGTATCGGCGGCGCACCGGAATCCTCCATCTGTTCATCATCAAACAATACTACCCATTAAAAACGATCTTGCAAACAAGTAGAGCTAGAAAATATCCACCGGAATCAAATTAAAAAACTAATCTTACTTCATGATAGTCTCGATCCACGAACCGATTACTCCAGTTCCTTGCTCTCACTTTCAAAATCGAAGAACTAAATCTAATCAGAATGTATGTGTGTGAAGAAACGGATGGCAAATTTTTCTGAGTCGGAATGGGCCTTATTTGGGCCTTTCACTTGCTACTTGTTTTGGGTTTAATGGACCGTTCCCAACACCATCTTGTCTGGCCCATAAACGAAATACAATCTACTTTTTACGCAGTTATGTCTCTGGTGCGATTAAAAAATTACTTTACTCATGTTCTCTAGAGTTTCTCTGAATTGATCTGAATTAACTCGAACTAAATTAAAAACTACGTGTGTTAAAAATATTAATAATATGATTAAATAAACTTAAATTTCACCAAATTAAATGTTTCGTTCAACTAAATTGAAATGAACCAAACTGAATAATAGACTCTGAAAAATAAGCCTTATAAACTACGTATAGATAAAAAATAAATTTTAGAATGAGTTGAAAATGAAAATAGAAGGGACTAACTTATAATAAATGTATCGATAGTAAAGTGTAGGTGTTTCATTTTTACTTATTTTTTGGTTGAAGGTGGTGTTTTATTGAAGCATTCAGTCATCCTCATGCACTCATTCATATTACTGTATCATTTTATAGCCTGTTATTGTATGAAATGAAAGTTATTAGTGGTCAAATATGCCTTGAATTTTTTTTTAGAAAAAAGGATCCAATGTTAAAAAACCAAAGGGAGTATTAAAATAATTTTTTAAATATTTTTTTTCAAAAAAAAAGAGGTACAATTATAAACACGTCGGATCAGGCAAAATTACAATCTGAATGAAATGGAACAAAGTGGATCAGATGAGACAATTTGAATATCCCTAGTGGAATGTAGGAAGTCCACTTTTATGAACAGCCTATTTTAAGGCAAGTCTATTTTGATAAATATTGATGAACAACTTTTAGTTTGATGGGAGTGCTATTAATAGGGAGGGGATTAAGTAGTTAGCTAGTAGAAGAGGTTGTGACATTATCATACTAGTGATAAAGAAGATCCGCATTATCAAACTATTAAAGTTAACCATTTGGGATAGCCTATATTTAGGGTTTAATGGGTTGGGTTGGGTCAAAATTCCCACGTTTTTGGGTTGGGTGGATCGACCTAAATTGACTAAAATTATATTAAAATAGTGATTTTTTATAAAAGAAATATATATTTTAACTTTTATAAATATATATTTTTTCAAGAATGTTACAATTGCTTAAGAAGTAAATTAATAGTGGATATATTGTACACCCTCCGATTTTTTAACATTGGCTCTGTTTGACCACCAAAATTTTCAAGTCATGTTTGACCATCAATAACTTTAATTCCATACAATAACTAATATCATGTGAGGTGAGATGTCTTTGGATTCTCCGTAATATGTAGTTTATGTAAAGTTAAATTTTATAGTATGTTATTGTATGAAATTAAAGACGTGGTTTAATTCGAATAATAAAAGCTAAAAGGTCTTAGTTGCAACATTAAAAATTTAGTATGCAACATTTAGTAGTTATAAAATTTATAACCCGGTTAATGCAACTCGAAAATTTTATCTTCATTTCTTCTAATTTACACTTTAAACATTGGTCTTTCCATGAGTTATGGAAAGACCGTCTTTCAAGAGACGAACTCATGCTCAAAAATCAGAGGGAGTATTAAAATAATTTTTTTTATACTTTTTTTTTTAAAAAATGAGGTAAAATTATAAATGGATCGAATCATGCAAAATTACAATCCAAATGAAATGGATCAAAGCGGGTGAGATCATGGAATTCATGGAATTCTCGTGGGTTAGACAACCTTAGTAAAAGACTCGTGGAATCCAATTCTCGTACGTTGCTAAGATTCCATATCTTGAGTATGGTGCTTCCATCGAAGAGTGGATTCTCAAGCAGGCAATCTCTGGTAGGAAGAGCCATATAGTTACACTTTGGAGTGGTACCATCTGGGAAAACCAGCGGGTTCAAAAGATCAAAATCATGACAACCTAAGGAGCCGCTAACATAAACCGGTTCTCCACAGATGGCCCTGGAGGCACCATGGAATGCTGCACAGAGATGATCGGACTGAAACATATCCCAATCTGGGTGTATTATCGGTCCCATCCGCAAGCCCCTCGTAGTAAGCCTTTGCCAGTTCTGTCCTCCCTCCATATTCCCCGGACACATATTCCAGGGACTATTACATTGAAAAACCAGCGAGAGTATTGTTAAGGAAATAGAAACCCTTTCCGTGTAGGAAAGGTTATAGATGGTAGTTACCTTATAGAATTAGTTATAGATGGTAGTTAACTTATAGAATTAGTTGTAGATGGTAGTTACCTTATAGAATTAGTTATAGATGATAGTTTCCTTATAGACTTAGAATTATATTCCTGTTAGACTTTGGTTTGTTGTAAGCCTATATATTGTAATATCCTCATCATTGATGAGGTGTGTCATTGATGTGATATCAATGCACCATAATAAAGTCCTTTATATAATCAAACATGCAAAATAACAATAGATTACAAGAACGCAGAAGGAAATATTTCCATGAATAACATCCAGTTTGACTCCTGTAACTCCAGCTGAGGCTAAGTAGGAATGCATGGAATCATAGAACTCGTCGGCTTGTCCAATGCTGCCCTCGATAATCTTCCCCACGGCTAAATCCTCTATGGTTCCGTCGAGCCCCGAAGAGAGCTTGCACGATACGATACTCGAACTCAGGTGGGTAGCTCCCGGCCTGACTCCTCCCCAGGCACCGCACAGGGCCTGCCACATGCAGATATCGTCCAATCCCTTAAACCTAGCTCGAAGATCCCGAGTAACAGCTCTCAATCCCGAATCCTCAGAGTTATCAGGATTTTCACCACTGTCTTCTCTGTCCTCATTTCCACCTCCAAACATCTGATCCAGCTCGTGTTTCAGTTTCTGTATCCTTAACTCGAATGGGGATAAGTCGGTGACCCCAGATTTCCTAGCCCTGTCTCGGGCTTTCTCAGCTTGCTCGATCTCGATTGCCTTGGAGATCAGCATCTTCGGCCTCTTGGTGTTAAACTCGGGATCCTTTTCAAAGGATCCACCCTTGTATTTCCTGAACTTGTCGCATTCATCAAGCCTGTGAAGCCTCGAAGTCATCTGAGTTCCTCCCAGTACGAGGTTCTTCGCATCCTTGTGAACCTCCTGCTCATCGCGATTGATACTCTGCCATCCATCATCGATGATGAGAAACCTCGGAAAGATTCCTCCGTCTGAGAACTCCTTCAAGCCGCACCACACGCCAGCAGGGTCCACACTCAGGTAAAACGCATAACTTCTCCGGCTGTTGGGGTAGATGATGTAATAATGCATTCCATTGGAATGACAATATTTGGATATCGATGTGAGTCGCGTTGCGTACGCTTTCCTTAAAGAGTAATTCAACCCTATTACAACCTTGGGCTACTCGAATTCCCTTCAAGGATAAAACAATTGAGAATTCCTCTCATTCTAGGCTTGAATAAAGAGAATGCTTTTTAAGTACTTGTGTTTTTCTTGTGTTTTTGGTTGTTGATAGAGAAAGCCTCAATCTATTCTAACAGTTGTATATATGTGTGGGAAAATTCTTAGTTTACTGTGTGTATACTGTGTTCTTCCACTTGTGTGTATTATATGTTGGGTAAAAGCTGTAATATTGCATTCCAATGGAATGGTAAAATCACGATTGGATGATTGTGGTAAAACTTTTCTTGGATATCGATGTGAGTCGCGTTACGTACGCTTTCCTTAAAGAGTAATTCGACCCTATTACAGCCCTGGGTTACACGAATTCCCTTCGAGGATAAAACAATCGAGAATCCCTCCTGTTCTATGCTTGAATCAGGAGAATACTTTTGAGTACCCATGTTTTTGGTTGCTATGTAATTCTGGAAAAATCTTGTCTTTTTCCCTGGTCATGTGTGTGTTTCTTGTTTGTCTATTCTGTGTTCTTCCACGTCTAACACCATGCATGTGTACGCATGTGTATATAAGAAACAAATGTTGCGAAGAGACCCAACACTTCATTGTTCTACACCAAACATTTATAGGAAACAAATGTCGTGAAAAGATATAACACTTCATCATTCCACACTAAACCATGTATTCATTAGAATTATAAATTCTAAAATGATGTAATTTTTCACACGATACATTTTTCCACACTGCACTACAACATTCAATGTATCGTATTTAATCTTATATCATCCTTATCATTTCCATCAAAGAGAAGTTGAACAATATACACCACCATATCAGAATTATAATAAATTCTGAAATGATATATCTTTCCACACTCTAGGACAAGCCATGTTAGTTATTACCAACACAATTAATCCTTATCATATGAGCTTGTAAACTCGTAGATAGTTTATACAAGCGTGCACTCTACACCACCAAACTTGTTTTAACGTCCCAAGTTTACAATTACTTGAATCCAATTATACTTAAAAAACTTAATGTTTCATAAAACACCAACAATCCTCCCCCATTTAAGTATTATCCTTGATTCGGAAAATCCAACAACCAAACCAAACAAGTGCATAGATGAAAATGTCTTGAAGATTGAATTTTCACCTTAGTTAACTACACATTCCAAATATTCGAGAATCGGGGTGTCTCTAAAGATTGAACCCTTCAACCCATTTGAACACTGGAAGATAATCCACACACAAGTTCAAATACAACTCAAAAGTTTAAGCTTGACACTGTATAATCCATTCATGAGTGCATACAAAAGCCAAGCCTGGGCTTATTGAAGCGGCTACACTTCACACTTCATATAGGTGAGATTTACTTTGTCAAAGGTTCCATTAAGAAGTTATAACTTCAACCTTACTTTCATGCAAGTCCAAACATATTACCTTCGGGATATGAAATCATATGTTTCAATCTCAAACAATAGGCCTTCCACATTGAATTTTACTCTAACTTCGTATCAGGGCAAAATTGGGTATCCCATTATCAAAGATTTAAATAGGCTTTAAATCCATCCCAATTACCGACTTTTTTATCAAGTCCCTAACTAGTCACTTCATCAAGTGTTCCGATAGATTGTGTTGATATCTTACAAAATTAACTAAAATGACACATCAGTTATTAACTTACTATTCATGTTATGCCTAGCGCCCAAGTGTTTAAATTTGCCCGTAAACACTTCACTATAAGCCTCAGCCATCTACTGGCTTAGGCCACAACAGAATTTCATGTACCGAATTCCGTAACCATTCTGCCTCTTTACCACTAGTTTACATAACATTTCTTTCATCATACAATCTCAGATTTCTTGCTCCATGCATTTACAAGAACCTTTAACATTCAAACATCAACCATGCATGCATAAAAAATATTTATCTTTCATAGATATTGTACAAATAAGGCATATCACCATGCACCTTATTTCTCAAAATTTAAATTAAAACTTATAATTAATAATGCTTATCTCTTTTATGTCTCTGGATTCTTTTTCTCCACAAATATTGTCAATTGAGTTTACCAATTAATATTCGCACTCTTTGAATTAAGAGGATATTGAACACTCATAATTCAAGTATGGTTTAAAACCAAACTCTTCTAGGATTTCCTAGGATCACAGGTTTCACAAACTTTTATACTTCAACATAATTAGATTTTCTCAAAATCGACATTCTATTATGAAGAACTAATAGTTCAATCTTGCAGAGTTGCACTAACTCATGCTTTTATCGACATGATTCATAGAATCAAAACCCGTGTACTTTTCTTCAGGTTATACACCAATAACCAAAAATATATTTACTATTTCAAAATTATCACAGTTTAATCACTCAATCTCTTATAATATTTTGACCAATCTCAACATCATGCACACAAGCCTTGGCCTTTCCAATTTATCAATCCAACAATATAAAATTTGTAACATTCAACATCAATGTTAAAACTCCAAACCACTTTCCCAAAATGATATCATAATAAACAAAAGTGGAAAACAAATTATGACTTTTAGTGAATCCAACACCATTTCATGTTAAGTATAAAACCGTTCATATTATCTTGTTTTTAAAATCCTGGATTAGTGAACATAATTTTTGCCATTATCCAATTTATTTAGATAAAACTAATGATATACAATCAGACAATTGATTTTATTAAATTGGACTATATAAATCATCATATAGTCACTACAGTAATTGATTACTTCAATCAAAAAATCTTTATGGCAACACTCTATATGCATGCAGTACTATACCGATATAAATCTTTACGAATTGTGTGAAAATTCATTGGATTAAATTCACATATTAAGACCGAGCACTCATCAACCTGGTGCCTATATATACTTAAGTATATAGTTCATGCACATAAATTAAACTATTATTAATTTGTGTGCATATAAAAGCATGTGTTTTCTCACACCAAAAAACCATCGATACTACCGAATTTTAATACTTCAGTAATTAATTTCTTTGCATGACAATGGAAGGAATAATTCAGTTCTTTCCACATTGGTAAAAGTCATACACATGTATTTCATAATTATATGTCAACACAATTTTACAACCAAATATGAAATTAAATCTGCAACTTTTTGCTGCAACTATAATATTTCCATGCTATGTCTTTACAATATTATTATCATGCAATTCTTTCATAAAAAATATTCGCATCCTTATTATTCAATTTTAAAAAGGGATAGTTCATCCAAATTATCAGTAAAATTGATTTAACATGTATGTATATATTTTCACATTGACATACATCAATCATATATCAAGTTATAAGCATATATAAATTGATTCTAACCTTTGTAGGGATCAAACTGCATTTCACGTGAATCCAAAAGTCATGTTAAATGGATTGGATACAAACCACATATAACCTTCTTCGCACCACCGAATCCATCCATGCATGCGCATCTGTATATGTTGCACCGCATCTGCACATGGTGCACCATCACATACTTCGTACACAATCATTCATGATCGAACCACCCAACATATCATCCAATGCGTTCAATATTACTCTTTAAAAATGTTGGGGCAGATGCTGTAATAATGCATTCCAATGGAATGATAAAACTTGGATATCGATTTGAGTCGCGTTGCGTACGCTTTTCTTAAAGAGTAATTCGACCCTATTACAACCTTGAGTTACACGAATTCCCTTCGAGGATAAAACAATCGAGAATTCCTCTTGTTCTAGGCTTGAATCAAGAGAATACTTTTTGAGGCGTCGCGTACGCTTTCCTTAAAGAGTAATTCGACCCTATTACAGCCTTGGGTTACACGAATTCTCTTCGAGGATAAAACAATCGAGAATTCCTCTTGTTCTAGGCTTGAATCAAGAGAATGCTTTTTGAGGCGTCGCGTACACTTTCCTTAAAGAGTAATTCGACCCTATTACAGCCTTGGGTTACACGAATTCTCTTCGAGGATAAAACAATCGAGAATTCCTCTTGTTCTAGGCTTGAATCAAGAGAATGCTTTGCATAATCGTTTACTTATTAATGTATTATGTCTGTGTTAATAGTGCTGTTAATGTGGTCGAGTGGAGTACATGTACATATTTGAGGATGCAATGAGAATGAACGTAGGATGAAAATGAATTAAAAGTTATGTATGCGTGTATTGCAGTTGTACGATGTTTTTGACTGTGTATATGTATAGAGGCGGTCAGATCAAGTTTGATTTCACTGTGGGTGTGTATTATGATCCTCCAATACCGGAGCGAGTTTTGACTCTCGAGAGGAGGTTGAACCACTCAGAATTAGTTGATGTAATTGTCACGAGGCTTGGCATTGCGAGTGAGGGGTATATGTTGAAAATATATTACCGATGTCCTGAACTGATTGGTTCGGCTGTATACTATCGGTGTTATAATGTGGAAGATGATGACTCAACGACGTTCTTCTTCAACATTGTTGATCGATTGTCGTTGTCGTCTGCGGATTTTTACATTGTTATGGAACAGTTGGCAAGCACTAATGATTGGGAACGGCCAATGACGTTCATGTCGTTGTTGAGCAACATCCAGAACTTTGCCGATGTACCATGCGTACCGCCACACGTTCGTAGCCGGGGTTTAGAAATTGGTGAGTCCAGCCAGCCTTGTGGGTATGCTCCCGTGGATTGTGCTCAGCCGTCCACAAGTGGTGGTATGTATGGTATGGACCATGACGAGCAGAATGTCTTGCATGATGATTATGTGGGACACGTTAGCGACCTTGTTGTTCGGGATGACGGTGGCGAGGACGATGATGACGACGGTCAACTTGACGGTAGAAGTGAGGATGATTGTTCCTTATCAACTGATTCGAATCCTGGGGACGAGGAAGAACAGTGGTGTGCACGAACAATGTACCCCCGTCGTTTCATATTCTGGCGAATCCGGATACACAGGCCTACTATAGGGATTATGGTGGCCCTGATGAGGATAGCTATGACCCAACTCATTTTGGGTCCGGAGTTTCTACTTACGATCGAGAGACTGGTGTAGTGGATGTGCGTATGCGATTCCAGACGAAGGCCCAATTGGTTGAAGCTATCTCTAGGTGGAGTTCCATGATGAACAGGGAACACAGAGTCGTGGAGAGCACATCACGCACATGGTATGCGAAATGCAAGGACGTTGTCGAAGGAACTGGGAATTGTGTTTGGGTTGCCAGAGCTTCCAAGAAGGCTTCACATGGCATGTGGGAGATCACCAGATGGGCAACTAGCCATGGGTGTGTTGGTGCTGGTCGGTCCACGGGTAACGTGAATCTGACGTCGGTGATGATCGCCCGTTCAATCCGCCACCACATTGATGTAAACCCTTCATACACAGTCAAAGACGTACAAGCTCAAGTGAAGGAGGAGTTCAATGTCACCATTACCTACAAGAAGGCATGGTATGCTCGACAGAAGGCAGTTGACATGGTGTTCGGAACTTGGGAGGATTCTTTTGAACAGCTCCCAACGTTTATGGATGAGCTAGTCAGGGCCAATCCGAGCACCGTTGTAGATTGGGCTGACGTACCTGACAGAATACACGGTCACGGGTGTAGGAAATTTAAATTTGTGTTCTGGGCATTTGGTCAGGCAATTGAAGCCTTCCGCCACTGCAGGCCAGTCATAAGCGTGGATGGCACTCATTTGAAAGGGGCAGATAAGTCCACAATGCTGGTCGCTGTGACGCACGATGCAAATGATTACATCCTCCCCATCGCTTACGCTATTGTTGACGAAGAAACGAATGAAAGCTGGAACTGGTTCATGGGGAGACTGCGTCTTCACGTTGTTGGTGGTGATAGCATGCCCATCTGTATCATATCCGATAGGCATGCTGGACTTATAAATGCGATGACACATATGGAGGAGTGGATGGAGCCGGCTGGATACCATCGAATTTGCCTGCGGCATTTTCAATCCAACTTCCTGTCATATGATTCCGGGAAGTTCAAGAATGCGCATATGAAGACTCTGGTGTGGCAGCTTGGTGGTGCCAGGCGAGAGAGCAAGTGGAGGGAGTACAAGGAGGAGCTGGAGAGTATAGATCCATCTGCTTGGGCTTGGCTGGAACGTCAAGATAGGAGTAAGTGGTGTCTTGCATTCGATGACGGTGATCGACGTTGGGGAATTCTCACGACGAATTTGTCTGAGAGTTTCAACAACTGTTTACGCCGCGCACGCCATCTCCCGATCACAGCTTGTGTAAAAGCGACGTTCGAGCGAACAGTAGAAATGTTTGCCCAGAGGGTTATGGACGCCACGAATTGGAGGTACTTCGTCACTTACGTACCCTTTTTTATGTGCCTGTAGAGCAGTTTATGGATTCTAAAATCTTTTCCGTTTGTCCAGGTCCGTGTTTCCTAAGAGGAACTGGAAAAAGTTTCAGAAGCAGGATACATTGGCACAGGGACATATCGTAACCTTGTTCGGCCATGCGTCGCAGACTTATAGGGTTGTGACAAGGAACATCGATGGGAGCATCAGTGAACGGCAGTACACGGTCAAATACTGAAGAAGAGAGTGTACTTGTCGCGAGTGGCAAATATTCCGTTTCCCTTGTTCCCATGCCTTGCCGTCTGACGGAATGGACGTGACGATCCTGCTAGTCTATGTGACAGGGTGTACCACACGACCACATATGTGCAACAATATAGTCAGGGTTTCATGCCTGTACGAGATCCATCACTCTGGCAACGTGCCCGTTGGAGGTTGATTCCTGATGGGGAAAAGTTTCGCAATCGGAGGCGTGGACAGTTTGCGGAGAGAAGGATAAGAAATCAGATGGATGAGCGGGTGCCGGGTGAATCCAGGGGCGGCCGTAGGCGTGGCCGTACTTAGTGTCATGTTGTCGTATAGTGTCTGTAATATTACCTCGATCATATGTTACTTGTACACGTACTTTCGTTCATCGGAATATTTATCTCGTGATGTTATAGCTTCTATTTGCCAAATATGTTTGACATGGTAATCGCTTCAGTAATTAATTTTCATATGTTGTAATTGTAAACAGGGACAACACAATGTATCATTGCCATCCAGGACCCATGGAGGATGATTTGTTGTACCTTCACGAGGAGCATCGTGCCCGTGCATTGTACAATAGCCAGTTAGAGGATGAGGCACTGCAGGTCCGACGGTGCGACGGGGCATGCTGGACCGCAGGTATGCCTGACACAGTTATGAGCTACGTGCGTGACATAGGATTCCAGGGACTCCTTGATTCCGCACCGATACGCATAGACCATTCACTCATCACTGCCCTAGTGGAGCGGTGGTGGCCCGAGATGCACACTTTTCACCTCCCGATGGGGGAGGCTACAGTCACGCTGCAGGATGTGGGGATGCTATGGGGTCTTCCGATCGATGGGATCCCACTCACAGGAGTAGACACCAGTAGACGTACGGAGGAATGGATGGTAGTGTGCACGGACTACCTAGGTGCTACACCTGACCCCGGTGTTATCCGAGGGGGTCGCATTAGGGCAAGCTGGTTGGGAAATTTATTGAACAGTCCGTTCCCTACTCACCCCACTGAGGTCCAATGTCAACAGCGGGCAAGAGCTTTCATTCTACTGCTGGTTGGGGGAATGCTCATGTCAGACACATCTGGCTATCTAATTCCACTGCTCTACTTGTCGGTACTGATGGACCTAGGTGCAGCACGTCACTACAGTTGGGGGAGTGCCATTCTTGCACACCTGTACCGGTGCTTATGTGACGCTGCAATTCCAGAAGTTAAATCCATTTCCGGCCCCCTTGTCCTGCTACAAGTAAATTAGTCTGTCACTCCACTCATTTGTACATAATGTCCACTATGTTACTTTGTATTACATTTAATTTAATTTGTGGAACAGTTGTGGGCATGGGAGCGCATGCCATCCATCCGACCTGCAGGTGCTCTACCCATATCGGCGCCGATGAATGCTGTTGGGTCCCGGTAGGTGCCGAATAATTCTAGGAGGAAATTTTGAAAACCGTGGTCAATTCCATATATTTGCTAATATAGTTCACTCATCACTGCTCGCAGGTGGAGAGCCCCTTACGATTTATCACACTCACCGATGCATGTTTTGAAAGTGTATCGCGATCAGATCACATCTCTCAGTCAGAATCAGGTATGGGACAACTTGGATTACGTTCTTCTGATTCCGTGCGACAAATGGTTTTCAGTACCTAATTGCAACACTATAATGTTCTTTCAGTTTATTTGGGAGCCATACACGGCGGATATCGTGGGGCAACTCCCATGGTACTGTACGGCTGGTAACAACAATTGGCTTGTTTGCGTCGACCTCATTTGCTGGCATGTCATGGAGTTCCACCAAGCACATCGGGTTCTCAGGCAGTTCGGCCTGATCCAGCCAATACCCCCCCAGCTGGTCAGTAGGGAAGAGTATAAACTGCTTCATGCTAGAGACCGTCGCGGCAGGTCAGGCACTGATTGGCGTGTCGAACTAGGAAGATGTCTCGGTGCTTGGGAGCAACGATCTGATCGACAAGTAAACCCACTTGGGTATGCAGATCCATATTGTCCCAGCCGTGAATACATGGAGTGGTACTTCCGCAAGACGGTGAGCATGATTGATCAGCCGGGGCGGCCTATCACGGCTACAGAGGGTTTCCATGGAGTCAGTGCAACTACATAGTACTTGGTATTTCCTACAATCATAATATTGTCAAGAAATAATGCTACGGATTTCCCCTACATTGCATATCTAACATATTTATCTCGATTCTATAGTTGCAGATAATCACTGAGGTGCACAACAAGTCGAACATTAACTTGGATGAATGTGCCCCACAATTCGCGGACGCTCTCAGCGGAATCAATGAAATTGTCACACGGGGTCTACAACACGCGCATCAGGCCTCTAGACTGCAGTACTATCACCCGCTTGTGCACTGTGAGGATCCTCCCCCTGGTGTGAGATATGCGGACCTCAGAAGCCACCGCCAGGCTCCACCAGCTCGACAGGGAGGTCGGAGGCGGCGTCCTAGGGGCCAAGTGGAACACGTTGGTTCATCACAAGCTGGCCCCTCACATGCGAGTCCACCGATTGACGGACCATCACACGGTGAACCCTCACATTACGACATGACTCCATCGGAATACACTGCATATGTCACTCCAACATCGAGTCATCAATTCATCTCGCCTGATGCTCCATCACATCCGGGTAGTGTTCCACATGCCTATCGTGATGATGCGGGAGACGAAATGAAGGACGAAATACCAGAGGGAGTCCCACATGAGGAAGAGCATGTACCTACACAGATGGTTGTTCCTCGCCGGACATCTAGGACCGTACGCCCTCCACCGTGTGGAACAGGCGGAAAGCTTTGCAGAGATCGTCATCGTCACTAGGACAGAGCATGCCACTGAACACTGATTTGCATTACATTTTGCACGTACTGTTCGGCTATTGTACATTTATGCTAATTCATACTCATTCTAACTATGCAATACTTCATTCCGGCACCCTCATTCAGGACTAGTTACCAAACAGCAACTCACGCTTCCCTAATTTATCGTTTGACTAGTTCTCAACACATCATCAAACAAACACGAGTCCACTTAAGCACAATCTTCACCGAAATCATTGGGATGACAAATAATAGGGTATACATTGCAACATTCAAGGATAATTTAATACTTAAATTCACGACTCGTTCTGAAAAATACACTTCTGCTGGATTCAGGCGATTAAAAACTGAGAAAAAATCGCTGCAATTAAAAAAATCCCCATAACAGTCATCGGGAACAAGCATTTTGCCCAATAATTCAAATTCTCCGGCCGATGGCAATACCCGATCTACCGAACAACTAATTTTTCAAATGCATCAAAGCTACAAAAAATACTATTAAATTACCGGAAAAAAAATTTAAATTCCTGTCAAATGCGTCATCCATTCTTCAAAGCTAAAAAAAATTACTGTTAAATTACCGAAAATAAAATTAAAATTCCATTAATACTGTAAAAAACATACTGTTAAAAATAATACTGTTAGAAAAATGCTGTTAAAATTAATACTGTTAAAATTAAAATTCCATTAATACTGTTAAAATTAAAACTCCAATATTCAGTTCTAAAAAAAATACTGTAAAAATACCGGACAAAAAAAAACCCCTTGAGGACGCATTTTAAAAATGCGTCCTCTAATTTTCTGCCCCAAAAAAAAACCGGATAAATTATCAATGCTAAAATAAAAACCGGATAAATTACCGAAAAAAAAAATATTTTCCTTGAGGACGCATTTTAAAAATGCGTCCTCTAATGATGAGCCGCAAAAAAAATAAAAACAGCACCCTGAGGACGCATTTAAAAAATGCGTCCTCAAATAATCAATGCTAAAATAAAACTGTAAAAATAACGGAAAAAAATATATTTTCCTTGAGGACGCATTTTGAAAATGCGTCCTCTAATTTTCTGGCCCAAAAAAAACATAAAAGCAACTCCCTTCCATATTGTTGACCATTTTCCAAAACCACGGTATTGGCAGCCAAGTTTCAAATATTCACAACCATAAAATAAAGAGCTCTTACATATATCCATACTGCACAAAAGAAGAAGAGATTACATATATTCATACTGCACAAAAGAAGAAGAGATTACATATATTCATGCTGCACAAAAGCAGAAGAAGATTACATGCGCAGCTGAATCCACTTTCCACTTCTTCCCTCCCAACATTCACCACCACAAACACGTCAGGTCAAGAGTAAGCGCTCTTTCCCCCTCTGTTTCATTTTCATATGAACGTGCCTGCTTCTCACACCAAGTCCATGCTCACAGATTCATATATCCAGGTGTTGCTGATTCAATATCTGATCGGTTTCGCTTTCCTGTTTTTATGCTGCTAGATTCAGTTTCGCATGCTCCAATGGCCGGCGATGGAAAAACTAGTACTAGTAGTAAGCAGGGGGAGAAAAACAAGGAGGCTGCCAAGTCTGTTCCGTTTCTAAAGCTCTTTCACTTTGCGGATTCTCTCGACAAGCTTCTGATGCTCGTCGGCTCCATTGCCGCCGTCGGTAACGGTCTCTGCCTTCCCCTCATGACTGTTGTCTTCGGTGAATTAACCGATTCCTTTGGACAAACCCCCGATAACTCCCGGGTTGTTCATGTTGTATCCAAGGTACTAATCATTCACAAATTGTTGTTATCAATTGCTTATTCTTCGCATCTAAACGGTATTATGGTGTATTTTCGGTGCATGTGTGTTCTAGATCGCTCTCAAATTTGTTTGGTTAGCCATAGGTTCTGGTGCAGCTGCATTCCTCCGTAAGTGCTCGAATCGAATCAATCTGATCTTAATCCTAATCTGTGGTAGGAGTGTGTTTTCTGAAGAGCATTGAATTGATTGTGATGAACTGATTGCAGAGGTTTCCTGTTGGATGATCACTGGGGAGAGACAGGCTACTCGAATTCGAAACCTGTATCTCAAGACCATTTTGCGCCAGGACATCAGTTTCTTCGACACGGAAACCAACACCGGGGAAGTCGTCGGTAGGATGTCCGGAGACACTGTCTTCATCCAAGACGCCATGGGAGAGAAGGTCGGAAAGTTCATTCAGCTCGTCTCCACATTCACAGGTGGTTTCCTCATCGCATTCATCAAAGGCTGGCTTCTCACACTAGTCCTCTTGACCTCCATCCCCCCTCTTGTCGCGTCGGGTGGACTCATTGCCATTCTCATCACTCGGATGGCATCCAAAGGACAGACTGCGTACGCGCGAGCTGCCACCATTGTTGAGCAGTCCATAGGCTCCATTAGAACAGTAAGCCACTCTGTTGATCACCATCAGAATATGCATTCCAAGAAGTGTAACCGTTGGAACAGTCCATTAACGTTAACTTGATGTATCCAGGTAGCTTCATTCACTGGGGAGAAGCATGCTGTGGCCCAGTACAACAAATCGCTCTCGAGCGCTTACAAATCCACAGTGCACGAGGCAGTGGCTACCGGATTAGGCACTGGCACAGCTCTCGGCGTTGTCTCTGCCACTTATGCTTTGGCAATCTGGTATGGTGCCAAGCTGATTATAGATGGCAAGAACACTGGCGGTGAAGTGCTGAATATAATCATTGTAGTTCTAGCTGGTTCCACGTAAGTCTCTATCTTTATATTCTTTTCCTGTTATATCTTGGTTTGGTTCAGATTTTTGATGCCGTGATCTGCGTTAGGTCTCTGGGGCAGGCGTCCCCCTGCTTGAGCGCCTTTTCCGCGGGGCGCGCTGCTGCTTACAAGATGTATGAGACCATAAACAGGAAGCCGGAGATCGATGCGTATGATTCCAGAGGGAAGGTGTTGGATGACATTCGTGGAGATGTCGAGCTGAAGAATGTCTACTTTAGCTATCCTGCAAGGCCTGAAGAACAGATATTCAGTGGATTCTCTCTCTTCATAGCTAGCGGCACTACTGCTGCTTTGGTTGGCCAGAGTGGGAGTGGGAAATCTACAGTCGTTAGCTTGATTGAGAGGTTTTATGATCCTCATGCGGGCGAAGTTCTCATCGATGGAGTCAATCTCAAGGAGTTTCAGCTGAAATGGATCAGGGAGAAGATAGGCCTTGTCAGCCAAGAACCTGTACTTTTCTCAGGCAGTGTTAAAGATAATATCGCCTACGGCAAGGAAGGAGCCACCATAGAAGAAATCAGAACAGCAACCGAGCTGGCAAATGCTGCTAAGTTCATTGACAAGCTGCCTAAGGTCTGTCAAATCATTCTACTTTGTTGGAACATTTATAGCAATACAACACATGCTTAGAAGATATTATCCCGTCCCTCACTTTATCAGTTTCTAAACATTTTGTTCGGTTGTTTTGATAATTTCTTGTCTGAAAATGTGTATATGTAGGGGCTCAACACGATGGTTGGAGAGCACGGAACTCAGCTCTCTGGTGGGCAGAAGCAGAGAATTGCGATAGCAAGAGCGATCCTGAAAGACCCTCGAATTCTACTTCTAGATGAGGCAACTAGTGCACTTGATGCAGAATCTGAAAGGGTGGTGCAAGAAGCCTTAGATAGGATTATGGTTAACAGAACAACCGTGATTGTCGCGCATCGTCTGAGCACAGTGAGAAATGCTGACATGATTGCAGTCATTCACCGAGGGAAGATGGTCGAAAAAGGTACCTCTTTAACACTGAAAAATGATAAAATCTCATTTGTCCTGCCATTTTTTCGTCTTTCTGGTTTTAGAGCATCTAAGAATGCCGTCTTGTTCCAATGATTCAGGTACACATTCAGAGCTTGTCCAAGATTCTGAAGGAGCTTACAGTCAGCTTATCCGCCTGCAAGATATGAACAATTCTGATGAAAAAGAAAGGTCTGATCTCGCCACTGGATACGGGTCTGGTACACATTCAGGCCAAAGATCAATGTCAATCCAACGTTCCATCAGCCGTGGATCATCCCCCGGGAACATAAGTCGTAAATCATCTCTTGGAAATAGCAGCAGGCATTCAATTCCCAACTCATTTGGTCTGCCTACAGCTGATGAAAATGTCCCAGAATCACCTGAAAGGCCTAAAGATGTATCTGTTCTTCGCCTGGCTAAGCTCAACAAACCAGAAATTCCATTTTTACTGGTTGGAGCTGTAGCTGCAATTGTTAATGGCGCCATTCTTCCTATCTTCGGCATTCTACTAGCTAGTGTGATCAAAACACTCTACGAGCCACGTCACGAACTGAGGAAGGATTCGAAGTTTTGGGCAGTCATTTTCTTGGTACTGGGAGTGGCATCAGTCGTTGCGTATCCATTAAGAACGTACCTTTTCGGCATAGCTGGAGGCAGATTGATCAGAAGAATAAGAGCAATGTGTTTCGAGAAGGTGATCAATATGGAAGTTGGTTGGTTTGATGAGCCTGAGCACTCGAGTGGATTCATCGGCTCAAAACTGTCTGCAGATGCCACGTTGGTTCGTGCACTGGTTGGAGATGCACTTGCACAGTTGGTTCAAGATTCTTCATCCGCGATCATTGGTTTGGGAATCGCATTCTATGCAAGTTGGCAGTTGGCACTTATAATCCTGGCTATGATTCCTCTCATTGGATTGAATGGATATGTTCAGATCAAGTTCATGAAAGGGTTCAGTGCAGATGCAAAGGTTTGTTATCAGTAATCAGTTATCGCAACCTCGTTGTATGTCCTTAATCTGATGTTCTGGTGTTTGATTTGCAGGCAATGTACGAGGAGGCGAGCCAAGTTGCTAATGATGCAGTTGGAAGCATAAGAACTGTTGCTTCATTTTGTGCTGAAGAGAAAGTGATGCAATTGTACGACAAGAAGTGCGAAGGGCCGAGAAAAAAAGGAATCAGACAAGGGCTTGTTAGTGGGATTGGTATTGGCCTGTCTTTCTTCTTGCTTTTCCTTGTTTACGCCACCAGTTTCTACGCCGGAGCTCGGCTTGTTGAGTCTGGCAAGATAACATTCTCAGATGTCTTCAGAGTAAGCAACAAAACTCCTACATTTTTTAACCAAGTAATGATGCAATCGATGATATTTATATACTAATGAATGTACATTTTGCAGGTTTTCTATGCTCTAACCATGGCAGCCGTCGCGATATCTCAATCGAGCTCATTAGCCCCGGATTCCACCAATGCCAAGAGCGCTGCAGCTTCCATATACTCCATCCTCGACAGAGAATCGAAGATTGACCCGAGCGACGAATCTGGAATGACATTAGAAAGTGTCGAGGGAGAAATAGAGCTTCGGCACATAAGCTTCACTTATCCCACCAGGCCAGACATCCAGATCTTTAAAGATCTGTGTTTAACCATCCGCAGTGGCAAGGTAGAACTCCATTCGAGTATCTTAATTACATTACGACGATGTTGCCTTCGTTAGTAACAAACATCTCGTTTTGGTTTTTCAGACAGTTGCTTTGGTCGGAGAGAGTGGAAGCGGGAAATCTACAGTGGTATCATTGTTGCAGAGGTTTTATGATCCGGATTCAGGTACCATTACCTTGGACGGAATCGAAATACAGAAGTTCCAAGTAAAGTGGCTGAGACAACAGATGGGACCGGTGAGTCAAGAACCAGTTCTATTCAACGATACAATCCGAGCAAACATTGCATATGGCAAAGAAGGTAACGCAACAGAAGCCGAAATCACAGAATCATCAGAAATGGCAAATGCACACAAGTTCATCAGTGCCTTGCAGACGGTCAGTTTCAAACTTTATATTCTCTAAATTTGTACTGCAACTTAGGCTCACAGGTACGATGATTTCGAACAGGGATATGATACGGTTGTGGGAGAACGAGGAACACAGTTATCAGGCGGTCAGAAACAACGGGTGGCCATTGCTCGTGCAATAGTGAAGAGTCCGAAGATCCTACTTCTTGACGAGGCTACGAGCGCCTTGGATGCAGAATCGGAGAGAATCGTTCAAGACGCGCTCGATCGGGTGATGGTTAACCGGACCACCGTGGTGGTGGCACATCGGCTTTCCACAATCAAGAACGCCGACGTGATTGCAGTGGTGAAGAACGGAGTGATTGTAGAGAAGGGAAGTCACGACACTCTTGTCAACATTAAAGATGGAGCTTATGCATCCTTAGTTGCACTTCACACCTCTGCTGCACAAAACTAGAAGCAATAGCATCAAATAACAGTAATTATGTATTCTGTTTGAATAAATTTTCAAGATTCTACTGTCAAATTCAATTCCATCCTATTTTAGTTCCTCTAAAATTCTACAAATGCACAAGCGTTAACGGCACCTACTTGTCAAGCTAAAATTCAAAGCATTTCTGATTCAGTAGCTGAGAAACCATCCAATTACTTGTACTACATTTACCTAAATAGTGTCATTCGTCATCTTCGCTTTCATCACTATACGAAACCAATCCGCCAATGCTGTTTACAACAGGAACAGATTCTGATCCTGTCCTAGCACCATCACCTGCATTCGTAGAGCTTTCAGTCTTCAATTTATCACTGCCGGATGCCTCATTAACACTTGTTGTTGCTTCTGGATTGGTCGGTTCCATTTTAGCCTTTTTGGGTTGGATCTTCGCTTTGATTACTATTCCCGATGGAAGAGAAGAAGATGTCTTCCTCTTGGGTAACTTCTCGCCCTTCACATCTCCAGGCTACTAGGTAGACCAGTTATGGATGAAAAGAGAAGTTTAGTCAAGTTATCCCGTATAATTAGACACAAGAAACCGTCAGCAAACATAATGGTCTTTGGCTGCTGCATTCAGTTCATGACGTGCCTCATAGCAATCACATACAAGCAGAATTCATCTAGACTACATTGATTGTTACTCAATCAATGTTAGTCAGCAACAAACATATGATAATCCAAAGGAATGAGCTAAGTAGAGTAAAGAAGCAGGAATAAAAGGGAGAGAGAGAGTGCATTGTAATGAACAGCTAACCTGGACTGTCAAAACAGGAGTAATCGGCTTTGGTTCGAAAATAGCAGCAGTTTTTGCTTCTACAGCAGCCTGTAAAGACATTCGGAATCATAAAAAGATAAGGATTGAATAGATTTATGTAGCAATAGAGACAAAACAAAACAACAATGCCTTTGACATAATCTCGGTAAGTAAGAATGCTATCATCTCTAACACTACCTACATAGGAGACTTAAACATACAAAACAAATAAACTCAGGAAATGAATGCCATTACTTGGAATCTTTGTAGCTCCAGGGCTTCTTCATTAGCGAGTTGCTTCTCGTATTCGCGCCTCGACTACATGGAAATTCAGTACCAGAATATCAAAAGACTCGAAATCACACAAGCACGAAAAACAAACAATCCCAGAAAACATTAACAATTATGAAAGGCAAGATAAAAATTCACACCATCTCCAAACTATCAAGAAACTCTGTCTCATCTTCATCCAACGCTTTTGGTGGCCCTGATGGAAAACCCAAATTTGATTCAGCAAGACAACACACATAGTATGTAAAAATGGAATAAACCAAAGCAGCTTACTGTGCTTGAATCGCTCATTGAACTCCGCATCCTTCTTGTCTTTGTTTTCCTTCAGAATCTGGAGATGAAATTCCAAAACTAAGACAAAACAAACAACAGAACCAAATAGAAAGAAAGTAATCTCGTGTGAAATTATTGACCTCGTACAGGGGCCGGTCTCTCTGAGCAGTTCCATCCTCAATCCTGGGACCTCGAAGCTTCTTCGATTCGTCCAACTGTTCCTCAGACACAAAATTCATCAGCCGTATCGGCGGCGCACCGGAATCCTCCATCTGTTCATCATCGAACATTGCTACCCATTAACGATCTTGCAAACTAGTAGAGTTAGAAAATAACCACCGAAATCAAATTCAAAAACTAATCTTACTTTATGATAGTTTCGATCCACGAACCGATTACTCCAGTTCCTTGCTCTCACTTTCAAAATCGAAGAACTAAATCTAATCAGAATGTATGTGTGTGAAGAAACGGATGGCAATTTTTTCTGAGTCGGAATGGGTCCTTATTTGGGCCTTTCACTTGCTACTTGTTTTGGGTTTAATGGACGGTTCCCAACACCATCTTGTCTGGCCCATAAACGAAATACAATCTACTTTTTACGCAGTTATGTCTCTGGTGCGATTAAAAAATTACTTTACTCATGTTCTCTAGAGTTTCTCTGAATTGATCTGAATTAACTCGAACTAAATTAAAAACTACGTGTGTTAAAAATATTAATAATATGATTAAATAAACTTAAATTTCACCAAATTAAATGTTTCATTAAACTAAATTGAAATGAACCAAACTGAATAATAGACTCTGAAAAATAAAGCCTTATAAACTATGTGTAGATAAAAAATAAATTTTAGAATGAGTAGAAAATGAAAATAAAAGGGACTAACTTACAATAAATGTATCGATAGTAAAGTGTAGGTGTTTCATTTTTACTTATTTTTTGGTTGAAGGTGGTGTTTTATTGAAGCATTCAGTCATCCTCATGCACTCATTCATATTACTGTATCATTTTATAGCCTGTTATTGTATGAAATGAAAGTTATTAGTGGTCAAATATGCCTTGAATTTTTTTTAGAAAAAAGGATCCAATGTTAAAAAACCAGAGGGAGTATTAAAATAATTTTTTAAATATTTTTTTTCAAAAAAAATGAGGTAAAATTATAAACACGTCGGATCAGGCAAAATTACAATCTGAATGAAATGGAACAAAGTGGATCAGATGAGACAATTTGAATATCCCTAGTGGAATGTAGGAAGTCCACTTTTATGAACACCCTATTTTAAGGCAAGTCTATTTTGATAAATATTGATGAACAACTTTTAGTTTGATGGGAGTGCTATTAATAGGGAGGGGATTAAGTAGTTAGCTAGTAGAAGAGGTTGTGACATTATCATACTAGTGATAAAGAAGATCCGCATTATCAAACTATTAAAGTTAACCATTTGGGATAGCCTATATTTAGGGTTTACTGGGTTGGGTTGGGTTGGGTTGGGTCAAAATTCCCACGTTTTTGGGTTGGGTGGAACAGGGTTATAGATCGACCTAAACTGACTAAAATTATATTAAAATAGTGATTTTTTATAAAAGAAATATATATTGTAACTTTTATAAATATATATTTTTTCAAGAATGTTACAATTGCTTAAGAAGTAAATTAATAGTGGATATATTGTACACCCACCGATTTTTTAACATTGGCTCTGTTTGACCACCAAAATTTTCAAGTCATGTTTGACCATCAATAACTTTAATTCCATACAATAACTAATATCATGTGAGGTGAGATGTCTTTGGATTCTCCGTAATATGTAGTTTATGTAAAGTTAAATTTTATAGTATGTTATTGTATGAAATTAAAGACGTGGTTTAATTCGAATAATAAAAGCTAAAAGGTCTTAGTTGCAACATTAAAAATTTAGTATGCAACATTTAGTAGTTATAAAATTTATAACCCGGTTAATGCAACCCGAAAATTTTATCTTCATTTCTTCTAATTTACACTTTAAACATTGGTCTTTCCATGAGTTATGGAAAGACCGTCTTTCAAGAGACGAACTCATGCTCAAAAATCAGAGGGAGTATTAAAATAAATTTTTTTATACTTTTTTTTTTAAAAATGAGGTAAAATTATAATTGGATCGAATCATGCAAAATTACAATCCAAATGAAATGGATCAAAGCGGGTGAGATCATGGAATTCATGGAATTCTCGTGGGTTAGACAACCTTAGTAAAAGACTCGTGGAATTCAATTCTCGTACGTTGTTAAGATTCCATATCTTGAGTATGGTGCTTCCATCGAAGAGTGGATTCTCAAGCAGGCAATCTCTGGTAGGAAGAGCCATATAGTTACACTTTGGAGTGGTACCATCTGGGAAAACCAGCGGGTTCAAAAGATCAAAATCATGACAACCTAAGGAGCCGCTAACATAAACCGGTCCTCCACAGATGGCCCTGGAGGCACCATGGAATGCTGCACAGAGATGATCGGACTGAAACATATCCCAATCTGGGTGTATTATCGGTCCCATCCGCAAGCCCCTCGTAGTAAGCCTTTGCCAGTTCTGTCCTCCCTCCATATTCCCCGGACACATATTCCAGGGACTATTACATTGAAAAACCAGCGAGAGTATTGTTAAGGAAATAGAAACCCTTTCCTTGTAGGAAAGGTTATAGATGGTAGTTACCTTATAGAATTAGTTATAGATGGTAGTTAACTTATAGAATTAGTTGTAGATGGTAGTTATCTTATAGAATTAGTTATAGATGATAGTTTCCTTATAGACTTAGAATTATATTCCTGTTAGACTTTGGTTTGTTGTAAGCCTATATATTGTAATATCCTCATCATTGATGAGGTGTGTCATTGATGTGATATCAATGCACCATAATAAAGTCCTTTATATAATCAAACATGCAAAATAACAATAGATTACAAGAACGCAGAAGGAAATATTTCCATGAATAACATCCAGTTTCACTCCTGTAACTCCAGCTGAGGCTAAGTAGGAATGCATGGAATCATAGAACTCGTCGGCCTGTCCAATGCTGCCCTCGATAATCTTCCCCACGGCTAAATCCTCTATGGTTCCGTCGAGCCCCGAAGAGAGCTTGCACGATACGATACTCGAACTCAGGTGGGTAGCTCCCGGCCTGACTCCTCCCCAGGCACCGCACAGGGCCTGCCACATGCAGATATCGTCCAACCCCTTAAACCTAGCTCGAAGATCCCGAGTAACAGCTCTCAATCCCGAATCCTCAGAGTTATCAGGATTTTCACCACTGTCTTCTCTGTCCTCATTTCCACCTCCAAACATCTGATCCAGCTCGTGTTTCAGTTTCTGTATCCTTAACTCGAATGGGAATAAGTCGGTGACCCCAGATTTCCTAGCCCTGTCTCGGGCTTTCTCAGCTTGCTCGATCTCGATTGCCTTGGAGATCAGCATCTTCGGCCTCTTGGTGTCAAACTCGGGATCCTTTTCAAAGGATCCACCCTTGTATTTCCTGAACTTGTCACATTCATCAAGCCTGTGAAGCCTCGAAGTCATCTGAGTTCCTCCCAGTACGAGGTTCTTCGCATCCTCGTGAACCTCCTGCTCATCGCGATTGATACTCTGCCATCCATCATCGATGATGAGAAACCTCGGCAAGATTCCTC
Organism: Rubia yunnanensis; assembly: GCA_037428765.1. Classification (NCBI taxonomy): domain Eukaryota; kingdom Viridiplantae; phylum Streptophyta; class Magnoliopsida; order Gentianales; family Rubiaceae; genus Rubia; species Rubia yunnanensis. The sequence goes on along the minus strand of JALMRO010000025.1, from coordinate 764,042 downwards.
CGTCTGAGAACTCCTTCAAGCCGCACCACACGCCAGCAGGGTCCACACTCAGGTAAAACGCATAACTTCTCCGGCTGTTGGGGTAGATGATGTAATAATGCATTCCATTGGAATGACAATATTTGGATATCAATGTGAGTCGCGTTGCGTACGCTTTCCTTAAAGAGTAATTCAACCCTATTACAACCTTGGGCTAGTTGCGTACGCTTTCCTTAAAGAGTAATTCAACCCTATTACAACCTTGGGCTACTCAAATTCCCTTCAAGGATAAAACAATTGAGAATTCCTCTCATTCTAGGCTTGAATAAAGAGAATGCTTTTTAAGTACTTGTGTTTTTCTTGTGTTTTTGGTTGTTGATAGAGAAAGCCTCAATCTATTCTAACAGTTGTATATATGTGTGGGAAAATTCTTAGTTTACTGTGTGTATACTGTGTTCTTCCACTTGTGTGTATTATATGTTGGGTAAAAGCTGTAATATTGCATTCCAATGGAATGGTAAAATCACGATTGGATGATTGTGGTAAAACTTTTCTTGGATATCGATGTGAGTCGCGTTACGTACGCTTTCCTTAAAGAGTAATTCGACCCTATTACAGCCCTGGGTTACACGAATTCCCTTCGAGGATAAAACAATCGAGAATCCCTCCTGTTCTATGCTTGAATCAGGAGAATACTTTTGAGTACCCATGTTTTTGGTTGCTATGTATTTCTGGAAAAATCTTGTCTTTTTCCCTGGTCATGTGTGTGTTTCTTGTTTGTCTATTCTGTGTTCTTCCACGTCTAACACCATGCATGTGTACGCATGCGTATATAAGAAACAAATGTTGCGAAGAGACCCAACACTTCATTGTTCTATACCAAACAATGTAGCTATCAGAAATGGTACGAACAAATTCTGAAATGACACAACTTTTCATCCTTCTAGGACAATGCAGTGAGTTAGGCATGATGCCAACACTACATCCCGTACACAATCCTTAATTCATCCTCATCCTTTCAGTCAAGGAATTAGACACTACACACCACCTCCATCAGAATTATAAATAAATACGGAGATATATAGAATGATGTATTTTTTCACATAAGGATAAGACAGGTTAGTCTAACTAACACAATTTTAATACTTATCCCAAAAATGTAACCTCGTAGATAGTTTTTACAAGTGTGCACTCCGCACCACCAAACTTGTTTTAACATCTCGAGCTTACAATTACTCGAATCCAATTGTACTTAAATAGCTTTGTGTTTCATAAAACACCAACATTATAACCATCCATACGAATGCATGTATTTATAGGAAACAAATGTCGTGAAAAGACATAACACTTCATCATTCCACACTAAACCATGTACTCATTAGAATTATAAATTCTAAAATGATGTAATTTTTCACACGATATATTTTTCCACACTGCACTACAACATTCAATGTATCGTATTTAATCTTATATCATCCTTATCATTTCCATCAAAGAGAAGTTGAACAATATACACCACCATATCAGAATTATAATAAATTCTGAAATGATATATCTTTCCACACTCTAGGACAAGCCATGTTAGTTATTACCAACACAATTAATCCTTATCATATGAGCTTGTAAACTTAATTAATTATAATTGGTTAATTGTCGATAAAGTACGAAAGAATTGGGGAGGTTAAGCGTACCTACTTTCCTATAACTGATAGATGCATATGAATTGATTTATCTTTGCGCCTATGATCGATGTTTAACTAATGTGAGTTATTCCGAGCCGATTACCTTATTCATATATTTTATAGACAATTATATATTTTAGTTTGCATTATTATTTTATATTTTATAGTTGCATTATTAGTTGTTAAATAAATCTGAAAATTAAGGCGTGGTTGCTAAACCAAACCCTGTTGGTAGTTTGAATTTGATAGAAATTATACCGTTCCTCGTGGGATCGACTCTGCTTACTACTGTGCTAATCTCATCTATAGAGTTTGCAGATTATTTTGGTGAGTGAAACGACGTTCACCAAATTGGCGCCGTTGCCGGGGAGCGGTAGTTAATTTCTATTTATTTAGCTACTAATTTTTTGTTCTTTAGTTATTGGTATATGACCAGGTCCCAGGAGCAGGAATTGATATTTGATTCTGAAGTTGAAAAGACAGCCAGGAAGAATTACAAACTCGCCAGGGAGAGGAAGCTGAAAGCTGCCGCAGACCCTCTGTTTGGCCAAACAGAGGCTATTTCCGAGACAGATCTGAATCAGAGATTGAATCCGTTCCCGATACTGTAATGGGGGACAGAGGAGAGGCGGATCCCAATGCTGACAATCCGTACTATGATACTTCTCAGGTGGCATTAATGGAAGAAATTCCATTGTGCCCAACAAATATTCATTAAAGGCATCTGAAAGTCTAGCCAAAGACTATAAACAAAAGCGCTAATTGGGAGGCAACCCAATTTTCTTAGTTTTTTTTCTTTTAAGTTTTTTATTTATTTTTAGGAATTTCAAATTTTCATCTGATCTCAGTTCTTGATCTACAGATTTGAAGTACTTGAATTTGCACCATGGAGAATTCACACATTTGGAAGGCTGGACTCGCAGGGTTCCGTTTGGCCAAACGGGAGGCCTGCGGCAGAACCTGATTATGACCAAACGCTTTCCTCTTGAATGGGAATTTTTCCGAAACCCACCACTATAAGTTCCCTCTTTCCCTTTTATTTTTTTTATGATGTTGACTATGTGTTAAACCTTTTCTCATAAGAGCTTTGCATTATTTGCTTGTGGGCATGCAAAGTTTAAGTGTGAGGAGGTTTCTTGTGTGTTTTGTTTTGTATTTTTGAAAAAAATTTAAAAATATATTTTCATTTATTTCAGGTTTTTTTTTACAGTCAAACATGTGTTTTTTTGTGTGTTGTTTGAGTCGATAATTTGACATGATGAAATTCTAGTGGCTCTTGATAAAAGTACCCTGCCGGTTGTAAACCTCATTGTAACAAACTTGGTAAATCTAATATGCCTTGAAGTTATTGAATGAGATTTTCTATGATTTGTGAAATTTGATTGATATGATTTTTGGGATGACGAAAAAGGACGAGTTTAATTGAATATTTTAGCCTACTAAAGTGAGGTTTGAGCTAGAGTAGAGCACTCTCTACATCAATCTTTGTTCTGAGAGATCACATTGTTATAATTGGAGTTGTTATGTGTGAAAGTGATGGAAGGCACTAGGATGAACCACACAGCTTAAATTGCCTACCAATTACATTAACCCCTAGTGAAACACTTTGAAGCTTTGACTATGTTCTTTGATATGAGTTACTATATATTTAGCCAAAGCCTTGTTTTATCCTTTCTCTTGGCCCTATTATGCATGTTCTTGGAGTTAATGATGAATTCATCCATTGTGTTCTCTTGAGTGGATGATATTACTGAGTATGTGTCCAGTTTGCCCAGACTGAATGGTTTCGAAAATTGAAGGCTGAATTTTATTATGAACAGTGACACTGGGGTTCCGTTTGGCCAAACTGAGGGGCGTAACAGTGAAAAAAAAAGAAGAAAAAAATCATATTTTTATGCGATTTTTCTCTCAAAAAGTACCAGTTTTGGACTGTATTGAAGAAGAATGGTGCTGGAAAAAAAAGAAAAAAAATAAAAAAAAAGAAAAAAATAAATAGCACTTACTTTGATATGATCTTACTTGGCTTTCTCATAATAGCCATGAGATGAAGATTGTTGGTGAATGTCTACTATACATGGATGATGGTTGAAGAAAAAAAAACATGCATAATATTTTGATCGATATTGTTTGAGCTTAGAACCCTTAGGATCTCACCAATCTGAATGGTCCCTAGCCCCGTTACAACCCTTGAGAAAGACCTTCCTGATTTGCATATTAACTTCTCTATATTATAACTTGTGAATTATATGAGTGATTGTCCTTCATATATTGAGAGTGATTGAGTGAAACTGTGAGAAAATATTCATTGCTTGTCCGATTTTGACTGAATTGATGATTAGATTTCCTGATCTTGAACATTTTCATTTAAATTACTTTAAGGGTTGATGATTTCCAGGTGCGTTAACGTGATCCTTTACTCCTTGGAAGGGGAAAATTTATCATTATAAGAGTAGAAGTTAGAGTTTTTGAATGTTGAATTTTTATCTGTTTAGTTGTGTGATTTGTGTTTCTATCTTACCTTTTCTTTTTAGGGTCATTTTAGATAGAGTCATATGAGGGAATGAGAATTTATGAACGTTGTGGATTATTGATTGCTCTTATATTCTTCACTTCATACTTGAGGGCAAGCATGATTCAAGTGTGAGGATATTTGATGTGTGTTATATTGTGTTCATATTTTGTGGGATTATTATGATTTTATTGAGATATAATTTGCACTTTAAGGTGTTTTTGGTGCAGGAATTCATTGATTGCGGAGAATTGAGAGGGAGCTATACATTGTACTCTTTTTCCCTTAACCAACGGTTTTTTCCCACTGGGTTTTCCAGGTTAAGGTTTTTAATGAGGCGATGTGCTCCAATGGAAAATGTTCTTATCTTATAAGACATTTTTCCAGGGATGAAGGAAGAGAGGCAAAAGCAGAATTGCTGAAGTTATGGGGTGAAAATTGAATTATTGAAGAGATTTGGATTTGAAGAATTAAATATATTCACTGCCCATATTGATAAAGATTGTATTATCTCCTTCCATTTGAAACTCCTTAATGGTAGGAATTAGTTATTTAGAATTAGAATAGATATTATTTTATTTCCTTATTTCTTCCCGAAGAAAAGTAATTAGAAGTTGATTTGGATTTGGTTTTGATTTGGTGAATATATATACACGGCCGGAAGCGGACGAACATATTAATACAGAGAGGAGATGCGCAGACTTGGAGATTAATTTGGGTGCATCCAAACCAATTCCTGGTTTGTTGTTTACTTTTCATTAGTCATTAATTATTATTTTGATTATGATTTATTATTATATTATATATTTGTTTAGTTTAATTATTATGAGTAGCTAATTTATATATCGGCATGGAATAACAACCATTAGTTTATGAATCGTGAGGCCTAATTGTTTTATAATTGATTCTTATGTGTTCTTGATTGTTCTTGGTTTATTTTATTCTTGATATATTTGAGCCTGATCAACTTGAATATTATTGGGATAATGCTATCTAATTCTACCAATACGTAATCGTTGGAAAGGGTTAGTAAGTAGCGAGTTCTTGTGAAAAACAGCTAACTAGCTAAGACTGTAATAGCAAGATGGAGAACAATTAAGTGTGCATTACTACTTGCGAATACTTGGGTAATTGCTATATCAGGTTCTTTTCATTCTTAATGCTATCGAGGTGTGTATCTGGTTCAGCGAATACTTTCCGGAGGCATCTTGGTAAGAGAAACAATTAATTAATTATAATTGGTTAATTGTCGATAAAGTACGAAAGAATTGGGGAGGTTAAGCGTACCTACTTTCCTATAACTGATAGATGCATATGAATTGATTTATCTTTGCGCCTATGATCGATGTTTAACTAATGTGAGTTATTCCGAGCCGATTGCATTCATAATATATTTACTAGATTTTTATATCTGTTAGTTGCATTATTATTTCATATTTTATAGTTGCATTATTAGTTGTTAAATAAATCTGAAAATTAAGGCGTGGTGGCTACACCAAAAGTGCTCTATATTAGTAGGAATTTTATTATAGATTTTGCTCCGTTCCTCGTGGGATCGACTCTGCTTGTTACTGTACTAATTTTATCATTAGAGTTTGCAGATTATTTTGGTGAGTTAAACGACATTCACCAAAACTCGTAGATAGTTTATACAAGCGTGCACTCTACACCACCAAACTTGTTTTAACATCCCAAGTTTACAATTACTCGAATCCAATTATACTTAAAAAACTTAATGTTTCATAAAACACCAACAATCCTCCCCCATTTAAGTATTATCCTTGATTCGGAAAATCCAACAACCAAACCAAACAAGTGCATAGATGAAAATGTCTTGAAGATTGAATTTTCACCTTAGTTAACTACACATTCCAAATATTCGAGAATCGGGGTGTCTCTAAAGATTGAACCCTTCAACCCATTTGAACACTGGAAGATAATCCACACACAAGTTCAAATACAACTCAAAAGTTTAAGCTTGACACTGTATAATCCATTCATGAGTGCATACAAAAGCCAAGCCTGGGCTTATTGAAGCGACTACACTTCACACTTCATATAGGTGAGATTTACTTTGTCAAAGGTTCCATTAAGAAGTTATAACTTCAACCTTACTTTCATGCAAGTCCAAACATATTACCTTCGGGATATGAAATCATATGTTTCAATCTCAAACAATAGGCCTTCCACATTGAATTTTACTCTAACTTCGTATCAGAGCAAAATTAGGTATCCCATTATCAAAGATTTAAATAGGCTTTAAATCCATCCCAATCACCGACTTTTTTATCAAGTCCCTAACTAGTCACTTCATCAAGTGTTCCGATAGATTGTGTTGATATCTTACAAAATCAACTAAAATGACACATCAGTTATTAACTTACTATTCATGTTATGCCTAGCGCCCAAGTGTTTAAATTTGCCCGTAAACACTTCACTATAAGCCTCAGCCATCTACTGGCTTAGGCCACAACAGAATTTCATGTACCGAATTCCGTAACCATTCTGCCTCTTTACCACTAGTTTACATAACATTTCTTTCATCATACAATCTCAGATTTCTTGCTCCATGCATTTACAAGAACCTTTAACATTCAAACATCAACCATGCATGCATAAAAAATATTTATCTTTCATAGATATTGTACGAATAAGGCATATCACCATGCACCTTATTTCTCAAAATTTAAATTAAAACTTATAATTAATAATGCTTATCTCTTTTATGTCTCTGGATTCTTTTTCTCCACAAATATTGTCAATTGAGTTTACCAATTAATATTCGCACTCTTTGAATTAAGAGGATATTGAACACTCATAATCCAAGTATGGTTTAAAACCAAACTCTTCTAGGATTTCCTAGGATCACTGGTTTCACAAACTTTTATACGTCAACATAATTAGATTTTCTCAAAATCGACATTCTATTATGAAGAACTAATAGTTCAATCTTGCAGAGTTGCACTAACTCATGCTTTTATCGACATGATTCATAGAATCAAAACCCGTGTACTTTTCTTCAGGTTATACACCAATAACCAAAAATATATTTACTATTTCAAAATTATCACAGTTTAATCACTCAATCTCTTATAATATTTTGACCAATCTCAACATCATGCACACAAGTCTTGGCCTTTCCAATTTATCAATCCAACAATATAAAATTTATAACATTCAACATCAATGTTAAAACTCCAAACCACTTTCCCAAAATGATATCATAATAAACAAAAGTGGAAAACAAATTACGACTTTTAGTGAAGCCAACACCATTTCATGTCAAGTATAAAACCGTTCATATTATCTTGTTTTTAAAATCCTGGATTAGTGAACATACTTTTTGCCATTATCCAATTTATTTAGATAAAACTAATGATATACAATCAGACAATTGATTTTATTAAATTGGACTATATAAATCATCATATAGTCACTACAGTAATTGATTACTTCAATCAAAAAATCTTTATGGCAACACTCTATATGCATGCACTACTATACCGATATAAATCTTCACGAATTGTGTGAAAATTCATTGGATTAAATTCACATATTAAGACCGAGCACTCATCAACCTGGTGCAGGGCCGTCTCTGACAATTTGGAGGCCCTGTTCTAAATGAAAAATGAGGCCTATTCCGACGAGGTTAGTCGAACGGTTGACAACGTTCTTCATTGGAAAACTGAATCCTAGAGTAATTTTAGGGGGAGATAAGAATTTTAATGGGTTTTGGAAACTGAAAGAAAATAAAAGAAATTGAAAGGAGAAAATTTTGGGGAGTGGAAGAGTTGAAGGCGATAAATTGGGAATCAGGCGAGAGGTTTCTGCCTTTTTGGCTTTTGCGCAGGAAGGAAAACTGATTCTACATTCTGAATTTATTTTTTTCCTAATATATATAATACACATGCATATTATTTTGGGGCCCCAAAAATTTTGGGGCCCGGTTCTGTAGGGCTGTTTGGGCTTGCCCACAACCGGCCCTGACCTGGTGCCTATATATACTTAAGTATATAGTTCATGCACATAAATTAAACTATTATTAATTTTTGTCCATATAAAAGCATGTGTTTTCTCACACCAAAAAACCATCGATACTACCGAATTTTAATACTTCAGTAATTAATTTCTTTGCATGACAATGGAAGGAATAATTCAGTTCTTTCCCATACACATTGGTAAAAGTCATACACATGTATTTCATAATTATATGTCAACACAATTTTACAACCAAATATGAAATTAAATCTGCAACTTTTTGCTGCAACTATAATATTTCCATGCCATGTCTTTAAAATATTATTATCATGCAATTCTTTCATAAAAAATATTCGCATCCTTATTATTCAATTTTTAAAAGGGATAGTTCATCCAAATTATCAGTAAAATTGATTTAACATGTATGTATATATTTTCACATTGACATACATCAATCATATATCAAGTTATAAGCATATATAAATTGATTCTAACCTTTGTAGGGATCAAACTGCATTTCACGTGAATCCAAAAGTCATGTTAAATGGATTGGATACAAACCACATATAACCTTCTTCGCACCACTGAATCCATCCATGCATGCGCATCTGTATATGTTGCATGCGCATCTGTATATGTTGCACCGCATCTGCATATGGTGCACCATCACATACTTCGTACACAATCATTCATGATCGAACCACCCAACATATCATCCAATGCGTTCAATATTACTCTTTAAAAATGTTGGGGTAGATGCTGTAATAATGCATTCCAATGGAATGATAAAACTTGGATATCGATGTGAGTCGCGTTGCGTACGCTTTCCTTAAAGAGTAATTCGACCCTATTACAACCTTGAGTTACACGAATTCCCTTCGAGGATAAAACAATCGAGAATTCCTCTTGTTCTAGGCTTGAATCAAGAGAATACTTTTTGAGGCGTCGCGTACGCTTTCCTTAAAGAGTAATTCGACCCTATTACAGCCTTGGGTTACACGAATTCTCTGCGAGGATAAAACAATCGAGAATTCCTCTTGTTCTAGGCTTGAATCAAGAGAATACTTTTTGAGGCGTCGCGTACGCTTTCCTTAAAGAGTAATTCGACCCTATTACAGCCTTGGGTTACACGAATTCTCTTCGAGGATAAAACAATCGAGAATTCCTCTTGTTCTAGGCTTGAATCAAGAGAATACTTTTTGAGTGCTTCTAGAACAAGAGGATACTTTTTGAGTGCTTGTGTTTTTAGTTGTATATATGTCTGAAAAAATTCTTAGTTTCCCGTGTGTATACTGTGTTCTTCCACTTCTGTATTGTGTGTAGAGTGGGTCTCCTGACAGGCGGCCTGTCCATAAGCTTATGGACAGACCACTTATTTTTACCTTATATATTGCATGTCTTAAATTACATACAAAATTTAAAATTTTTGAAAATATTATTTTATATGATATATTTTTATATTTTCACCTCCAAATACATATTATTACTTGTTTTAACTTATAAAATGCAATATTTAAATTTTATAAAAAATCACAACATTTAAGGCAAATGCCCCTGAGGACTGTCCATAAGCTTATGGAAAGACCGCCTTTCCTGATACTTTCCCTTGTGTGTATTATAACCATCCATACGAATGCATGTATTTATAGGAAACAAATGTCGTGAAAAGACATAACACTTAATCATTCCACACTAAACCATGTACTTATCATACTTATAAATTCTGAAATAATGCAATTTTTCACACGATACATCTTTCCACACTGCACTATAGCAGATAATTAGGTAGTTTTGGAGGGTTTCCTATCATATTTAATCTTATATCATCCTTATCATTTCCATCAAAGAGAAGTTAGACAATACACACCACCGGAATTATAATAAATTCTTAAATGATATATCTTTTGGACAAGCCATGTTAGTTATTACCAACACAATTAATCCTTATCCTATGAACTTGTAAGCTCTTAGATAGTTTATACAAGTGTGCACTCCACACCACCAAACTTGTTTTAACGTCCCAAGTTTATAATTACTCGAATCCAATTATACTTGAATAACTTTACATCTTTAACCAAAAGCTTGTCATCGGACAGACTCAAGTAGTTGTCCTTAGCTGTAGTAAAGTTCAAGATTGAGGTTGGTGCAGGATCATTTGGAGGTGCCATTGAAATGGTCCTTACTGTGCAGCTGAAATGGTTGAGGAAATGAAGAAGAAGATTGTATCAACTTTAGAGGGTTTTGGTTGGTTGAGTTATTTTCTTCCGGCAGATTTTGTCTGTATATGTTCAAAAGAAAGGAAAGCCAAAACAGTAGTATATAATAAAGAAATAAAGACGGCAGTTAGTACGAAATCTCAGTGAAACCACCAGAAGCTGATAGGCGGATAGATAAACTTAGAAGTGCGTAGGAGTGGACAGAAACCGTAAACACAAAAGATTAACATTTCCTCTTTCCTTAATATGTTCCCCTGGACCTTTTGTTCAAGTGGGGTGTCCGCCTACGTTTAGGTCATCTTTCTCATAACTTTATAAAATGGGATGAATCACGATCAATTACAAACCAGATATGCTCTAATTGTTGAGCCTTTCTATAAAGATGATCAATTATTGAGCCTTTTTTTCTAAATCATGATCAGGTGCGTTGCTAATGTGTAACGCACGCAATTTTTTAAAAGTGGGATGGATCACTATTTAACCTCGGGATCATCCCTAATATACAAGATATGCTCAAATTCTGCAAAATTGAAATGATTTGCACTTGTGAAACCAAGGCACAAAAAGATGTTTTTACCTTCACAGTCGGGTGACCCATACAAGCATCACCTCACAATTAATCGAACAAGTTACGAGTACAAACATCATCTATAACTAAACCCCTGCAGCAGCACCAGCAATGGCAAGAGCCCGGGAAAATAAATCCCCACAGGAAATGCCAACCAAAAATTTCCCAGTTCACAGGCTACTAGATCCGAAGATGACCAGAGCAGTAGAAATAAAATTACAGGGGCTGGAAGGCAGCTCTATTTACATTTGTGATCAGGATGCAGTGATGGGTAAAACTATGCTACCATGCAAGGGGGAGTCAAAGATGTCGAACTTTGGCCATGCATTTGCATACATACTTGAACAATAAATTTATCGTGTGAGATATTGTTAAATTCGCCGTAACATGTCTCTTTTTTATGTGTGGTTATTGTTCGTAACTACACATATTTACAGTCAAACATGTTTATCGGACTCCACCTGTGCAAGTTTGGGTGGGACAGAGGGAGTATCAAAGAACGGATGCTAAAAGGATAACTGCTTGGAGTAGCATGGAAAAAATAACAAACATAATGACGTAAGATCTTGGATTAACATCCAAAATTAATGACCAACGGAAGATGCGTTTCCAACAGACGAAAAGTAGAAATAAAACGACCTTGCCGCCCAAGCAAAAGCAGAAATTCCCAAAAGAAGAAGTGATTACATATATCCATACTGCACAAAAGAAGAAGAGATTACATACATTCATACTGCACAAAAGAAGAAGAGATTACATATATTCATACTGCACAAAAGAAGAAAGAAGAAGAGATTGCATATATTCATACTGCACAAAAGCAGAAGAAGATTACATGCGCAGCTGAATCCACTTTCCACTTCTTCCCTCCCAACATTCACCACCACAAACACGTCAGGTCAAGAGTAAGCGCTCTTTGCCCCTCTGTTTCATTTTCATATGAACGTGCCTGCTTCTCACACCAAGTCCATGCTCACAGATTCATATATCCAGGTGTTGCTGATTCAATATCTGATCGGTTTCTCGCTTTCCTGTTTTTATGCTGCTAGATTCAGTTTCGCATACTCCAATGGCCGGCGATGGAAAAACTAGTACTAGTAGTAAGCAGGGGGAGAAAAACAAGGAGGCTGCAAAATCTGTTCCGTTTCTAAAGCTCTTTCACTTTGCGGATTCTCTCGACAAGCTTCTGATGCTCGTCGGCTCCATTGCCGCCGTCGGTAACGGTCTCTGCCTTCCCCTCATGACTGTTGTCTTCGGTGAATTAACCGATTCCTTTGGACAAACCCCCGATAACTCCCGGGTTGTTCATGCTGTATCCAAGGTACTAATCATTCACAAATTGTTGTTATCAATTGCTTATTCTTCGCATCTAAACGGTATTATGGTGTATTTTCGGTGCATGTGTGTTCTAGATCGCTCTCAAATTTGTTTGGTTAGCCATAGGTTCTGGTGCAGCTGCATTCCTCCGTAAGTGCTCGAATCGAATCAATCTGATCTTAATCCTAATCTGTGTGTTTTCTGAAGAGCATTGAATTGATTGTGATGAACTGATTGCAGAGGTTTCCTGTTGGATGATCACTGGGGAGAGACAGGCTACTCGAATTCGAAACCTGTATCTCAAGACCATTTTGCGCCAGGACATCAGTTTCTTCGACACGGAAACCAACACCGGGGAAGTCGTCGGTAGGATGTCCGGAGACACTGTCTTCATCCAAGACGCCATGGGAGAGAAGGTCGGAAAGTTCATTCAGCTCGTCTCCACATTCACAGGTGGTTTCCTCATCGCATTCATCAAAGGCTGGCTTCTCACACTAGTCCTCTTGACCTCCATCCCCCCTCTTGTCGCGTCGGGTGGACTCATTGCCATTCTCATCACTCGGATGGCATCCAAAGGACAGACTGCGTACGCGCGAGCTGCCACCATTGTTGAGCAGTCCATAGGCTCCATTAGAACAGTAAGCCACTCTGTTGATCACCATCAGAATATGCATTCCAAGAAATGTTGTTGTTAGTCGTAAGTGTAGCCGTTGGAACAGTCCATTAACGTTAACTTGTTGTATCCAGGTAGCTTCATTCACTGGGGAGAAGCATGCTGTGGCCCAGTACAACAAATCGCTCTCGAGCGCTTACAAATCCACAGTGCACGAGGCAGTGGCTACCGGATTAGGCACTGGCACAGCTCTCGGCGTTGTCTCTGCCACTTATGCTTTGGCAATCTGGTATGGCGCCAAGCTGATTATAGATGGCAAGAACACTGGCGGTGAAGTGCTGAATATAATCATTGTAGTTCTAGCTGGTTCCACGTAAGTCTCTATCTTTATATTCTTTTCCTGTTATATCTTGGTTTGGTTCAGATTTTTGATGCCGTGATCTGCGTTAGGTCTCTGGGGCAGGCGTCCCCCTGCTTGAGCGCCTTTTCCGCGGGGCGCGCTGCTGCTTACAAGATGTATGAGACCATAAACAGGAAGCCGGAGATCGATGCGTATGATTCCAGAGGGAAGGTGTTGGATGACATTCGTGGGGATGTCGAGCTGAAGAATGTCTACTTTAGCTATCCTGCAAGGCCTGAAGAACTGATATTCAGTGGATTCTCTCTCTTCATAGCTAGCGGCACTACTGCTGCTTTGGTTGGCCAGAGTGGGAGTGGGAAATCTACAGTCATTAGCTTGATTGAGAGGTTTTACGATCCTCATGGGGGCGAAGTTCTCATCGATGGAGTCAATCTCAAGGAGTTTCAGCTGAAATGGATCAGGGAGAAGATAGGCCTTGTCAGCCAAGAACCTGTACTTTTCTCAGGCAGTGTTAAAGATAATATCGCCTACGGCAAGGAAGGAACGACCATAGAAGAAATCAGAACAGCAACCGAGCTGGCAAATGCTGCTAAGTTCATTGACAAGCTGCCTAAGGTCTGTCAAATCATTCTACTTTGTTGGTAGCAAAATGTATTCGTGGTATGCAATACATGCTTAGAAGACATTATCCCGTCCCTCACTTTATCAGTTTCTAAACATTTTGTTCGGTTGTTTTGATAATTTCTTGTCTGAAAATGTGTATATGTAGGGGCTCGACACGATGGTTGGAGAGCACGGAACTCAGCTTTCTGGTGGGCAGAAGCAGAGAATTGCGATAGCAAGAGCGATCCTGAAAGACCCTCGAATTCTACTTCTAGATGAGGCAACTAGTGCACTTGATGCAGAATCTGAAAGGGTGGTGCAAGAAGCCTTAGATAGGATTATGGTTAACAGAACAACCGTGATTGTCGCGCATCGTCTGAGCACAGTGAGAAATGCTGACATGATTGCAGTCATTCACCGAGGGAAGATGGTCGAAAAAGGTACCTCTTTAACACTGAAAAATGATAAAATCTCATTTGTCCTGCCATTTTTTCGTCTTTCTGGTTTTAGAGCATCTAAGAATGCCGTCTTGTTCCAATGATTCAGGTACACATTCAGAGCTTGTCCAAGATTCTGAAGGAGCTTACAGTCAGCTTATCCGCCTGCAAGATATGAACAATTCTGATGAAAAAGAAAGGTCTGATCTCGCCACTGGATACGGGTCTGGTACACATTCAGGCCAAAGATCAATGTCAGTCCAACGTTCCATCAGCCGTGGATCATCCGCCGGGAACATAAGTCGTAAATCATCTCTTGGAAATAGCAGCAGGCATTCAATTCCCAACTCATTTGGTCTGCCTATAGCTGATGAAAATGTCCCAGAATCACCTGAAAGGCCTAAAGATGTATCTGTTCTTCGCCTGGCTAAGCTCAACAAACCAGAAATTCCATTTTTAGTGGTTGGAGCTGTAGCTGCTATTGTTAATGGCGCCATTCTTCCTATCTTCGGCATTCTACTAGCTAGTGTGATCAAAACATTCTACGAGCCACATCATGAACTGAGGAAGGATTCGAAGTTTTGGGCAGTCGTTTTCTTGGTACTGGGAGTGGCATCAGTCGTAGCGTATCCATTAAGAACATACCTTTTTGGCATAGCTGGAGGCAGATTGATCAGAAGAATAAGAGCAATGTGTTTCGAGAAGGTGATCAATATGGAAGTTGGTTGGTTTGATGAGCCTGAGCACTCGAGTGGATTCATCGGCTCAAAACTGTCTGCAGATGCCACGTTGGTTCGTGCACTGGTTGGAGATGCACTTGCACAGTTGGTTCAAGATTCTTCATCCGCGATCATTGGTTTGGGAATCGCATTCTATGCAAGTTGGCAGTTGGCACTTATAATCCTGGCTATGATTCCTCTCATTGGATTGAATGGATATGTTCAGATCAAGTTCATGAAAGGGTTCAGTGCAGATGCAAAGGTTTGTTATCAGTAATCAGTTATCGCAACCTCGTTGTATGTCCTTAATCTGATGTTCTGGTGTTTGATTTGCAGGCAATGTACGAGGAGGCGAGCCAAGTTGCTAATGATGCAGTTGGAAGCATAAGAACTGTTGCTTCATTTTGTGCTGAAGAGAAAGTGATGCAATTGTACGACAAGAAGTGCGAAGGGCCGAGAAAAAAAGGAATCAGACAAGGACTTGTTAGTGGGATTGGTATTGGCCTGTCTTTCTTCTTGCTTTTCCTTGTTTACGCCACCAGTTTCTACGCCGGAGCTCGGCTTGTTGAGTCTGGCAAGATAACATTCTCAGATGTCTTCAGAGTAAGCAACAAAACTCCTACATTTTTTAACCAAGTAATGATGCAATCGATGATATTTATATACTAATGAATTTTGCAGGTTTTCTATGCTCTAACCATGGCAGCCGTCGCGATATCTCAATCGAGTTCATTAGCCCCGGATTCCGCCAATGCCAAGAGCGCTGCAGCTTCCATATACTCCATCCTCGACAGAGAATCGAAGATTGACCCGAGCGACGAATCTGGAATGACATTAGAAAGTGTCAAGGGAGAAATAGAGCTTCGGCACATAAGCTTCACTTATCCCACCAGACCAGACATCCAGATCTTTAAAGATCTGTGTTTAACCATCCGCAGTGGCAAGGTAGAACTCCATTCGAGTATCTTACTTACATTACAACGATGTTGCCTTCGTTAGTAACAAACATCTCGTTTTGGTTTTTCAGACAGTTGCTTTGGTCGGAGAGAGTGGAAGTGGGAAATCTACAGTGGTATCATTGTTGCAGAGGTTTTATGATCCGGATTCAGGTACCATTACCATGGACGGAATCGAAATACAGAAATTCCAAGTGAAGTGGCTGAGACAACAGATGGGACTGGTGAGTCAAGAACCAGTTCTATTCAACGATACAATCCGAGCAAACATTGCATATGGCAAAGAAGGTAACGCAACAGAAGCCGAAATCATCGAATCATCAGAAATGGCAAATGCACACAAGTTCATCAGTGCCTTGCAGACGGTCAGTTTCAAACTTTATATTCTCTAAATTTGTACTGCAACTTAGGCTCACAGGTACGATGATTTCGAACAGGGATATGATACGGTTGTGGGAGAACGAGGAACACAGTTATCAGGCGGTCAGAAACAACGGGTGGCCATTGCTCGTGCAATAGTGAAGAGTCCGAAGATCCTACTTCTTGACGAGGCTACGAGCGCCTTGGATGCAGAATCGGAGAGAATCGTTCAAGACGCGCTCGATCGGGTGATGGTTAACCGGACCACCGTGGTGGTGGCACATCGGCTTTCCACAATCAAGAACGCCGACGTGATTGCAGTGGTGAAGAACGGAGTGATTGTAGAGAAGGGAAGTCACGACACTCTTGTCAACATTAAAGATGGAGCTTATGCATCCTTAGTTGCACTTCACACCTCTGCTGCACAAAACTAGAAGCAATAGCATCAAATAACAGTAATTATGTATTCTGTTTGAATAAATTTTCAAGATTCTACTGTCAAATTCAATTCCATCCTATTTTAGTTCCTCTAAAATTCTACAAATGCACAAGCGTTAACGGCACCTACTTGTAAAGCTAAAATTCAAAGCATTTCTGATTCCGATGAGCAAATTATAGCTGAGAAATTATCCAATTACATGTGCTACATTTACCTAAATAGTGTCATTCGTCATCTTCGCTTTCATCGCTATACGAAACCAATCCACCAATGCTGTTTACAACAGGAACAGATTCTGATCCTGTCCTAGCACCATCACCTGCATTCGTAGAGCTTTCAGTCTTCAATTTATCACTGCCGGATGCCTCATTAACACTTGTTGCTTCTGGATTGGTCGGCTCCATTTTAGCCTTTTTGGGTTGGATCTTCGCTTTGATTACTATTCCCGATGGAAGAGAAGAAGATGTCTTCCTCTTGGGTAACTTCTCGCCCTTCACATCTGCAGGCTACTAGGTAGACCAGTTATGGATGAAAAAAGAAGTTTAGTCAAGTTATCCCGTATAATTAGACACAAGAAACCGTCAGCAAACATAATGGTCTTTGGCTGCTGTATTCAGTTCATGACGTGCCTCATAGCAATCACATACAAGCAGAATTCATCTAGACTACATTGATTGTTACTCAATCAATGTTAGTCAGCAACAAACATATGATAATCCAAAGGAATGAGCTAAGTAGAGTAAAGAAGCAGGAATAAAAGGGAGAGAGAGAGTGCATTGTAATGAACAACTAACCTGGACTGTCAAAACAGGAGTAATCGGCTTTGGTTCGAAAATAGCAGCAGTTTTTGCTTCTACAGCAGCCTGTAAAGACATTCGGAATCATAAAAAGATAAGGATTGAATAGATTTATGTAGCAATAGAGACAAAACAAAACAACAATGCCTTTGACATAATCTCGGTAAGTAAGAATGCTATCATCTCTAACACTACCTACATAGGAGACTTAAACATACAAAACAAATAAACTCAGGAAATGAATGCCATTACTTGGAATCTTTGTAGCTCCAGGGCTTCTTCATTAGCGAGCTGCTTCTCGTATTCGCGCCTCGACTACATGGAAATTCAGTACCAGAATATCAAAAGACTCGAAACACACAAGCACGAAAAACAAACAATCCCAGAAAACATTAACAATTATGAAAGGCAAGATAAAAATTCACACCATCTCCAAACTATCAAGAAACTCTGTCTCATCTTCATCCAACGCTTTTGGTGGCCCTGATGGAAAACCCAAATTTGATTCAGCAAGACAACACACGTAGTATGTAAAAATGGAATAAACCAAAGCAACTTACTGTGCTTGAATCGCTCATTGAACTCCGCATCCTTCTTGTCTTTGTTCTCCCTCAGAATCTGGAGATGAAATTCCAAAACTAAGACAAAACAAACAACAGAACCAAATAGAAAGAAAGTAATCTCGTGTGAAATTATTAACCTCGTACAGGGGCCGGTCTCTCTGAGCAGTTCCATCCTCAATCCTGGGACCTCGAAGCTTCTTCGATTCGTCCAACTGTTCCTCAGACACAAAATTCATCAGCCGTATCGGCGGCGCACCGGAATCCTCCATCTGTTCATCATCGAAGATTGCTACCCATTAACGGTCTTGCAAACTAGTAGAGTTAGAAAATAACCACCGAAATCAAATTCAAAAACTAATCTTACTTTATGATAGTTTCGATCCACGAACCGATTACTCCAGTTCCTTGCTCTCACTTTCAAAATCGAAGAACTAAATCTAATCAGAATGTATGTGTGTGAAGAAACGGATGGCAATTTTTTCTGAGGCGGAATGGGCCTTATTTGGGCCTTTCACTTGCTACTTGTTTTGGGTTTAATGGACGGTTCCCAACACCATCTTGTCTGGCCCATAAACGAAGTACAATCTACTTTTTACGCAGTTACGTCTCTGGTGCGATTAAAAAATTACTTTACTCATGTTCTCTAGAGTTTCTCTGAATTGATCTGAATTAACTCGAACTAAATTAAAAACTACGTGTGTTAAAAATATTAATAATATAATTAAATAAACTTAAATTTCACCAAATTAAATGTTTCATTAAACTAAATTGAAATGAACCAAACTGAATAATAGACACTGAAAAATAAAGCCTTATAAACTATGTGTAGATAAAAAATAAATTTTAGAATGAGTAGAAAATGAAAATAAAAGGGACTAACTTACAATAAATGTATCGATAGTAAAGTGTAGGTGTTTCATTTTTACTTATTTTTTGGTTGAAGGTGGTGTTTTATTGAAGCATCCAGTCATCCTCATGCACTCATTCATATTAATGTATCATTTTATAGTCTGTTATTGTATGAGATGAAAGTTATTAGTGGTCAAATATGCCCTGAATTTTTTTTAGAAAAAAGGATCCAATGTTAAAAAAATCAGAGGGAGTATTAAAAAAAATTTTTAGAAAAAATGAGATAAAATTATAAACGGGTCGGATCATGCAAATTTACAATATGAATAAAATGGATCAAAGCGGGTCAAATCAGACAATTTGAATATTCCTAGTGGAATGTAGGAAGTCCACTTTTATGAACACCCTATTTCAAGGCAAGTCTATTTTGATACATATTGATGAACAACTTTTAGTTTGATGGGAGTGCTATTAATAGGGAGGGGATTAAGTAGTTAGCTAGTAGAAGAGGTTGTGACATTATCATACTAGTGATAAAGAAGACCCGCAGGGTTGGGTTGGGTTGGGTCAAAATTCCCACATTTTAGGGTTGGGTCGAACAGGGTTATAGGTCGATCTAAATTGACCAAAATTATATAAAAATAATGAATTTTTATAAAAGAAATATATATTTTAACCTTTATAAATATATATATTTTTTCAAGAATGTTACAATTGCTTAAGAAGTAAATTAATGGTAGATATATTGTACTCCCTCCGGTTTTTTAACATTAGCCCTGTTTGACCGCCAAAATTTTCAAGTAATGTTTGACCATCAATAACTTTAATTCCATACAATAACTAATATCATGTGAGGTGAGGTGTCTTTGGATTCTCCGTAATATGTAGTTTCTGAAAAGTTAAATTTTATAGTTTGTTATTGTATGAAATTAAAGTTATTAGCGGTCAAACATGCCTTGAAATTTTTTTTAAAAAAAATATCCAATGTTAAAAAATCAGAAGGAGTATTAAAATAAATTTTTTTATACTTTTTTGTCAAAAAAATAAGATAAAATTATAAACGGATCGGATCAGGCAAAATTACAATCCAAGTGCCCAACAAAGCGTGCGTGGCGACGCGCACGTGGCGGTGGGCCCTCCTGGTGTTCGGGCGAGTAGTGTTCCAGCACTGCGGCCATGGTACTGGGTCAGTGTGACTTACCTCTCATACGATGCTCGGGTGGTCGGGCGGTATGAGCACCCTAAACCTAGGTGTGATAGCCTTTTACAATCCAAGTGAAATGGATCAAAGCAAGTCAGATCATGCAATCTCAATATTCCTAGTGGAATGTAGGAAGTCCACGTTTATGAGCACCCTATTTCAAGGCAAGTCCATTTTAATACATATCGATGAACAACTTTTCGTTTGATGGGAGTGGTATTAATAGGGAGGGGGCTAAGTAGTTAGCTAGTAGAAGAGGTCGTGACATTATCATACTAGTGATAAAGAAGACCCCTATTCTCAAACTAGTTAAGTTAATCACTTGGGATAGTCCAGTGGCCAGGACAATATGTCCCCAGGTGCAACTAAGTTTCTATTTTCCCCTCCTTTATGGAGTTGCATTATTATGAGATTTATGTCTCCGTATATACTATGTTAGGTGTGATAACTTGAACTTGAATAATGGGTAGGACTTTTCAAAAAAAAAAAAAACTACTTACGTTGAGGCTTTCAGGCATTATGTTACACCCACGGGTGTACCCAGTGGTTGGGACAAGTTGATTTAGGGGGGATCCCGAGTTCGAGGCTCGCAAGCGACCGAGTGGGATGTCCTTGCTCAAAGCATGACCTTCTGGGCCATGTGGCGGGTGGGCTCCTGGTGCGTGGTGAGTACGGGCTCCGGCTTGGATCCTAGCGTTGGACTACCGTGACTTACCTCTCACATGATAACTATGGTGTCGACTGGTGTGGGCGGCCCAGGGGGAGGCGAAATAGCCTTTTTCAGGCATTATGTTTTTGCATACCCGTACTAAGATAGTTCGATGTCCCCATCATGATTTAGTTCAAAACTCACAAGTCAAAACTTCACTTTTAGCCTTAGTTCTCGTCTCTTCCAACTTGCATTGACATTTAGCCAACCAAATTAAACCAATCCCATTAGTATTGACCAATTAAAAGTTGTAACTCAAAATTCCAAAAATAAAAATAAAAATCAACCATTGCATTCCTTTCAATATGAAATGGCCAAATGGTAAGTTACTCTGATTATAGACTGTTCAAGTTATTGTAAATGACAAATAGATATATTGTAAAGGGATTATGTGGATGTCAAACTTCTCGATCATTTCACTTTGGTCATCTAGTTCTAAATATAGGAGACGGAGACTATTTTATCAAATCAGTCTGTCAGAATTGTCTTCGTCCCATCACGTGTCATGGGTAAAATGACATTCTCATAGTTTGACATTCAAACTAGTTAATGTGGCAAATCGACCACCTTTTATCACTTATGTCCGTTCAGTTAAGTTCTATTTAAATGCAATTTAAATGGTATTTAAGAGGATAATTTATTTTTCTTTGACAAATTAAATCAATTCATTGGAGAGTGAGACCCTCTCACTATTGTTTGAACATTACAGTTGGGGATGGACTCATAGAATCACCAAAGAAACTAGTACTGCTGCTTGACTTAGGTGAAATTGGTGTGCATTTATTAGCACTTCATGCAATGCTACCAAACTGGGTCATAGTTGTTTAAAATTATTGTATGCATATATTATGCAAGATCAATTTTTGAGTATGACTGAAATAGTTGGGATTGGATTCAAAGCTAGTTTTATAAAGAATAGCTTAAAGAAATAAGAATAAAATTGTAAGATCAAAGTGTGAATTTGTTTGTGTTAATTTGGATTGTAGACAACATAATAATCCCTCTATTTCTCTATTGGTGGCACATCACTTTTGAGTGTTATATAATTTAGCAGATGTTAAATGAGCGGATGGAATTGAACTAAAAGAAAGAAAAGTAAAATGAATGAATATATAGTGTGTTTGGTAGAGCTGTGCTTATAAGCAAAGTTGGCTTATTTTTTAAATAGGGGGGACCAGCTTCAACTTTTCCCAAAAAAATAGCTTATACTTATTAAATAAACATTTTTTAGCTGTTTATCAAACTCAAAATATGTGCTTAGCTTATAAGCAAAACACTTATAAACACTTGCCAAATAAAGACATAATATCTTTAAACTTGTCATAATGAGAAAGTGTTCGTATAATAGAAATATTCAAAATTTGAAAGTAATCCCCTATTAATAAAAGAAAAGGATAATCCTGATGAAGATTGTGAATTTGTGATAACATGGTTAGAATGAAATGGTGATGAAGTGATGATCCCAGCGGAATATGAAACACCCCCACATCTATAGACTATAGGTAATCGTTGAATTGATTGTACGATGTTTGTACCACACACATCACAAAAATGGCTAGGGTGTTACTTTACAGTTTATATTACACTAATAAATTAATGTCACATCTCTCTTCTAATTTAAC
This sequence comes from Rubia yunnanensis, assembly GCA_037428765.1. NCBI lineage: Eukaryota > Viridiplantae > Streptophyta > Magnoliopsida > Gentianales > Rubiaceae > Rubia > Rubia yunnanensis. The sequence goes on along the minus strand of JALMRO010000025.1, from coordinate 741,564 downwards.
CCTGATTAACACTATTTTATTTTAGTCATTAAATTTAATACTCATTTTTCACTTTTAAAAAATCTTTTCCTTTTTCAAATTAATTAATCACGTCAGAGTAATCTTGGATTAACCCTCCTACAGGGAATTCCCAAAAGCTTGAAGGACACCCACGGGTGTACCCCCAGTGGTTGGGACATGGGTGGGTAAGCCAATAATCCCAGGTTCGATCCTCGGCAGCGGCAGTGTGGGGAGTTCTTGCTTTGCAAGGCTCCCTTGTGCGCACCGAGGCAATGCCAAGCCCATGGGTTCTGGTGCTGGGCTACCGTGATTTACCTCTCATACGATGGCCTGGGTGTGGGCTGGTATGGGCCGCTGAGGGCGAGCGGATTGATCGCCTTTTTGCCAAAAGCTTGAAGGAGAATGCATTATTCCCAAAGGAATTAAAGCAGTTGCAGGGAATAATCAACCTTCATACTCTCTCTGCACCATGGAATAATCAATGCTCCGACACTAGTTTAAATTGCTTTATGGGGTTTTTGAAAAGTATTTTGTTGGGATCTTTGTGAGCAACTGATCTTATTCTTAGATTCCTGAAAACATTAGAGACCCCGGTGTCAGTTCTAGTCTTCGCATACAACCGATTCAAAGGATGGCTTCCGACAAGCATTGATAGTATGTCGAACACCTTGGATAAGATCTCTGGTTGCCTGCCGAGAAAAATTGGGCGCTTGGGAAATGCCACCGCGATCAATTCGTCGTACAATTGGCTACTGAACCTGGTGCCAAAGTTGTTTTCCAGTATCGGAAAGGTGGATGTGTTCGGATATTTGGGCAGACAACGCTAGGGCTGCCGGTGAGTTTGCAGATTTGTCATCGAAGATGCTAGGCCCGCCGAAGAACTTTCGATCTTGCCGTCATTGTTGCTGGTTAGATCTGAAACATTTCCTCCAACGTGATTAATTAATTCGAAAAGGAAAAGATTTTGTGAAGGTTAAAAAAGAGTATTTAATTTAATGATTAAAATAAAACCATGTTAACTAAGGTTAAATAGTTAAATTTTAGTTAGGTTAGGAGGAATATGTGGCATAAATTTATTGGTGTAGCATGGACTGTTACACAAAAGTGTAAGACTTGGAGCCCACAACATGTGTATCCTAGGAGAATTTCTTTCAAATAGAGAAATTTTATAGTACAAAAAAAAAGAAATTTCCGTGGATCAAACTCGAGCGATTAAGTATTTAGTAAAAAAAATAAAATTAACTATTAGAACACCGTGATTCACTTAAGAAAATTGAAATAAAATATATTAATGCACACAAGTGGCTAAATGTCTCGTTAAATAAGTTAATGGTCATAAATTTAGAATAACAGCACAAGTATTTTCTCCCGTAGGAAAATTCCTCTTGGCAGCCGCAATGTGAACATTTTATCTTACAGCACGATTTTTTGTGGGTTCCAAATCCTGCCGTGTGGGAATTTTCTCTCATGAAGAATTACCTACGAACACCAAAACTTAACTATTAGGTAGTTGGACCTTGAAAATGAACTCTCATCGACCCATAATGCTACTAGAACTACACAAGATTTCGCCTTCTACACCAATGCAATAAGAGACGGAGAACATTGATTATTACCACAAAGCATTTATTGTTTTTACATGGTCCCATGAGGCTTTAATATTGAATTGATGATCATGAACCAACTCCTGCCATGAATCATCAAGACCCTTGCTCCTCACTCCCAGGTCCCAACCATCGTATCACCTATGTACTTGTACAAAAATTGTATCCCTAAAAATGTGATGTGATTTGCACTAAACATGCAGACTATATTGGCTCCATCTCAGTTAAAGGTTAAAATTATATTTTTATACACATTTATGCATGTTGATGTGGCAGCAGATAACAAATTGAAATAAACTGATCAAATTTCAGTTCAGAAAATAAAAAGGTCAAAATAAGAACCTCTACCTCCTTTAAGGTACGTTTGATTGCTAATAACTATAACTACATCGGACTTATAAACTTTAAAGTATTACCCTCCCCACCCCTTCTTAGTATTTTGCAGCAGATGGGAAGTTAGAGAAACCTTAAAATGACCGGAGAGAGAACATGGTTTCACGTGCAATCACATGCCGATCATGTGTCCCCCCCGCCTAATTAACTAAACTACAGCTACCCAACTTTCACTCTTCTTGTAATCCACTCATTTATATGTAATGCACCTAGAAGATCTTTTTCCTTGTCTTATTGGCATGTCACACTAAAACTATTTCACTACTACCAAGTTTATATTAGTTGACATTTGATCATATTCTTAATTCTCGATACAACGTCTAGGTTTTAAATTTCACCAGCAATTGTGTGGAAGGAATTCATAGTACGATCGTACTTCTTTCTAGATCATCGCACGATCAAATTTAGTAGCACTAAGCTGTTGCAACTTATCTGCTCCGGTAGTTTGTAGACTAGCGTAACTTATCTCCTCCCATCGTTTATTTTTGACACAAAAGCAGTTGCAAGCACTAGACTATCGTAACTTACCTGGTCTGTATCGTCTTTTGATACGAAAGCGGGAAGTATTTACTGCGTACAGTGCACCATGACCCTGTCTAACTTTGAAATGCTCCACAAGCTCTCACCAATGCTTCCCACCACACACCATATGTATTTTCCTCTCTTCTAGACATGTACCACGACTTCTCCTTCTGCATCACAGACATTGGCTGCTATATATTTGGCTAAGCACTCTCCAGCCTTCTTCTCCTCAGCGCAGACAAACACTTAAGACAAAAGATGCAGAAAGTGTTCGGTGTAAAAGTGGCGGAAGGCCGGAAGGGGGAGAACGGACAGCCCTCCGTCGGCCCGGTGTACCGGAATCCTCTGTCCAAACCTGCATTTCCACCTGCTGATCCCCATGCTTCCACCGCTTGGAACATTTTCAGGCACATTTCTCTATCTATGTTACACATTTATATTTCATCTTCGCATGATATTATCAATATATGTCCAACAGTATTCACTTGCAATCTCTACTTACATGCATTTGTATGGGGCACAGGGAGTCTGCTGAGAAGCATGCCGGGAATAGAATGCTCGGGTGGCGCGAGCAGTTGCCCGACGCCACCAACAAGGTACTGCAAATGAGACTCTAATTATGAGACGGAGTTAGAAGTTTGGAGTTTTGTTTATATAAAGGGTTGGACTTCCAAACATCTCCGTCTGAAGCAGTGAGTTTTTGTTTGCTTGTTTAGTGGGGGCCTTACGTTTGGAAGACATATCGACAAGTTTACGACGAAATCCTCTGTGTTGCATCTGCATTAGCCGAGCATAACATTCAATCTGTAAGGGATTTTCGCTGCTTTATGAGCGATTTCACAAGGAAGTTGTCTTGCTTGATTTTCATCTGATGCTTTGCTTCGCGATTAGGGAGCGCGAATTGGAATTTATGGATCAAATTGCCCTCAATGGATTGTTGCAATGCAGGTTAGTTCTGCTTGTATAACTAACATAGGCATGGAAAGAAGATGAGTATTTTTTTCCTGATCACAAGTCCCACAAAGTTATAGCATCACGAGTCACATCTACAGAGAACCAACTGTTTTTATGATAGAAACTCGTGACTCTGATCACATCATCCGACAATTATGTTCATCATTGCAGGCCTGCAATGCTCAGAGTTTGATATGTGTGCCGCTGTATGATACACTTGGTAAAGCAAAAAAAAAGGACCAAAAACCTTACTTCTTGATATCCATCTCTCAATTTTCGGCCTCTTATATGTGTTCTTTCAGGGCCTGGAGCGGTTGATTTCATCTTAGATCATGCAGAAATCGATTGCGTGTTTGTGCAACAACAAAAGCTCAAACAAGTCAGTTTAGTTAATTGTAGTAGAGTTTATTTTCATCAAACAATTTGACCGACTCATTCTGATGAATTCAAATTCATGGCAGCTTCTGAGTCCTGAATGCACTCATGCTCAAAGACTCAAGTGTGAGCATTCTTGCATTTTCGATCAATTCTTAACTCGAATCTGATTCATTTTCTAAACCTTTGCCTCTTCATGGACATGTTGCAGTGATAGTTTGCTTCACTTCATTTCCGGAGAAGGAGGAGAAAACGGCAAGTAACCTTGGAGCAAAACCATACTCATGGAATGATTTCCTTAAAATGGTAACCAACAAACATCCTTGTCCGCCTAGTATTTCCTTAAATTTCGACACTTGTTTGAATGGCACGTTAATCTGCCCAGGGAAAGGAGAATCCACGCGAGCCCTCGCCGCCTCTGCCATCCAGCATCTGTACCATAATGTACACCAGTGGCACCAGTGGAAACCCGAAAGGCGTTATACTGACTCATCAGAACATAGCCACGGCTGCTAGAGGAGTTGATCTTTTCATGGAGCAGTTTGAAGACAAGGTAGAGATTTCTGCTAAATTTCCTTCATCTATCTCATTTAGTTTCATCCTTTTGATCCTATCATGTTTCGACAACTGCAGATGACAGTGGACGATGTATACATATCATTTCTTCCCCTTGCACACGTCCTCGATCGCATGATTGAGGAGTATTTCTTTCACAAGGGTGCTTCTGTTGGTTATTATCACGGGGTAAGATTATTCGAGTTTTCCCGTTGTGAAATAAACACAAAACTGATGGATTTGAAATTTTTAATGGCTTGTCCTTGTTCTGTTCATAATAAAGGATATCAATGAGATCAGGGACGATCTAGCTGAACTGAAGCCAACTTTTTTGGCGGGAGTTCCTCGAGTTTTCGAAAGAATACACGAAGGCAAGCCAAGTTCTTCATTTCCATTCATCAAAGCCGACGAAATTAGAAACATAACTTGATTGACTTATATTTACCTACATTCAGGGGTTTTGAAGGCACTTGAAGAGCTCAATCCAAGGAGGAGGAAGATTTTCGACATACTCTACAACTAGTAAACATATTCATTCTCTTGGCCAACTTTTACGCGCATTCGTGCTAATAGAATACTGATTTTGAATGGCAGCAAGCTAAGTTGGATGAAATCAGGATACAAGCAGAGAAACGCATCGTGGCTAGCCGACCTTCTAGCATTTAGGAAGGTGAAGAACCGATTAGGAGGCCGACTTCGGCTCATAGTTTCTGGTGCAGCGCCACTGAGCAGCGAGATCGAAGAGTTTTTGCGCGTAACAACCTGCGCATTTGTTGTGCAAGGCTATGGTAATCAGTTAAGACAGTTTTCGCGACTCTTACAACCTTAGAACTAATCAGTAGTTGGATGCATTGTGCAGGTTTGACAGAGAGTTGTGGATTGGCGTCTCTTGGATTTCCAGATGAAATGAGCCTGATTGGAACAGTAGGCTCTCCGTTTGTCTACACCGAAATCCGGCTGGAGGAAGTGCCTGAAATGGGGTATGATCCGCTTGGAGACCCGTCCCGCGGGGAGATATGCATCAGGGGAGATTCAGTGTTTGCAGGATACTACAAGAACCCGGAGCTGACTCGCGAAAGCATCGTGGACGGGTGGTTCCACACGGGTGACATAGGGGAGGTTTCATCGAATGGCGTGGTGAAAATCATAGACAGGAAGAAGAACATCATCAAGCTGTCCCAGGGGGAGTATGTCGCGGTTGAGCATCTGGAGAACGTGTACACCATGACTCCCGTTGTAGAAGATGTGAGCAGTGCTAGTACTATTACATACTCTCCCATCTGTTAACCACGGTTTTGGTGCTATTCTGATCATGTACCTGTGTAACTTGTGCATCAGATTTGGGTTTACGGGGACAGCTACAAGTCGATGGTGGTTGCTGTGGTGGTGCCAAACGCCGACAATGCAGCGAAATGGGGAGAGAAGAACGGGTGCAAAGAGGCCTATTCTGGCTTATGTTGTCTGAAGCAGTTCCAAGAGTATGTACTCCAGGAGCTGAGGTCAACAGCACAGAGAAACCAGGTAATTTATCTCGTCTCCTGAACATTTATGTTTTTTAACCATACCAAAAAACCTGAGCAACAATTTATGTTGCAGCTGAGGGGATTTGAGTACATAAAGGGCGTGATTCTGGAAACCATGCCCTTCGAAACGCTAACCGATTTGGTCACTCCTACATTGAAGAAGAAGCGAGACAAACTTCTTAAGCATTACAAGGTCCCTAATCTTTCCATTCTACGTAAAGAGTCGTGTTTTTAGTACTGTGGTTGTGGAAACGAGACTCTTTTTACGCCTTCTTGTTTTTTCATAAGTAGCAATGCACACATGATTTAGAAACATAAACAAAACAAACCAATTGATGGTTTTGCAGGTGGAAATTGATGGCGTGTATAGCAATCTGCAGGCAGCACTAAAGAAGAAAGGCTAAGCTATAAATATAATGCAGTGTTGCAAATGATCTATAAGTTCCGCATTGTAATAAATGTTCATTTATTTGTAATACTACTATGCATTCTTGTATCAGAATCTAGTCTGAGCATTAATTCCTTCAACACGATAGCCTTATTCATCGAAAGAATTATTGTTGTACTATGTATTCCTTCTACACAACTATTGTTGAAATTCGAACCTCAAGCATTGTATTAAGAATGATCAAGTGTCAACTGTCGAGACACTGAGTCTGTTTGTAATATTATACCACTTTGTTTGTAATGAAAGTGGAGGTGATTTTGAACCCAAAAAAAAGACCACGAAATCCTTAATTAAAATTTGGGTAATATGCAAATGTAACCCTATTTGTTAGAGAAAGTGCAAATATAACCCTCAATCCATTATTTTGGCATTGACTAGCCATTTTCGACCATTGACCGAACGGAAATGACCAAAATGCCATTTAGACCGAAGCTGCAAATTTATTTCTCATATTTCCCTTATCTTCTTCTTCTTCATCATACCTCTCTCACCCCAACCATTGGTAACCACCACCGGTCGCCATCTCCGGCCACCACGACCACCAACTCTGATTACCACAACCCATGACCACTGCCACCTCTGGCCACCACAACCCACAGCCACCACCTCCTCCGCCACAAACGCCCACCTCCATCTCCTTGTTATTTTCACTGAAACAGAACCCTACCAAGAAACTATGCCTCCTTCTTCAGCAGTGTCGTACATCACGCGCTGCCGAAACTTAAGCACACCACCGTCCAGATCTGTTTAGTGTCACAGTGCACCAGCTCCGGCCAAACACATTTCCAGCCAAGCCTTCTGATCGAGAAGAGGACGCAGTTCCAGCTCACTGCATCGCTTGCCCATGCAAGAAAACCCACGACCGAGTTCAGTGCCGGCGAAAGCTCCACCCGCGCACCACTTCGGGCGAAGTAGCTCTTGCCCTTGTTCGACCCACCTGCGCCACCTCCGGAAGTCGTCGCGTCATTTCCACACAAGCCAGCGAGAAGAGGCACAACTGCAGCTCCGGCGAACCGAAATCAACACCACCCGACCAAGCATATCAAAAAATTCACAAAAACTCAAATAAATTCACACAAAATTTTAAAAATGCAGACTAAAAACATGGTTTCAACGTTGTATCTCCTGAACGCTAGTGGAGTCCAGCTGCAGGTTTTCAACATGGTCGGTGAGCTTGTCCAGCGCCTTGCTCTACTGCTGTAAGTCCTTTGAATCGATTTCCATCTTTAATGCTTAATCTCTAGCATCCATTTGAGGAAGGTTGAAATGATGAAGACGAGAGAAAGAAAATACGGGAAATGATGAAGACGAGAGAAAGAAGAAGATCTGGGAAGAGGAGGGCCTTAGTGTAATTTCAACTTCTTTTTTTTTACATAGGGCAAAATAGTTGTTTTCCTGGATTTTAGCCTCCAACCGGATAAAAAGGTTATATTTGCACATAACCTGAATAGATAAAATTATATTTGTACTTTTGATTAATGCAGATTATATGTGTACTTTCTTTAATTATATAAAATTATATTTACACGTAACCTGAATAGATAGGGTTATATCTACACTTTTGTCTTGAAATTTTAAAACGTATACATTATTTATTTGATTATTTATACACACTTTAGAGAACATGTCCTTAATGGATCGGGTAACTGATGATTCTGACCCATCCGGTAACCACCACCACCATCGCCGCCGTCAATTCCCGCCAGGTTTCGATGACGCTCCACCCGGCTTCTCACCCTTGTCCGAAGCACCACCAGGCGGCGGAGGCGGCGGCGGCGCTCGGAAGAGGCAGCTTTCCAATACTCCGACACCTGGTTAGTTGCTTCTGCTCACAACTCTTGCTAGTTAGTAGCTTCTGGACTATGAAGCTCAATCCGACATGTTTACGAGCTCTTAGATTATTACGCAGACGACGGAGGGCCGTGGACTGGATTCGCGAAATTATATGTCGGCAGATTTCCTGTAACCGCCACTGAAGATGAGGTAAGCAAAGCCACTGCATACTTTTGTTCAATAATTTTCGTAGATTCGAATTTTGATTTGTTACTGCGGTTGTGCATTTTCTGATATGATCTTAAGCAAACATCGTTAGATATGATTCCCTAACTACTGCCAATTTTTCCTTTGAACGTCAGATTCGAGTGCCTTTTGGGGAATTTGGGAATGTCATTGAGGTTTTCTTTATCATGTCTAAATGGAATGGCGAGCCGCTAGGTAGTTCTATATCACATCCTTAGGAGTCTTTCAATTAGAATCGTGAGAGTTGCGTTTGCGAATCTATAGTTGCCTCATATATTAACTACTTGCGTGATTTTTGTGAATTTTTCTGCAGGTTGCTGTTTTGTCAAGTATGCGACCCGTGAGGAAGCTGATCGAGCCATTAAGGCACTAAATGGTCGATACACATTTCCCGGGGTTAGTTTTATGCTGTAGCACCAGTGCAACTGTGCGAACCTGACCTTTTCCTCATTGCGTGATGACTTTTGGAACTGTATTTATGCAGGCTGCTCATCCTATAAAAGTTAGATATGCTGATAGTGATAAGGAGCGCCCTGGTAATTTCTCAGGTATGATACTAATGTTTTTACAGGTCTGAGTGTCTTGCTGATACTGATGTCCTTTTATCTCTTGTGATGTCAGTAGATGTACTCAATTGTTGCACGTCCCCTCCTGTTCATTAATTTCTTAAGATATATGTGCTTCTGTTTGGATAGTGCTAGACATTCATTGAATTATGCACATATTCGAAGCTTGAACCCAGGCATACACTTATTTACATAACTTTGAGCATGATAGGAATCCTGAAAAGCATGGTCAATAGCACGGTCCAAGATTATTTGCTATTACTGCTAATTGCATGGTCAATAGCATCTTATTATGGTTTTATGATCTATATGCTTTGAGTGAAATACTAGTCTTCCCCTGCTTTGTTTTGAAATAATTATTCTTCCTATACCTTACATTTTACTTATTCGCTTTGGTTCTCTGTAGGTAATAATTTTCTACATAAATTATATGTTTCTGGTTTGCACAGACAAGCAGCTGAAGGTGAAATTGCAGAGGTAAACTTTGCAATGTAAACTGTTAACTGTCGAGAAAGATATCTGTTATAAATTGCCTACACCTTTGATTTATTTAGATATCTTTATGAGACGGTATAATCTTGATGTCAGATATTTACCCCATTTGGTGTTGTTGAAGAAGTTTTTATCATGCGAGGTGATATGAGGCAACACCGTGGTAAGTGCCTCAAATTTTCTGTTTAATAATGTCTACTTAACACAATTTCATAGAATTTGGAAATATCTTGTAAAATAATTTCTGGGTAAATCTACTGTAATGTCAGACTATTTTTCTCACATGTAAGTTTGTTTACCTTCAATATGTACTCTGTTTGTCTATTTTATTGATGTTGAATGTACTCTCTGTCTCTCTTTTTCCCCCTTGGCACATGTTTGCTGCTCTGAAGGGTGCGCATTTATTCAGTTCTCACGTAGAGAAATGGCTATTGCTGCAATCAATGCTCTAAATGGAAATCACGTTATGTGGGTAGGCTCATGTCCATGTAATTGTTCAAACTTCAATTTCTAATCTTATGTTTTAATTTCAATTTCCCTTTGAAATCAGGGTTGCGATATGCCCCTAATTGTCCGTTTTGCGGATCCTAAGAAGCCCAGGGTTGGAGGTCCAAGGTAAGTTCAGTAATCACTTTAACAAACTTATATTATTATCTTTTAAGAACAGTAACTAATGTTTGTCCTGTGGCTCAATTATGGTGTGTTGCAGAGCAACACCAAATATTACTGATCAAGTTTCTGGGTTTCCTAACAATTCCCATCCAGTAAGTTACAAAGTTCAAACCATCTTATAACTTTGGTTCTTTTTACCTAGATATTCAGGCAACTTTCAGTTGGCAAGCTTTTTCCCATTCGGTCTGCTTTCTTGAATCTGACCTTATGACATTGTATCCAACATCAGAATGCTCCACACTCACCCAATAAAAGATGCAAGCCTCATTCGGCATGTGTCAGCAATTCACTGGATAGTGGATTCCATTCGTCCAGTTCATCACCTTATGCACTATTATCGAATGAAGAGCCAGCAGACTCTGCAGATTGTGACTGGAGCGAACACATTTGTCCTGACGGATACCCATACTATTTCAACTGCGTAACTTGCGAGAGCAGGGTAAGCAGATCTTGTAAGAAATTATCGGTCTTGTTGCTCATGCTTAAGGCTGTTTACTATGTTGAATGTTTGGATTCATGTGTAGTGGGAGAAACCTGAGGAGTTAGCACTCTATGAAAGGCAGCTTCTGGAGCATCAGCATCAACATACGCCACATCTCGAGCCGCTCTCAACAGCAGTAGCTGCTCAATTATAAGTGGTCAAATGTAAGCTTTGCTATGCACTCTAAAGCCTTGGATGTCAATTCAGTATGTCTTGTGACTCTGATCTTCGGCATGAATGAGAATGGCTTGATGCTGTTTTGGTACTAAATTAATGCATTCACTAAAACTATGGTTTTAGGTAATCCAGTTAATGCAAAACATTCAAACTCACACTGAACAGGGAAGAATAATACTGACAAAATCAGGACTTGGATTATACTATGGTTTTAGGTAATACAGACAATGCAAAACATTCAAACTTACAGGGAAGAATAATACTTAAAAATCAAGACTTAGATTAGTAATGCCACCAGCCTCTTCATCCCAAACTAGGTTCAGCTCAAGCTTACTATCCTCACCTGACCATTTGAATTTAGTTTCCGATCCATTCAAGCTGCATTTCTTGGGTGCTATGCTTGAGTAGGCCAAGAAACATCCTCCACCTTTAACTTCAATCTGAATGCTGGAACCCTTGAATTCCAGCTCCCGTAATGTTCCTCCCGGATTGAACATGTTGGTAACTCCAACGGGAGCAAATTTCACGATCACACCATCACTGTCGAGAAGCTCGTGCACAGGCACGAAGCTGAATATCTCGAAAGTCGATGGCTGGATCGTTATCTGTATGACCCCAGAGATGGGATCGGGGGTTGTCAAGATTAGCTCTTCAGCCCGACCAAGGTAAACTGCATACTGTGGCGCCTCACCCATTGCAGATGCCCCCTTAGTTTGGTCCCATTCGATCTGAGTGACGTGAACTGAACCGGCCATGGCCTTGTAGCAGTCCGGGTGACCTTTGAATCTCCGTTCTTTAGGGTCCCAACCACCTCCTTGGCAGTTAAATGCGCCAATAACGCCTCCATACTACAAATGAAACAACAATTTAGACAAAACTTTAGTAAAAAACTCATGGAATTCAATTCTCATACCTTGTTAAGATTCCATATCTTGAGTATGGTGCTTCCATCAAAGAGTGGATTCTTAAACAGGCAATCTCTGGTAGGAAGAGCCATATAGTTACACTTAGGAATGGTACCATCTGGGAAAACCAGCCTGTTCAAAAGATCAAAATCATGACAACCTAAGGAGTCGCTAACATAAACCGGTCCTCCACAGATGGCCCTGGAGGCACCATGGAATGTTGCACAGAGATGATCGGACTGAAACATATCCCAATCTGGATGTATTATCTGTCCCATCCACAAGCTGTTGTAGGCGCAATGGATCATATGAACCCCCTGTAACCAGTAAACTCCGTGTGGATCACCGTTAGGATCTTGGAACCAGAAATCATCCCCTAAAAAAAAAAATCCAAACCATGAATCCAAAAACAACCCAAGCCAAAAACTAACTGTACAGTAGTTTTTTTCTTCTGAAATTACCAACTCTTCCCAGGGATATCTGTCGTGTTCCGAGGAAGAAGAAATCATTGCATTGCTGCATGCTAGATATGAGACCGGAACCATTGAAGTTCTTAGCTAGAGACTTCGAAAGCCCCTCGTAGTAAGCCTTTGCCAGTTCTATCCTCCCTCCATATTCCTCAGACACATATTCCAGAGACTATTACATTGAAAAACGAGCGAGAATATAATCAAACATGCAAAATAACAATAGATTATAAGAACACAGGAGGAAATATTTACATGAATAACATCCACTTTGACTCCTGTAACTCCAGCTGAGGCTAAGTAGGAATGCATGGAATCATAGAACTCGTCGGCCTGTTCAGGCTCGACGAGTCCAATGCTGCCCTCGACAATCTTCACCACTGCTAAATCCTCCATGGTTCCGTCGAGCCCTGAAGAGAGCTTGCACGATACGATACTCGAACTCAGGTGGGTAGCTCCCGGCCTGACTCCTCCCCAGGCACCGCACAGGGCCTGCCACATGTAGATATCGTCCAACCCCTTAAACCTAGCTCGAAGATCCCGAGTAAAAGCTCTCAATCCCGAATCCTCAGAGTTATTAGGATTTTCACCTCTGTCTTCTCTGTCCTCATTTCCACCTTCAAACATCTGATCCAGCTCGTGTTTCAGTTTCTGTATCCTTAACTCGAACGGGGATAAGTCGGTGACCCCAGATTTCTTAGCCCTGTCTCGGGCTTTCTCAGCTTGCTCGATCTCAATTGCCTTGGAGATCAGCATCTTCGGCCTCTTGGTGTCAAACTCGGGATCCTTTTCAAAGGATCCGCCCTTGTATTTCCTGAACTTCTCGCATTCATCAAGCCTGTGAAGCCTCGAAGTCATCTGAGTTCCTCCCAGTACGAGGTTCTTCGCATCCTCGTGAACCTCCTGCTCATCGCGATTGATACTCTGCCATCCATCATCGATGATGAGAAACCTTGGCAAGATTCCTCCGTCTGAGAGCTCCTTCAAGCCGCACCACACGCCAGCAGGGTCCACACTCAGGTAAAACGCATCCCAGGTGCACCACCCGAACGTCTCCACTAATGGCGGTGCTGATTTCTCTTCCAGAAGCCTGAACGTGTTGAGATGGACCCTGATATTACAGTAAGCCTCCTTCATCAAACTGTAAGGATTCTCAGACACATGTACGTAAGCAATGGCGCTGAAAGATGCTGTCTTAACTCGACTCGAGCCGCTCTCAGCTCCAATCATCACTTCCCCAGCTTCACTCCCTGGGAAAAGCGCCGACCGGAACTTCCCTTCGATCAGGGGCACAATCAGGACGTAAGAGCTTATCTCAGGGACGTTGATCACGACCCATTGTGTCTCCATCTGGAGATCAGACCCCGATTTTCCGACCCACTGAGTCGACCACCATGTCTTGAACCGGAAAATGCTGAGGAAATCCCTGTCGGAGAACTTCCCGAGCGAGTTGAGCAGCCTGTGAGATGCATTGTCGTGAGTGAACCCCAGAAAGCCTCCCCTGTGAGATGTCGCCAAAGCTCGCTGGCACAGGGGAACAGGGATGTCGGGATCGGCATTATCAGGGGGAGTTGGTGGTGAGAATTTGGTGAGGGTGACATTTTCAGGAACTTGGAGGAGAAGTGGCACATTTTTAACCAAAAGCTTGTCTTCCGACAGACTCAGGTAGTTGTCCTTAGCTGTAGTTAAGTTTAAGATTGAGGTAAGTGCAGGATCATTTGGAGGTGCCATTGAAATGGATGAGGAAATGAAGAAGAAGATTGTATCAACTATAGAGGGTTTTGGTCGGTTGAGTTATTTTCTTTCGGCATATTTTGTCTGTCTATGTTCAGAAGTAAGGAATAGCCAAAACAGTAGTATATAATAAAGAAATAGAGGTGGCAGTTGGTACGAAATCTCAGTGAAACCACCAGATATACTTAGAAGTGTGTAGAAAGGGACAGAAACCATAAACACAAAGATTGACATTTTATTGGTACAAAAAATGAATACAAACTCTCTGTTTCCTTATCTGTTTCCTTATCTGTTTCCTTATCTGTTTCCTTAATTTGTTCGCCTGGACCATTTGTTTAAGTGGAGTGCCTGCCTGACATTTTTTATCCACTCTTGTTTGACCATAACTTTAGCATATGTATTAAAATTTAATATTTAAAAAATATATTGTGTAGTGAATCTATTGATATCTCATGAACATATTGGCGTCTATATACTAGTTGTAAGTTATGGTCAAATGTGTGTGAAGAAAGTTGATCAAAAAGTGTGTTGGATGTGAATGAAACAGAGGGAGTAAAGGAAAAATGGTTTGGGCGAGAGGAGGAGATGGATCAAGAGATTTGCCTAGAAAGCAAAGATACGGAAATAGGAAGGGACCGATTAGAGTATAATTTGTGCATGGTCGTGACATTATGAAAATTTAGACAGAGAACGGGAAACTTCTTTCTTTAATTTATTCATTAATTTTTAAAGATAAAATTTTGGAAAGATCGCCTTTTCATTTACCTATGAAAAGATGGAGTTTATTTAGAATAATAAAAGATAAAAGATTTTAGTTGCAATATTAAAAATTTATTATTCAAAGTATAGTCTATCTTCATTTATTTTAATTTACACTTTAAATCTTGATATTTTCATTACTTATGAAGAGATCGTCTTCCAAGAAATTGACTCATCCTAAAATCACTTAAAATACATAATCTTTTCGTCGCAATCCGTAAATAACTACCGACTTTATATGCAAGCGCACCACTTCATACCTAACTCCACAAACAATTTATAAAAATGATAAATTATTGAGCCTTTTTCCTAAATCACTTGGGCATTGATGGTGCAGTCCGAGAGTTTCCTAAGCACGCGATTTTTTAAAAAATGGGATGAATCACTGTTTAATCTTGGGCTATCACTAGATCATCCCTGATATACAAACAAGATATGCTCAAATTATGCAAAGACTAAATTATTTTTTTATTACCCTACAAAATATCTTATACCATATTTTGATCCCCAATTGTAAATCAACATTTAGACGGTACCCAAGAAATTCAAAATAATTTGTTTGGTTCCCAAATGTATTTTTAGGAAAAGTCAGCAGTAAAATTGGTCAAAATGTGTAAAATGATCATTATACCCCTGAGTTTAAAAAAATAAAAAATCTGGAGCAGTTCGTCTTTGCTGCGGTTAGTCTCCACCGCCGCTTCATCTCCTCATCGCTGCAATTTCTGATTGGTAGCGAGCACCTAAGCTCCAAAAAGTTACGAGCTTGAGTCACGGATTTTAAGCCCCCATAATCCGACTGCTTTTGATTTTGATCAAGGTTCTCCAGATTTGGAAAAAGGTATCTCCGTCGATCTCCAGATTTCGACGGGCTTCTTCACTTTGGGCTGCCAGAGAGGGTACTGGAATTTTTTGATGAGGTTGCGTTTGTTTTCTGGGTTTGGGATGCGTTTTTCCAGCGAGTTGTAGCATTGGATCGTCGGAAAATGTGTGGATTATTTGGTTCAAGAATTGGTTTGGTCCCGTTTTTCGTCACTCTATCGACGCAGTTGGAACCTCCGGTACGAATGCTTGCCTTTGATGGATTGGATTTTGCAAAGAAGAAGAAAATAGTAGCGGCAGTACGAATGCTCGTCGGTTGGTAGCAGCGGTACGAATACTCGTCGGTGAGTAGCGCTGGGAGGATGAAGAGCTTAATTGAAGGTGGCGGTGTAGAAGGCGGCTGCCACCGATGGTGAACCAAAAAACCATTATACCCCTGATTGCACCAAAAAACCATTCAACTTTACCTAAAAATCTCCTTTAGGTACCAAACAAATTGTTTAGAATTTGTTGTGCAAATTGGAACCAAGGCACAAACAGGTGTTTTTACATTCACAATTGGGTGAGACCCATACAAGCATCAACTCACAATTATCTAACAAGTTACAAGTAGAAACATCATCTATAACTAAACTCCTACAGCAATGACAAGAGCCCGGGAAAAAGAACCCCCACAGGAAAAGCCAACCGAAAATTCCACCGAGCTGTGTTCTAGGCTGGGTACACGAGCGTGCCAACAAAAATTTCCCAGTTCTTAGGCTACTGGATCCGAAGATGACCAGAGCAGTAGAAGTAAAATTACAGGGTATGGAAGACAGCTCTATTTACATTTGTGATCAGGATGCACTGATGGATAAAACTATGCTACGATGCAAGGGGTAGTAATTTTGGGATACGATGAACTTTCAGGATCAAACCTGTCATCTTTAAGTACAAGAACTTGCATGGTGCCTGATTCTCTCAACCATGAAGCTACCCCAGCTCCCGTTGAGATGAACCTTCCTATATTGCGCTTGGCCACCCAAAATGGCGCCCCTATGCTAGTCAGTAGGGCCTCAACAGCACGTTTAAGGGCACCATCACCCACAACTTTGCTGTGCTTTCCCCAACCCGTCAAAATGCTGATATCACAAAGACGTACCACATTATAACTCAAACAAGGAAATTGCCTATAAGTTTACAGGGGACAGGAGGGGTAGTAGGAGAATTCATGAAAGTAAAAAAATTCACCTTATCAGTTCTGGTAGCTCGCGGCCTTCATATACAAAAGAGCGGATATCAAGAAGCCATGCATGAACCATTGCACGTGCAGCACCAGAAGACATCAAATGCAAATCTAAGCAAGAGTATGTACAAGTACTTTCCCATACTTGTCGACGCTTTCCTTCAAGCACTACCAGCTGTGCACCTCGTCTCTGGCGGAAATACAAGTACAGGCAGATAAAGATCCGTTTCAACACTGATTATGAAAAGGAGATCCCAAGAAGAACACACTTCTGGATACAAATTTAGTTACCTGGCCAAAATGCCACAGCATATCAGTCAAGGCGTTATAGAAGGCTGATGCAGTGGAAGAGTCCATCCGCTTCACTTCATCGAAAAGGGAGAGTGCTTGCATCCAAACTTTTTCATCACTACCCATGAGAAGCCCATGTGCTACTCCATAGACATGATTATCGAAAGGACGGAGTTCTTCAAGCAACAATGAAGCTTCCTGAAATGAATTGCAGCGGCTGCAGCAAAGGAAAAACATGATAACTGATTGTAAGTTCAATATTGCAATCACAAGCAGGATTACTTCATAAACCCGTGTAAAAAGTAATCAAAAGGGTGGATAGTAGAATGTAAACAATACCTGCATGCATTCAAAATTGCAGAGAAAGTGACAACATTTGGCTTTATTTGCATTTCGTGCATCTTCTGGAAAACTTTGAGCACGCATTGAACATCCTGCCTCTCCCTCTTAATCTCTTCACCAACAACTAGTTTACTAGAAGTCAGCTGTTCAAACACTTTAATGATGCCATCGTTATTCTTACCTTGTAACTTGCTCTCAGCAACATTCTTAACCGAAATGGGGGATCGAATTGGTTGTACACCATCTGAAGCATATTCAGGCGCCATGGACAAACCAAAGGCATTAATTATAGAATTGTAAGTGACGACATTAGGCTGGATGCCACTCTCCATCATCTCATCGAGCAACAACGCAGAGCTTTCCACAAATCCCTTCTTACAAAGGGCGTCAATAAGGTTGCTGTAGAAAACAACATCCGCTTTCAACCCACGGTTCCTAAACTCTCGGTAAACCTGCATCGCCTCTTGGTACAATCCCCCCTTAGAATACACGCTGATCAATGTTGAGTAAGTCAATAGATTGGGACAGAGGCTCTCAGCTTTCATCTTTGCAAATAGTTCCTTAACCTTGTCATACTTAGCTTGTTTCCCAAAGCCATCAATTAGTGCATTGTAAGTGACAACATCTTTGTTGATTCCCATATTCTCCATCTCCTCGGCTAGGGCCAACGCATCCTCGAACTTACCTAAGCTAGCATAGATTCCAAGCAAGTTGTTGTAAGAAACCCTATCTAACTTCATACCGGTGTACTTCATCTCATGAAACAAGTCCAACGCCTTGTCCAATTTTCCCGCCTTGTGGCATCCCCGAATAACAGTACTATAAGTTATCTGATTCGGCATGATATTCTTCGCAGACATCTGAGCCATGATGGCAAAAGCTGCATCCATATGTCCACCGTTGCAAGCAGCATCCAACAGAGTGTTGTACGTATAAATATCTTGATCAATCCCCCTTCTCACCATTTCATCGAACAAACACTTGGCCTTCTCCCAGAGGCCAGCCCCGCTGCAAACAGCGAGAAGGGAATTATAAGTGATCCTGTCCGGATGAACCCCGTTTCGCAACATTTCATCGAAAATTTCAGAAGCCCTCTTGAAATCAGCACCCCCTTTCCCACAGGCATCAATGAGAGCATTGTAAGTTATCAAATTAGGCTTCAAGTTCATGTCTTCCATGGTCTCAAACACTCCAATGGCCTCATCACAGTAACCACTCTTCGCATAAGCACTAATCATAGCAGAATAAGCATAAACAGTTCTACCATAGCCCTCAAACACAGCATTGTCAAACACTGTTTTAGCCAAATCAACTTTCCCTAACCTACCAAGAGTACTAATCATAGTGCTGGCCAGCTTACCCTGCTCGTTGCGCCGCCTCTCCCGGCGGACGGCGAAATCAAAGCACCGCAACGCCATTGACCACTCGCCGCGGTTCCCCAGCTCTCTCAGCAGAAACGTGTAATCATCCGTTCCGGAGAACTCCGTCTCGAAGGTCAGAAGCACCGCGTCAATCCGCGAATCGTCGCCGCTGAAGCGAACGGCCTGCTGCAAGGCCTCCTCGGCGGCGGAGCTATGGCGGCTGGAGGAGGCAGTGGTTCTAGGGCGGCCGAAGTGCATCTTGGAGACGAAGCGGGTGGATCTCCGGCCGGAGAAGTCCGCGGCGAGCTCCGAATTGGAGGATAGGGTGGCGGCGGAGGGAGGCGGAGCAGGGTGGACATGTGAGGCGCGGTTGAAGGAGACGGGCTTGTGGAACTGAGGGGCGCGAGGCGGCGCCGGGTGGGACTGGCGGGAGGGGCGGAGGTTGTGGTGGTTGTGGTGGTTCTGGTAGGGTTTAGTGGTGGTCAGGGCGCAGTGCGGCGGCGGAGTGGAGGAGGCCATTTAGAGAAAGAAAGGGGATTGTCGGAAATCGAGATGCTATGGATAAGCCATTTTGGAAAAAGATGAATAATTTACCAACAATTGGATATGGAGAAATCAATTGGACGAAATCAGGATTTTCAGAATGGGGATGGAGAAGAAGATAGAGTCGGTCAACACAGTAGCTCGCTTGAGTCCACCTACCAGCTCGGCCTTTTTCAGTTTACTGATTGGAGCTCATCTTTTTGGATATTCTAGAATCTTCTTTTTGTCATTTTTCTGCAAATTTCATTTTTCTAAAAGAGGTCATCTCTGCAAATGTCATTTTTCTAAAAGAGGATCAATTTAATGTACTTCCTCCATCCTAATCAATTCTCCACAAGCTAACTTTCATCCGTTAACTCAAAAAAAAAAATTGATCATTTATATTTATAGTTGTGTGTAAATACAAATTATAAAAAAATCATATTGTAAAAATTCATATCATTACGAATCTAACAAAATCAAATAATACAATATCCTAACTTATTTATCGATTCAAATTTAAAGTTAAACAATTTTAAATAAATGAATAGTTAAATTGCAGAAATGGCTGGGACAGCACTGTATTTTCATGGTAAGGTACTTTCTGTGCTTTATCAAACTAAACACATGCTTCTGAAATTCATCATTCATAGCTTTCTAGTCCAAGTTCAGGCCACTGAACATCACATGCCTTCTTTGGATGACAATTCCAATTCCTACACAGCAAAAAAACTAGCCTATATCCCACCTCTGATTGCCATCGACATTACCCTTTAGGGGAGAAAAAACACAGGTCATTCTCACCCGACAAAATTTGGTGTTTTGGGCTAACTCAACCACCCGTGTATGTAACAAAAACCTCTTCAACCGACCAACCTAAGCAAAGGGGAGTGATCAGTAAGTCTTCTTTCTAGGTAGCGGCCTCTTGACATCTTTCTTTACCGCGGCTGCAGCTCCTGACACCGGAACTCCTATTAGAGATTGGTATGCGTCCTTTATTCTGCACATTAGTGAAACCAAAAAGGAGCCTTGAGAGTTGAGATGTGACAAGCGAACCAAAACAGGATTGTGCACGGGAAACTTAACTACACCTACCTTGGCATGCTAATGAACAGGGCTATAACTGAAAGACCAGCAATTAGAGGATATAGAGGAGCTGTCGTTAATATTTCCTGGAGACAATTGCCATCAAAAGAGGTCAACATTTCCGGGGTCAATTGATATAGCAATAAATTCAGAAATGAAGTGACATACCTGCTTCAGGGGGTCCTCTTCAATATTGAACTTAATAGGGCCAACATGCACTAGACTCTGACTCTGTAAGTCAACTTCAATAACCTCAGAACGGAACCTGTGTGTACTGGCTGGCAGAGTAGATTGAAGCTGCACAAAGTGCTTTCCCCTAGGCAAGTCCTTAATCTGAAAGAAGTTTGAAAGAGGCAAGGGGAATACAGCTTCGGTCCTTGAAGGTTCACTGGCTGATGTGATTTTGACCTGAAGATGTGGATGCAGTTCCTTGATTCTCTTTCCCTCGACATGGCCACTCAAAATTGTTGTTTCCAGATGTTCAAAAACAACAAAATCTAATTGCTTGATATCCTCGGATCCAACCTATAGCAATGAATACAAACTGTAACCACGATATTTCCAATCCAGTCGATCAGCAGGTACACATGCACCAACCATGCTAGCCAGACAATTTAGTAAGATAAAATATGCTCAAGGGAATGACTGAATTGTACTTTTTAGTGGAACTATCAAGGAGCCAGCCCCAAATCTCTGAAAATAATTTATCTACTTACTTTTGGCACAGACATTCAATGATGATACCTCCATATTTGAAAATACTCTTACTGGTATATCAAAGAACTAATTCCCAATAACGACTGACGTGATCCGAAAACAAATTTATATAGGTCAACTGCACCACTTACCTTGATGGTCACCGACTCTGGAGATGCCCGTTCAATACGGCTGCTCCAATATTCACCCTTCTTTCCAATCTTGATTGTGTAGCTTGTGTCAGGTAGAAGCCCCCTTAAACGATAACTCCCTGATGAATCTGTAACTGCCTCTTCATAAAAGCCTACTGACTCAGCCCGAGCTTCTACTGATACACCTTCTTTTGGTTGACCAGAAAGGAGAGTGACCATTCCCATTGCACTGTAAGGAAATTATATCATCAGCTTTGTCCAAAACAATTAAATAATGAATATGGTCCCTACATCACATTCTCAACCAGGCAAAGACACGATTAGACTGACAGTATATAACCAACCATGACTAAACCCTCATGGGACATGCAGAAAATCAAATAACAGAAAAGCTACCAGCCTAAGGCAAATAGAGGCTATCAGATCAGATGAGTAACCACAGCAATTGTCAAATTAGCCCACCAAAAGTTAAGACATAAGACTATATACTGGTCATACAAATTCATCTACAAACTACCTAAGACGTGATAACCACAAGCATCATCATTGGATCCACTAAATATACCTGTAAGCAACACGGGTGGCTTCAAAGCTGACTTCACTGGATTCACCTGAACCTAGTTCGATTGCCAGAGCTGAAGGTGAAAATGCATACTCCTACAGAAGCAATTTAAAGGTTTAACCACATATAACAGACTTTAAACACTCTGACAGCCATTTAAGTTTATTTTTGCTTCTGGAACAACTACTGATCAGCTTCAACTTTATGCAGAAATTGCTGTAGTCCAAAGCCCAGAATTAAAAAAACTAACAGATTCATTCATAATAAGATAATTTTGCTAGGAAGAAACTTCAAGCGTACCTTCAGCAAAGGTCGGAGGTAGAAACTCCCAGGAAATAAATTCTCAAACAGAAATCGTCCACCAATGCCAGTCACTGAATTGTTCCTATAACCATCCTCACCACTCAATGATAAGAGCGCAGAAGGAAATGGCTCATATGCATCATTTTTAGAATAGATGCTCACAGAAATTCGTCCAAGCTTTTGACAAGAAAATGAATAATGTCCAACTGATTTCACATGATATCCAGGCTGCAAATATTAAATGCTATATCAATCTACATGTAGATAAAATATGACGCATAAACTTGAAGGGAGATACAACTGTACAATTATTTGCATATACAAAAATGTGGTATAAAAAAATAGTAAAATTCCCCATGTCAGAGTGTGTGGAATTGACTGTATGGATCACACTTCTCATTAGGGATGTTGAAAAGTAAAGAAAATGAAAAGGTAAAACTAAGGCCATTGGTTTTACAACCACTCATGTAAGTTTGTTACTCCAAAATAATTTCACCCTAAACTATCACATCAAAAGTACAGCGCAATAATGGTAAACCTACACAAGAAAAGATACATGTGCATTTTGGTTCAAATGGGATGACAATTCCAAAAAAACTGACATAACATACATGGGAAGTTAAAAGCATTGTTTAGAGGTAAAAGAGATATGTCAAAGAAACTAATTACGGGTTCAATTCCTTCATAAAGTAATCAACAGCATATTTCATTCTCTGGGGTGAATGGCCTTTTTTCTGCTCAGTAATTACATCAGATATGGGTTCTTAGACTTAATATACCCACCTTTGAAGCATCAACCCTGTAACTTATATCATCGTACAAAGGGCCTGCAACAAACAGACCATCTGCATTTGTGCCAGTTTCAAGAGCTAAATCACCTTGCCTCAAAGAAGCACCGATGCTGTCTCCCGCTGCAATTAACCTGATCTGAACGTCGGAAAGGGGAGGAGAAACCGATCCTTCAATATACATCCCTTGTCGCCCAGAAAAAAGAGGAAGTGCAGCTTGGCATCCCTCTTGCTTCACAGAAACCTGATAAAACAAAGAATACATCAGCACTACACACTACACAACTAAAAACAATTGCATGCCTAAGAATGATTTCAGAATAAATATTTCAAACAACTTACTTGCAACTGTCTAGGATAAAACAAAATTTTCTTCTCTCCATCTTCCCTGAAAATCACATAACCAAAGGTTAATGACAATGTGCATCAACCAAAATATAAACAGAAATAATTCCAAGTAAAGAGTGTCACAACTCCACTACAAATTTAGGAACATTAGAATTAAATCATCAGCAATAAATAGGAAGATGTTATTGAAGCCAATCATAATAAATGAATATTTCAGAAATTTCTACATATGATTCCTCCAAGAAGATATACAAACTGTGGTTCTTAGATGTAAGGCTACCATGTTTTACATCCCATACAAGTTGAAAAAGAATGCAGATTTTCAATAAAAAAGAGGATAAAATCACATACTTTAACATATCAGGCCATCGGTAATAAAATCCAGGAAGATGACTTCTTATACATATGAAAAGTCCATAGGTTTTGATATTCAAACGATGTCTTTTCTGGAGATATATAAAACAGAAATGCTAAGGCATCGCATCATCAGCATACCGTGCATCTTGGGGGACAAATGTCAAGCTCTCTCCCAGATTGGCCCATATTGAATATTCAAAAACAGCACCATTAGATTGATCATTCGCATCAGGAATATATCTTGCTGTAGTAGCATCAACTACAACACCCTCATTGCTTAAGATGTCAATTGCAATGGTATCCGGTAAGATGAGTGAATTTGACTCAACACGAATATGTCCTTTTAGAAGATATTTATCCCCTTTTAAATATAAAGGCTACAAAAGACACAAGAGGAATAAACATTCTGCAAGACAGTTTAATTTTGGGAGAGTTATGCTCAAAAGTAAGTGTCGTACCGATAAGTCAGAAGTGTCAATTATGACGGGTGAACTTCCGAAGTGAATACATGAGTTGACAAAGTGGAGTTCATGTACACCAGGAAACTGCACACATATATTCTGGGCTCCTTTCTGCAAAGTATACAAGAAAATGAAGCAATTGGCTAACGATAAAGATAAAATTTTCACAGTATTCTAGACAAACAAATCTGACCTTAATATTCAGGTCCATGTGAGACCCATCAGGCTGCGTCAGCTGAGCATTTACATCATGGCTGGAAATCACTTTAACCCAATAGCCTTTTTGAATGAAAACAATTCCTTTAACATCCTCAGTAGCAATATCAGCATTGATGGAACTTTGTTCCCAGCACCATTTATCCTCACCCAACCTAGCTTCATGTGAATCATTCTTGATCTGTGTAAATACGCCAATGGTTCATCATTCTATGAATATGAGAAGGCGAGGGGCATCCAAAATTATCGTGTTTTTACTATATTAGAACATCTAATCTGATGTGATTCCGGAACGGGTAAGCATGCATAAACATCCCAAAGGAACAAAAGGGCAGAAACAATAGACATGTACAGAAAGGGAAGGACAGAGACATTAGTCATTACCTCAATCTTGTATTTTCCAGGCAGTACGTTTGAAAACATGAATCCATTATCCTGTCCAGTCAAGCTACTTGTCTTCGACTCCTCTCTACCTTTACCATCCAACTTGACAAGTTTGACAGAAATGGATGGGCCACACATTTCCTTACACGTGACAGAGCCCTGTACATTAACTTGTGCCTAGATTTGCATGGACAATAATCAGCATCGGCAACCAAGTACACTTGTAATAGACACTTAACATTCTGCTCCACATGAAAGCAATAGCAAAAAATGAATTATTTATATTAATCCTTTAAATTACAGCACTAAACTTAGATTGATGAAGTGCCTTAGATAGGAACTCATAATCACTTCAAAGGGAGAAAACATAGGGAAACATCTCAAATTATAAAAGAATCCACTGGCTTTCGTTCTGAATGAGAAGATCACTACAGAAAATGACTGGTTGACTACATAGTTGCAATCTCGAAGAAATTCTGGGATTAAGCAATTACCTGATAAAAGTTGGCATTCAATATTGGACTGCTGACTTTGATATCAACCTGAGATGGAGACAACAACAGCTCTGGAGCATTCTCTGGTGTAGCTGCGAAAGCAGAAAGGCGATACTCACCAGGTGGAACCTGATACAGAACTGAAATCAGCACTCTCTTTTCTGGACAACTAGTGAAAGAAGCTAAACTTGCACCGTATGGCACACTACAAGCTTAATAGCATTTGTTAATATATAAGAAAAGTGAAATTCATTACTGGTATTTTAACATCAAGCAGTCCAACTATCATTACCCACAGAAAGATGATGAAGACCGACAAATGGAGAAAAACTGAAAAGGACAAGAAAAGAAAGGAGAAACTGCATATATTCATAATCACAAACATTTATCATAAAAAGGTCAGATTCACAAATAAGTTGCTGGTGGGCCACAAATAAAGATTCACACAGCGTAATTTCACTGTCAAGATAAGGTAGTGGAAACTAATGTAACACATAGTGATGAAGAATCAGGCAAATGATAATAGCAATGATTCACAATACATGCCTGAAAGCAGAACTTTCCACCATCAGTCAGTTTTACTTGAGGTTTAACATTTTCTGGCCCATGAGTCAAAGCAACCTGACATTAAAACAAACCTATTAGCAGCTGACACAGATCATCTAAGGACCAAATGAAAATCATATTCAATAACCAAAGGAAAATGTAGTTTAATTAGTCAAGACAAGGAATGAGATTCAAGCCTGGTGGACTGGCCGTAGAGAAGGATAGAGTTCTATCTAATAATTTTTCAACTTAGGTAATTTGGCCTAAACAAATAAACTCCACTTCTACTCATCATAGCTGGAGTGACCATTAACTTAAACAATGAAACAATTTTGTCCAACACAAAATGTTTATACCCATATCTGAGCCTAAATCCCAAAAATTGTTGAACCAAGGCCATATTTTCTATAATTTAAATATGCATATGATGTGCCTAGGTTGAAATTTATTTGAGAAGTACATAAGAAAATTTAATATATCTATGGATTAAGGATGTATTTTTAGGAGTATCTGTGTAATAAAAAATTTCTTAAAGAATTGAAAATGCATTGGAAAAAATGGAACAATTTCTCACTTATAAACAGCATTAGCACTACCTTTGTCTTGTAGTCAGAACTAATTGTCTGCACAGTGCCACACACATCATATGACACAGCTTTAATATCGGCCAGCGATGCCATGTTTGGCAAAACCTGAGATAAAATAGAACATAAAGCAAACACGAAAAAGAGGATCAATTGGTGAATAACGGGTTTCTGAGAACACAACTACTTACTCTTAAGTGGGCAACGTTCTATGAGAGCTGAGATCACTCAAACTTTAGTCAATAATAGATGGTTAATTACTTACCATAAAGTCAACCAAGTTGCCAAAAGTGTAGTACTCCTTCCTTGCTTCTATAGTGTACTTTTTGGATGTAACCTATAAACATACAACAGATCAAAAATAAAAACATAAATCAACAAGAATGTGTGTATATATATATACATATATATATATATATATATATGTGTGTATACATATATAACAAAGTATAACAAAGTATATATATCCTCACAAAATATAACAAAGTATGCACAAACTCATAGTTTCAATCAAATGATTAAGCCGCAACAAATGGAAATATTGTGCCAAGTCTTACAGAAAGCATGTAATTACCTGGTCAAGCTTGTAGTATCCATCTTTATCAGTAGTAGACCTTTCCTCGCCATCTACTATGATCTTTACACCATCAACTCCCATTCCAGTCCCATCAACTACACGACCGCCAACAGAAAACCCAGTTACCTAAGAAACATCAACATTTTTTAGTTAAAGAATTGTATGGAAACCGAGTAGTGCTACATTGAATCACTAGGTTTCACCGAAAAACCAACTGAAATCATACCCTGTTCTTTTCAACTTAACAGCAATTCAACCAAGCTCAGTAAAGTTGTAGATAGTAACTGTATTGATTGAGTTCACTTAATATAACCAAGCTCAGTTGACTTTAGTTCAGTTCAATTTAGTCCAGGCGAAAAGAACGGGATCTAAAGACTATTCCTGAATTTACCTCTTAAACAAAATATGATCACGTAAAATGGATTGAAAAAGTTTCCTAGAAACAGCAGAAAAAATCACATATCTGACAGCACTGCAATACCACAATACACAACACTAAAAACCAAATCAATTACCTGAAACTTCTGGACGACTTTTGCGTGGTCATGACCAACAGTCACCAGCATTGATGGTGGGGACACATCAAAAATTGTATTCTCACCCTTGTAGAAAGGGACAAGCTTGTAGACCCCTGAGTGTTTTAGCAATTGAATTACATGCACCAAAAAAAAGATTAATATCGCATGATAAAATATACAGTAAATCTTTATATTCAAATTTCTATGTATCAGAGGATATCTTTATAATTTTCCAAAAATGTAAAAATCCAGACACCATCAAATTCTTACTTGAATTTGTACACAAACAAGGGGCAGATAACATTAAAAATCCATTGGTAAATAGCTTATTCAAATTTTTAAGGTGACTGACTAAGTAGAAACAATCACAAACTATTTGTAGCAATGAAAAGAGGATGACATGCGCTCTATGTTGAATATGGAACTCTAGCATATTTCTCCCCGGGCAGCCAATCAAGATAGTAGTTAACAGAGAGACTGATTTGACAGTGCCATGAGAGCGATTGGAGGTGAAATAATAAAGAGAACAGTGTAACTTGTTTGTAATAAAAGACATGTGTACTGACACAACGGAGAACTGTAAAAGAGAAGGGAAAAAATCTTTAAAAATTGTAGAGTTGCTCACTCTGTGTATACTCACTGAGCATCCCACATTTCAGTAATGCTGGATAAGCTTTGAGTAAATACTGTCTACTAAAAGATTGGACGTGTGATAGATAGCACAGATCATTTCTCTAAAAATTGGGAAGATTACCACAAGGTATGGATTTAAACTGGAACATTCCACTAGCATCAGAAGTCGCATGACAGAGAGCTTTTCCTTCTCCTGGTGCATCCCCAGAGCCATGAGGGCAATCCAACTCCGAAACATCATCTGAATACAGATAAACATGAACCCCCAAAATGGGATTCCCCTGTCAAAGGAAGAGCTCGTTGAAATATGTCTTTGCAGAGGAGATGAGAATAAATCCATATAAATTAAGTCAATAGAGGATTTAACCATGATGTTATTGAAACGTTATTACTTTTCAACAAAGATCAGCTTCGGATTTTATAAAATATAAATCTTATAGTCTTTTTGATGCACATCTTAAGTTTATTAGTGCAGAGTAATGTTCACAGGCAGTATAAATACACTTTTCCTCAAGTCAAAAAGGAAGCCACTATATGTTAACAACCTCAACCAGTGCTTTTGTAATAGAATTTTTGCAATTGAAGACGGCCAAAACAATAAAGAGTAACATGTGCCTGCTAAACAGCTGAAAGGTTGGGATTTTGATAAATACTAATCAGGTCTCTAGTTATGTTACTGAGAAAATGATGGACAAGTGCCTCAAAAACCCTACCTGAGCAACCACAGATCCGCGAATATCATACCCGCTGATAAAGAATATATCTTCTACCAGACCATTTCCAAAGCCCAATGCCACCTGCATGGTCAACAACGTCATATCACAACAGTATTTAAAATCAAGGGCTAAGCTTTTTAAAAGATACAACTGTGCTAGGAGAAATGTGTTGAAACTTAAAATAAAAGGGAAATACTAAATTCAAGAGAACAAATCACTAATGCAGTAATGAAAACCTCTGAAGATCCTCTGACTTCAATATTCAAATCATCCCGAGAAGCACGAACTTTATAATTACCTGCAGTCAAACCCATACAGTAATGAGATGAAAAATTCCCGCCACAGTAGTCATAGATCATTACGTAATGAATTACCTATTATTAGAGAAAGTGGAGCAGCAAAAAGGTTTGTTAGGGATTTTAAACCAGAAAGGTAGAAAAGCAATCTAATTTACAGACTCCAAATCAGTAAATAAATCCTGAAGGAACAACTGTAACGCCCATTCTCCCCATTTATTTGTAGAAAAATACAATGTTTCAGCAACAAATATCTCTAGCTGAAAATTTCTTTGCTTAAGACAATAGGGGTTGTAATGAGAGAAGATACCCGGAACTACGTTGCTGAACATGTAACTTCCGGTTGGAGTTGTAGAAGCAGAGAACAGAACTTCATCAGCAGGAGACAGGAGCTCAATTTCAACATTAGATGGACCTCCATTCTTAAGCGGGCAGCTCTCTCCACCAACCGCACCCACGACTCTTCCAGCTACAGTAAAACTGCAAACGTAACAGTTCAAGGATGTTAGTCAACAATACTAGCATACAGAGAAGTGTAGCAGCAATGGTAGGCGGGGAACAAGAAATGATGAGGAGGACTGACCCCGTGAATTGGAAATTTATATCTTGATTTGCATTGCAACCATTATTGTCAATTTGAACAGGTACCTGTAACAGAGTGAAAAAGAATCACGTTTACATAATTTTTCACCATTCATTATCTCGTAAAAGAAAGTGAGTAATATACGACAGGGGAAAGCCTCCAATTAGAAAATAATTTAACCTGTTCTGGTTTCCACGACCATCCCTCAGGCCCCTTGATCTTCATAAAAAATGAGCCCTACAAAAAGATACAAACACTTGAGCAAATAAAAAATTAATCCATAGATTCCTTTTGGCATTCAATCCACATCATGGTAATTCAATAGCCTGAATCAATCAACCATATTCAGTGACTGAGCTCCCTTATAACTTGATTATATATGTGATAATTAAATCAAGAAATTATAAGAATAACCTTAAATTCAGAACAAAAAAAAAACACAAAGGCGTGTTAGAAATGCAGTTGCAAGCAATACATACTATCTCGTACTAATAAAACATACCATTAGCATAGTTATTACTAACAGAACCAAAGCACTGTAAATAGATTTAGAACAGACCTTGTCATAAACAGGAATGAAATAATATCCATTGGGAGCGCACTGTGTCCGTTCCTTCACCAACCCATCCAATGTGCGAAGCTCTACCTGCACTCGATAGAAGGATAATAACATATCAGAGAACTTCATATCATGATACTTACTAATGTAAGAATGCAGAAATTCGAAGAAACAAATACATCTACATACAGAATCTGTGACTTATTATATGATCAATCCTACATACCAAAAAAATTAAAATGAAATTAGGAAGTTAAACTTACCGTGACATGAGAATAATCCAATTTGCCATCACTTGACTTCCTCGACTTGATTAGGGCTGAACTCGCCTGCGCCAATAATTCATCACAAATTCAGTAATTCCAACCATGAATGAAGTAATACGCTGACCAGTACCTTCTGGAACGCTAACAACCGATGATCATATCGTATTGTTATAGCTAAAGTGCGACAGAAATGAACGGAATGAAGTAAAGTCAAGCGAACTGACCTCCACGAATCCGCCGCAGCCTTGAATCGGATCGGCGATGTTGGCATCAGCCGCCGGCGCTACAGCCGCCAGCAACGCCGCCGCGATTAGCCAGCCGGAAACGAAGAGCCAATGGTGCGCGTTAAACGACACCATTGATGGATGCGATCTGAGTTAGAGAAAGCGCGAGGAAAGGGTTTATGGTTTTGTCTTCGCGCAGTGACTGAGCACTGTCAGCTGGTTTATTGAGAAGACGAACAAAACAATTACAAATTATATTTACTGTTTTGACCTCAAAGTTTTAGATGAAAAAAACTCCCCCTTTAATCTTCCCGCTTTAAATTTCGTTAAATTTTGTTAGATTTATCTTACTAGCATAATTTTTTATGAAGTGTTCATATAATTTTCAGTTCTTTTATGTGATAATGCTATTTCAAATTTTTTCATTCCTCCCAAGTAGTATTTTCTTTTAGCCTTTGAAAAATATGACCCCAAACTCGTAACTTAGCACATATTTGCATGTTTTTGGTCAACTTTGCACAATTAAAACAAATGCTCTTCAAATATTTTATCGCCGGGAGTGTTCTCTGCTGATAAGATGATTCATTTTGAATCAAAAAATTGCCAAAAAAATCATAAGGCCTGAACTTGCAGTCAACTTTGATCAATGTCTAACAACAGTGAAATGATCAAAAGGCCTTCAAAATTCATCCAGTAAAGAAAGGGAAAAAGCGCTTCTACGTTACTCGGCTCTTTCATATGTGACGATATGACCTCGATTTTTCCGAAAGTGTTGAATACCCCCAACTTGGCCTCGCCTAGCAATCAACGTTGGTCAAGGATACCATATGTTTAAATGACCTTAAAGTGCTCAGATTCAATCATATACAAATGTTAGAAATATGGGATCGCCATTTATTTTCTTAATATTTTTGTCAAAGCACCCTCCGATCACTATTTCAACACAGTTGAGCTCATAATATCTATCATATTTTTTAAAAATTGAGAGAGATAGTTCAACGGGTCATGGGGGTGTGAATTATTTGAGCATGAGAGGAGTAGGTCGGACTTGATCGGCGGAACGCGAACAATCACATTAATTATGATGCATTAGAATCTCGATAATCATCCACACCATCTTCCTTTCAGAACTCAACGTTGTCCTACTCCACCAATTGTTAACTCAGGATAAACTATCTGGTTGTTGCACATTCGGAGTTGAAGGAATCGACGGGGAATTTAACCCAATATGCTGATTGTTAGTGCTTTATGGTCTCGAGAACTTCTTAATTTCTTTCGCAGCGTGGAAAATGGGCAAGCTTGATGTCCATAATAATGACGCTATCTTAAATTAATTGGTAAAATTCCAGATGATGGTGATTTGGGGTGGTCGTGTTGAGGGGAAGGCGAAGAAAAATGGAGACACTCACAGTTTGTGGTGTTTGTAGGGGGTCGTTTGAAATATTCGGCTGAGACAAAATGAAAGGGGGTCGTCGATGGCGAGACAAGAGGGAGATGACCAGTGGCAAAGATGATGCTTGTGTGTCGGTGTTGAAATTAATGGTAATGGTGCGACAAAACGTTGCAGAGGTGTTGCTGAATTGGATGACATTAGTGGGCGGCGTGGTGTTGTGGCAACATTGATGGACTACCTAGCGTTGCGACAATACTGGTGGTGGATGAAATTAGTTAGTTAGGGTTGCCAAACAAACAAAATTATTGTTGTCATTTAATCTTTTTTTCATGGCAAAAACAGTAAGAATGATTAACTTATAATTTTAACACTGCCAAACGATAGCCCAACACTTTAAAAACGCCAGGACAAAAACGTTAGCAATTTTGTTTAATTTGGAGTATGCCTAAAAAGATTTTAGTCTCTAAAAATCAAAACCAACATTTTAAAGTGATGCACTGGTGAGATGAACAAGAGATACCAATAAAAAGACAATATTTTCCCGTGTAATTACCTCTTAAATGACTGGTTTAAAGGCAGCGTGATTAATTAATCGATGGTTTAATCTATCTAAACTCTCACCCATCAGTTCCTAACCTCCAAGTAACCAGACAAACACATGAATAATCCATCCACAATCTCCCTACCTTTCCTTTTCCCACTTCATCAAGAATCCCTGTTTCTCCTTTTCTGATGCAGTAATGTGATGGAAACCAGATTGGATCCTCTCTTCGTTGCATGCATAATTCTCATTGTCGTTCATGCAGAAAGTAGTAATCACAACCAGCTGCTTTTGAACTGTGGATCGGAGCACCGGGGAACCGATTCCGATGGAAGAAAATGGGATTCCGACTCGCACTTCCTCTCGCCGGCGTCGGCGAAGTCCTCCGTCGTGACCAAGCCGGCAACTCAGGAACCGGACTTGCCGTACATGTCGGCGAGGATCTTCACGGCGGAGACGACTTACCAGTTCCCGAACCCGAGCAAAACGGATCGGGTTCTCCTCCGGGTCCATTTCTACCCGGGGGTGTATCCCGGGTTCAACATCTCCAACGCCCATTTCACGCTCGTCGCCGCCGGCTTCACCCTGCTGAAGAACTTCAGCGTCTACGAGACAGCGGCGGCGCATTCCGTGAGCCATATCACCCGGGAGTTCTTTCTTGTGTCTGATGGCCCGGAAATCGCCGTCACTTTCAGACCCGACCCGGATTCGTACGCGTTCGTGAACGTGATCGAGGTCATCTCCCCGCCGGCGGAGATCTTCGAGCAGGAGGCGCCGTTAGCCGGACTCGGCGGCGACGACGACAGCACCAATCTCGGCATCACGGTGACCTCCACGATCTCCCTCTCCGTCTACAGCTTGCAGACTATGTTCCGGCTGAACGTCGGCGGGGAGTGGGTCCCGCCGACGGCGGATTCCTCCGGCCTGATGAGAAGCTGGACCGGCGACGACGCGCCGTACATCATCACCCCGAAGAAGGGCGTCGCGATGGAGGCGAGCGTCGCGGCGGAGTTCAAGACGCCGCCGCCGCCGGAGGTGGCGGTATCCCTAGCGCCGCTGGAGGTCTACAGAACGTGGCGTTCCCTCGGACCGGATCCGAACGAAAACAAGAAGTCGAATCTCACATGGGTTTTTCCGGTGGATCCGAGCTTTTCTTACCTGGTGAGACTCCACTGGTCGGAATGGGAGTTCGACAAGGTGAACCAGCGCGTGTTCTCCGTTTTGATAAACAACCAGACGGCGGAGGCGGAGGCGGATGTGATATCGTGGACGGAGGCGAAGGCGGCGCCGATGACGAAAGACTACGTCGCTTACGTTGAAGAGAACAGTTACAAGCTTTGGGTGACGCTGAAGCCGGTGGTTTCAACGGCGGCGCAGTATTTCGACGTGCTTTTAAACGGGGTGGAGATTTTCAAGCTCAGTGACGACGGCGATAATCTCGCCGGACCTAATCCCACGGCGTCGGATCTGATGAGGGGAAACCTGCGGCGGTTGCGGATAAGGGGATACTCCGGCGCGGTGGTGCAATTATAGAAGTCTTTAGTTGTTGTAATAATAATATAAGATGTAGAATATAGCCTGTCAATTTTTGTGAGGAATGAAATCATCTTTCGTGTATATTTCCACTCCATCCTAGCTCATGCAATTGTACACCTTGATGATTTTTTATGACACAGATAAATTCAGTCACGTATATATTGATGTTTAATTTGGACAATATCTAGAGAAATGTAGTTATAAACCGTCTAACATGGCGTCAATGTTTCTTTTAGATAACTTTAACATTTGATTTTTATATGATTAAGGTTCCAAGCTACGGATGAAAGTACGATTAATGGCGGTACTGCCTTCGAAAACTAATAAGTAAATATACAGACTACCATCACCTGACCTTTTAAAATAAACCAATACTCAATCCATCTTATTCTAAAAGGTATACTTTCCATTTTCCTATGATAAAACCAAAGATTCACATTTTGACCATTTTCAAATTTGGGTTGAAATGTGTGACCGAAAGCTCATTTCTCCTCCACCTTTAGCTGAAATATCGCCACATCAACATGCATAAACCTTCGTGCAAAAATGTGATATTGATTATGGTCACATATCTACCGGGCACATCCTAAATAATGTGAGTTAAAGGTTGCGTAACAAATAAACCAATCGTTGGCTTAAATAAACCCATTGCCTTTGCTATTTTGACCAGTAAACAAAGCCATGCAAATCGATTAAAACTCTCACCCACCAATTCCCAACCTCCCAAATCCAACTCCCCAACTTTGTGACACAAATCTCAATCACCAAACAAAGACAACAACGTATGAATAATCCCAATCTCCCTCTTTCCCGTCTCTTGCTTCATCATCACCGTCCCTGTGAATCAAAAGACTTCAATATCGATCATTGTTTTCCTTTGGACCTGGAATTCATACATGGATGATGGTGGGGCAATGGTCTAATCCAAGGCCATCTGATCTAACCTTCTGACGCTAAATCCGTCCCTCCGGCGTACAGGAAAAGACGAAACAATCAGAGGGCTTCTTCGTCTTCTTTCCTTTATCTTTTCCGTACGCCACAAAACAAAAAGAAGCCCTAACCCTACCTCTGTTTGTGACACTTATATACGTAGCCATGGAAAAAACGGGATCCGTCATTGCATGCATTCTGTATTTGGCCATCCTCACGAGCGGCGGCGTTCATGCAAAGGGCCGGAAAATGCCGGCGAATGATGCGCTGGTGTTGAGCTGCGGGTCGGAGAATGGCGGCACGGATGCGGACGGGAGGAAATGGGATTCCGACAAGAAGTTTCTACCCAAAGAGGATAAGTCCGCCGTTGTCACGGCGGACTTTCAAGATCCCTCCCTCCCGTCCGACGTGCCGTACATGACGGCGAGGATTTTCACGGTGGATACGACTTACCAGTTCCCGAACCCGAACACGACAGGACGGGTTCTTTTACGGTTCCATTTCTACCCGGGGTCGTACCCCGGGTATGACGTCACAAAATCGTATTTCGCAGTTGAAACCAGCGGGTTTACCCTTATGAGCAATTTCAGCGCTCATATTACGGCTGAGGCGCTCTCGCAGGGGTACATCATCCGGGAGTACTTCATGGCTCCCGTTGATTCCCCGAATCTCGCCGTCACGTTCAAGCCCGGCCCGAACTCGTTCGCGTTCGTGAACGGGATCGAGGTGGTTTCACCGCCGGAGATATTCGGGCAGGATGCGCCGTTGGCCGGAGTCGGCGGCGAGGACGACAGCACCAATCTCGGGGAGAACGTGAACTCGGTGTCCATCGGCGCCTCCACCATGGAGACCATGTTCCGGATCAACGTCGGCGGGTCGTACATTTCGCCGCAGAACGATTCCGCCGGCCTGATGAGAAGCTGGTACGATGACACGCCGTACATTTACGCCGCCGCCATGGGAGTCACGTTGAAGGACGATAACAACACGGTTCAATACAAGAAGCTGCCGGAAGCGGTGGCGCCGCTGGACGTTTACAAGACGCTGAGATCGATGGGTACGGACCCGAATTTGAACAAGAATTACAATCTCACCTGGGTTTTTCAGGTGGATTCGAATTTCTCGTATCTTGTGAGACTCCATTGGTGCGATTGGGAGATGGAGAAGGTGAACCAGAGGGTGTTTTCCGTCTTGCTCAACAACAAGACCGCAGAGCCGGTGGCCGATGTATTTTCTTGGACAAAGGAGAAGTCCAGTCCCATGAAGAAGGATTACGTTGTTTACGTCGCAGACAAAAAGGTGGTTATTTTTTTGCATCATGAATTATACACTAATTTTAAAACTTCACATTAAGGAATCGTATGATTTGGTAACGGACCAAGTTTTCCGTCTCTAAAAGTTTTGAATAGTGACATATATTTGTGAAAAGTTCAGAAAGTGTCGCTAATATTCTACACATTCATATGTCACTCATATGCATAACAACATCGCGTCACAAATGTCATCAATTGAAACGATTCAAAGTGTCATATATGCATGTCATTATACCGCCTTACAAAAATGACCATGAGTGTTTTGTGACACTCTCTAATCTGCCTGTCATGAAAATGTCTTAAATAATTGCAACATGAAAATGTGAAATGCGATATTACGGTACAAACATAGTACTTACAATTACTCATCTGTCACAAAATATCGTGTCACGACTTGAAACATCGTTTTGTAATTTGTGTAACATGCAACAATCACTGCTTTCTGCATTACAAGTGATACTCTAGTTATAAAAAATGGTAGAATTTAGTTATAAAATTTGATATTGATCAGTTGTATTTATTTCTCAAAGTTTTGATACATTTTCTGTTTTACTCATTCTATCAGCAGGACACAGATGATACTACGCTATGGGTGACGCTACATCCCTTAACTTCAACCGGATCGCAGTATTACGACGTGCTTCTCAACGGCGTGGAGATCTTCAAACTCAGCGATGCAAAACAAAATCTCGCCGGCCCGAACCCCTCCATTTCAGATCTAATGAAGAAGCACCTGGAACTCGAAGAAGCACCCAAGGCATTCGCGGAGAAGAAGAGCTACTCCGGCGCGCTGATCGGCGGCGCCGCCGGAGGAGCAGCGGCATTCGGCGTAGCAGTGGCCATCGTTTTCATGGCGAACAGGAAGAAGAGATCGTACGGAAGCGAAGTCGGCGTTTCGAGTTGGCTGCCGATCTACGGCAACTCTCACACCTCCTCCGGGAGCAAGTCGAACAGCCAAAACGCCGCCATTTCGTCCGACGCCGCGTGCAACTGCCGGTACTTCTCCCTGGCGGAGATCAAACAGGCGACGAAGAACTTCGACGAATCGAATGTTATTGGAGTTGGAGGGTTCGGAAAGGTCTATAAAGGAGTTATCGACGGCGATACTAAAGTCGCGATCAAGCGCTCTAATCCATCTTCAGAACAGGGCGTTCACGAATTCCAGACCGAAATCGAGATGCTTTCGAAGCTCAGGCACAGGCATTTGGTGTCCCTGATCGGCTTCTGCGAAGAAAACAATGAGATGGTGTTGGTTTATGATTACATGGGGAAGGGAACACTCAGAGAGCACTTGTACAAAGGTAACATGTTTATTCCTTCGGTCTTAAATATTATTCCATCAACTCAAAGTCATGCATTAGATCAATACATGACTACACCTTCAGTCGATGGAATTATACAAAGGTAACAAATTTAACCATTCCTATCTTATATTGTTCAGTCGATTGAATTCAATCATGCATTATAACCTCTAGATCAATGCATGAATGAACCTTCAGTCTGGCGGGATTATATAAAGGCAACACGATCATGTATTCTTGTCTAAAATGATCTAATATTGTTCTATGACTATAAGTTCATTCATGCATTGCAATCACTAGATCGTGCATAGCTAATTCTGATAGGATTGTACAAAGGTAAGAAGTTTATTTATTCTCACCTTAAATTGTCAAATCTTGTTCCATTAGCTAATGTTCAGTCATGCATCATAACATCTAAATTAATGCATGGCCGAACCTTTAGTCGATGGAAATATACAAAGGGTAAGTGGTCTTACACTATTTCTTGATTGAATGTTCAGTCATGCATTCTAATCGCTAGATCAACGCATGACTGAAATTTAGTCGATAGGACTCTCTCTTAAAATTATGTAAGTAAAATGTTCTATAACAAAATCCTAAACTCGCTAATTTTGTTTGCAGAAAACAAGATCGTGTTGTCGTGGAAACAGCGTCTGGAGCTCTGCATCGGAGCTGCCCGGGGACTCCACTACCTCCACACCGGAGCAAAGTACACCATCATCCACAGGGACGTGAAAACAACCAACATTCTCGTGGACGACAAATGGGTCGCCAAGGTCTCCGATTTCGGGTTGTCCAAAACCGGCCCGAACATGAACCAGGGCCATGTCAGCACCGTAGTAAAAGGCAGCTTCGGATACCTAGATCCCGAATACTTCCGGCGACAACAATTGACGGAGAAATCCGACGTTTATTCCTTCGGCGTCGTTCTGTTCGAGGTCTTATGCGCCCGGCCGGCGCTAAACCCCAGTCTCTCCAAAGAACAGGTCAGTTTAGCCGATTGGGCGACGATTTGCATGCGAAAAGGAACCCTAGAAGACATCGTTGATCCTCATCTGAAGGGAAAGATCTCACCGGAGTGCCTGAACAAGTTCGCCGAAACAGCTCAGAAATGCCTCTCCGATCACGGCGTCGACCGGCCGTCAATGGGCGACGTGTTATGGAACCTCGAGTACTCTCTCCAGCTCCACGAGAATCCCGACGGCGTCAACAAGTCCGGCTCCGACGAGGACGAGCCGATGGTCCAGAAACCGCCGTCCGCGACGGAGCAGAACAACTTCCTCGCCATGCACCGGAGCATGTTGAGCCTCGACAGCGACGGCGAGCCGGCGGCCGGCGGCGACGATAGCACCGACGATATATTTTCTCAGATCGTGAATCCTCAGGGCCGGTGAATGACGGAATCGGGAGCGTGTGTAATGTTGCTGATTAAGTGTTTGATTCTATGTTTATGAGAGATCTGTTCCATTTTCTCTATGTAAAGTGTAAACGATGCAAGGTATGAAGCTGAAATTTAAGTACTATAACCATATTTAAGAACAACTCATCGTGATTTTTTAATTAGAGCCAACTAGGATTTTGCACAATACAAAAAAAATGCAGCACATTTCGGAATTATGTCTTTATGTTCCTTTCTAATCAAATTAATGTTACTATTTTTCATTGAAATCTCACATAAAAAGTGTACCAACTCCTAAAAGAGACAAAATGTTATTACTCGGTCCCAGCAGAATGTGCACATTTTTTTGTCAACTTTCTCAGGTCATATTTGACCAACGACAACTTTAGTTACGTATATTAACGGTGTGTTAAAATTTGATATTTGGAAAATACAGCATGCAGAGAATCCAACAATATCTCACATGATGATATTGGTATCTATATACTAGTTAAAATTTATGGTCAAACGTGTCTTGAGAAAGTTGACCAAAAGGTGTGCAGATTCGGCTGGGATTGAGGGAGTACTATTTTTCATTTGATCACTGATTTTCAATAGAGTCCGTCTCTTGAAAGATGGTCTTTCCATAAGTTATGGAAAACCAAGGTTTAAAGTGTAAATTAGAAGAAATGAAGATAAAATTTTTGGTTGCATGAATCGGGTTATAAACTTTATTACTACTATATGTTGCATACTAAATTTTTAATATTGCAACTTAGACCTTTTACATTTTATTATTCTAATTAAACCCCGTTTCTCT
This sequence comes from Rubia yunnanensis, assembly GCA_037428765.1. Classification (NCBI taxonomy): domain Eukaryota; kingdom Viridiplantae; phylum Streptophyta; class Magnoliopsida; order Gentianales; family Rubiaceae; genus Rubia; species Rubia yunnanensis. The sequence continues at coordinate 701,797 of JALMRO010000025.1, read as the reverse complement.
ATAAGACTATGGAAAGACCGTCTTTCCCAAGACTTTGCCTCCCGTGAGGCAAAGTTTTGAGAAATACGGTCTTTCCATATGCTTATGGAATGATTGGGTTTAGTTAGAATGATAAAAGATAAAATGTATTAGTTGCAATATTAAAAATTTATTATGCAATATGCAGTAATTATAAAGTTTATAATCCAATTTATGCAACGCAAAAGTGTTATCTTCATTTTTTCTTATTTATAATTTAAATCTTGGTTTTTCATGTTATATGGAAAGATCGTCGGAGACGAACTTAATCTTATTTTTACGAAAAAAAACTGCAAGTAAATTTGGGGAAGGTAAATTCAAGAACAAGGCCCAAAGCCTCCCATGGCAGCCCTTCCATGAAAATCCAGCCCAGAATCCAGAACATTCCATGGCACCAGCTGAGTCCCTCGCGCTCGTCTTGTTTGACAAAATGAATAAAATACAACTTTTCACAATCTTACATTTCCCGGTTTCAATTTCACCCGATCAGTAAATTTTCACCACCGGTGGTTGGCGGCGGAAGCTACTGTGTAGATTGATCGAAATCGGAGTTCCAATCGCCTAACAATGGGGTGGATGACCAGATTTTTGAGCGCAGTAGCTTTCCTAGCTGCCGGAGTTCTCTTCTCACCGGAAACATTCCGGTCAACGTCCGACCAGACGCCGACCACGTTCCTCTCCATCCTCAAGCTCGTCCACTTGCTCTGCTTCTCCGCCGCCTTCGGCGCCGCCCTCTGGGTCACCTTCATCGGCGGCATCATCATGTTCAAGTAAGAATCTATCTATATCCACCTACCCAATTAGTTTTTCCTTTCCTGAATTTAATTAAATTGATGTAATTAGGAATCTGCCGAGGCATCAGTTTGGGAATCTGCAGGCGAAGATGTTCCCGGCGTACTTCTCGCTGGTCGGAGTTTGTCTTGCTCTCTGCGTGGCGGCGTTCGGGTACCTGCATCCATGGAAGAATGCTTCATCTACCCATAAGTACCAGCTAGGGTTTCTGATTGCTGCTTTCGCTTTCAACCTTGCCAATCTCGTGGTCTTTACTCCCATGACAATCGAGGTTTTGTTTTGTGTGTTTTATTTACCCACCATTGCAATGTGCCATTTTGGTTGCATACTAGATCTTGTAGTCAGTGATTTGTTTTCTTGCAAAGTTACTCATGTTTTTAATGTTGGGATGTTTAGCTGGGGAGTCTGTGAGCGGAGAGTGTTAAAATCAATGTTGCGAAGTTACCATGTTAATGCTATGCTCGTGTGCTTTAAGATGGGAAGAAATGATATGCATATCTTTGGGAAGGGGACTGTCTAAATTTGGCTAGAATTACGGGCTTGTTTTTAACTGAGACGTACGATATTCAGTTAGAAATGTATGAATGTTATTGCCTTGACAATTGAGCTGGCTTAAACTAGAAGTTGTATATGGATTGGAGATGAACATAAAGAATGTAGCTGCGTTTGTTAGTATGATAGGGTAGTAACACTAAGTTCATTATCAGTATTGTTGTGTAATTGTTGAATGAAATTTATGCTGAAGCAGATGATGAAGCAAAGGCACAAGACCGAGAGGGAATCAAACATCGGCGAGGAAGTAGGCTGGACCAAGAACAAGGAAGAGGCAAAGAAGAATCCCAAGCTTGCTGCCATGAACAAGAAGTTTGGCATGATTCACGGTTTATCCTCTCTTTCAAATATCTTTTCCTTTGGAGCCCTTACCATGCACTCTTGGTACTTAGCTGGTGTCATGAATGTTTAGAGACACGAACACGTTACTATATATTGAAAAACAATGTTTGCGCTGAATGGTATCAGTTTTGGAGTGTATAATATGGCTACAATACATTGCACTCCACTTTATGCCGGGGCAATTTACTAAAGAGCAACATTATGAATAAGATCCACATGCTTTTGTTTGTTGACATCCCTACGAGTATTACTGGTGTGTATCCCCGTTGTTCTTAGAGATTGGTGTGCTGACAATAAAAGGGTCTGTCTTGATGTGAATAAACACTTGAACAAAAGCTGTCCAAGGCCAAAGTGATATCTTATCTATGGGCCTATATGTTCAAGTGTTTCTTAACTGGTAGGGACATGTCTGAGGTCAGTTTTATAAAGGGTTGATTACATCAGCCCCTCTATTTTCATAGAAATGCACTTCGAACGATCGATTCAAAGTGCACATCCATGAGTATACCGGTGTGAATGCATTTTGCTCTTGGAACATTAGGGTCGAGAAAACTTATCCGGTTATCCCTACCTTAGTAACATCCGCTTTCTTGCCTCCGCTTGCAAGTTACGAGGATGTCAATTGCATGTGAGGAGACTCGAAACATGACCCTCAAGACACCGCCACTTGGGCAATGGCTCATTGGTAAGTCAGGTAGAAGCTGCAACTATCAAAATCATGCTATAAATTACAAGTTAGAACCGTGTGGATTCCTTAAAAGTGGGCAAAGGTTGGAGTGTAGCAGAATGTCAAGAGAAAATGGGATGAATTTGCCAGGTTACATTGGATAGGCACAAAGTGTGGAAAACCCGTGTAATGTATTCATTTAAAACCACAATCTAAACTTGTCAACTTGGAAGTTGGAGCGTATGTTAAGGACCATTGTTTTGTCTGTGTCGGGACCAGCCACGTATGAGCAAACTCCCTACTTTCTTTGTTGCTTCCTACGTTTAAACTTTGTGGCTTTTACTCCACAAAATCCCTGATTAATGCCTAATATGTTGGCTGATTACAATTGATGTTTTGTTTTAGCTCACTAACCTACGCGACAGCAACACTGGGCTACCGTTCGTTGTCAAAACAAAATCCTGCCCACTTTCCTATTCTAGATTCAGTTTTTGATCTGTCCATTAACCAATTTCCTGTTCTAAATTTAGTTTCCAGTATGTGTCTGAACTGAACACGAAAGCGAATCATAAGAATAACATATGAAGGAAACCAATCTGTAATAGGATCTTTCCTGTTTTTTTGCTCCATCTAACTTAAGGTATCATAACCTTTTGACATGTAGAGAAAGAATGGCTTTCTACCAACATTAAACAGCTACAATATGCACTCTGTTCTTTCCCCTAGCTTCATAAAACTAAAGAACAAAAGAATAAGAGTGAAGTATGTACTTTTCAGTGGAAACTGATGGCGCTAAGTGCCCCGAGGATCATCAACCTCGCCGGGAACAAAAACACCACGATCAAATGCAATCGCTGTGACGCAACCATCCTCGTAAACCTCTTGAACGACTCCTCTGCGCCGTGAATAATCCCAATGTTGATCCCACTTGACGCCACATTGCGCCACCAGTCCCGATGTTCCTGTTCCCGCTTTGCATTCTTTTCTTCCTCCTCCTTGATCACATTTTCCACGGATTTCAAGTAAGCACACATGTCATGATCTCGTTGGATAGTTCCTCCGGAGCCATAGGCAGAACGATCGCTTAAGATGTCAAGCGGATGTGGTGAGTTCAAGAACACCGCCTTTGCAGCCCGAATCTGTTTTTCCGCCACAATGGCATCAGCAGCCGAGCAGGTCAATAAATACAGACCGCTCCCGGGAGGCAGCAAATCGTGGCTAGGAGACACTTTATCGTCTGGTTGAAGAATCAGTAGCTCCCCCATCGGACCATATAGCAGTTTCTGTTCACGAATAGACTCGTTAGAACATTTAACGGATAATCATAGTCCTAACTCCCACATTTTGTAAGAAACTGCTAAAGTTTACCTGTTTTGTCAGACATGGAAGAGTGCGAAACTTTCCATTCACTGCCTTGAGAATCTCCGCAACATGGTTAGGGTAATTGCACGAGAATGCGCGAGGGACAATGTCTCGATGCATTGTAATTGCTTTCACGTGACTACGAGGTAATCCGAGCTTCTGTAAGAGGCTATCCCCGCCGCACATAACTGTTGGCGCTCCATAAGTAATGACAGGAAGTAAAGAAGATAAAGGAACCTCCCCTCTTATCAGTAACATGAGATTTATAAGCATTGACAAACTTCCCCCGAGAGAATGACCTGTGAAACGGAAACTTGCTCGCCTGCCATGAGATTTCAGATGTGAGCGAACTTCAGGCAGAATTTGCTCGTAAATCCCCTTCGCGGCCTCATAAATACCCCGATGTACAAGAACATCAAATCCCTGACAGAACAATTCACTCATTCTTACAAGAAAACGATAAAATAATGTAACTTGAAAAGCAAATATCATTCATTTTCTTACCTCAAACTCAACAGGTTCAAACAGCAGATTCGCTTGCCACGATGCCACGGACTCGGATCCCTGAAACAGTTAAAGGATAGAACTTCAGATTCGGACAACAATATTACATAATCAACAAGCATTTGAAAAGCATTTAACGGATTTGCAAACTACCTGAATTACAAAGAATCTCATGGCATTCTGATCATCATCACAGATGAACCATTCACAAGGAGATGAAAGCACCGAGTTCAAATCATCAGCGACAGCCTGTTTCACTTCCTCCTTCGCAGCAACCACCGACGTGACTGAATCAGTGGACGGAATCCCATCATTCATATCCTGATCAGCGTTAGACTGAGATTGGAACGGAAGAATGCTCTTGGTACGAGAATGCAGGTAAGAAGCAGCCGAAGCAGCAATTTGGTAAGCAGTAGCTGCAGATGTCCGATTTGCTCGAACTCTCTCCTCCTTAACCAACACATCCTCGTCCCCATTTCCATCTACACCTCGACCATGCTCATCTGCGGCATTACGCTCTTCCCCTGATTCACTAAGCTCAGCATTTTCCTTTCCCTTCTCCATCTCCTTGTCCCTTTCAGCTTTTAACCTCTGCTCTCTTTTTTCGAGAGATGAAGTCACAAACTCCAGTCCATGATCTTTCAGTAAATTCCCTGACTGCAGTAAATAACAAACAGCATTAGGTTTACACATCAATTCAATCCATCGAAAGAAAAATTGACTCACATTTTACCCTTATTAAGCTGGATCAAGAACAGATATAAGTGCAGCAAAATGGGACAGCAAAATGATCACCAAAGCTTTTTTTTCCCCAAAATTTGAACAGATCTCAAATGGCAAGCATTTACCCACAAAATGATTAAAAATATTAGCAATCTGACCTTGATTTTGGGAATACAATAAGCCAAATTTCCCAAACTGGACATTTGAGCATACAATCTAGCTTCAGCCAAGGAAACCCTCTGGAGGAGCTTCGTGAAAGAATCTCGATCGAACCAAAATTTTTCGTCATCATCATCATTCTCACAATTATCCACCGAACAAACCTCGCAATCTCCGCCGCCGGAGTCTCCTCCCCTCTCTTCACCATCTCCATCCTTTTCATCACTCAGAACCCCATTTTCCGCCCCCTTTTCTTCTCCCTTAATACGCACATTCAAAATGCTAAAAATCCCACCTTTCCTATTCTCCGGCGGATCGCCTCCCTCCTCCTCCTCCGCCTCCGCCTCCGCCTCCGCCTCCGCCACCAGCACCGCCGCCTCGTCCACCGCCAGAGCATTATCGTAACCACTCTTCCCACCGCCCTTGGGCCATAACGACCGAATCGCCGGAAACCGGAACGAAATCCCCCACGGCGGATTACTCCGGCTCCCTCGGTCCAAGGAAACCGCAGCCGTGGAGGACGATGGATTCCGTCCAACGTTAATCTGCGACGAAAGGCCGGAAGTCGGCCGTAATTCCGAGCAACCGGACGCTGGAACTCCGATCGGCGCCGGAATGGCGCCGACCTTCATCCACAAACTGTCCATGCGATGATCCCGGCGTTAATAACGATGATAATATGGTGAGATTTTGTTTTCCGTTTTGCTATTGAATTCAAAATGTTTATTTTGAAATTTTTACGATGTGAAAAAAAGTTGGGAAATTTGTTGTTGAAGAGTGCAATTTGGGACGGTTTCTTCCTTCACGCTCTTTCTCTCTGCTCTATTTAACCTTCTCTTTTCGATCATTCTACGGAATTTAAATACCGCCAATTCCTATTTTTAGTATTATTATTAGAGTCCGTCTAGAGTGCGTCTCTTGAAAGACGGTCTTTCCATAAGTCATGGAAAGACCAAGGTTTAAAGTGTAAATTAGAAAAAATTAAGATAAAATTTTCGGGTTGCATGAACCGGGCTATAAATTTTATAACTGCTACATGTTGCATACTAAATTTTTAATGTTGCAACTAAGACCTTTTACCTTTTATTATTCGAATTAAACCCCGTCTTTCCATAAGCATATGGAAAGACCGTCTTTCCCAAGACTTTGTCGTCCGTCTATTTTAAACACGATATTTTCATAAGTCATGGAAATACTGAGTTTTAAAGTTGGCAAAGTCTTGGGAAAGACGATTTTTCCATATGCTTATGAAAAGACGGGGTTTGATTAGAATAATAAAAGGTAAAAGGTCTTGGTTGCAATATTAAACTTTTAGTATGCAACATGTAGTAGTTATAAAATTTATAACCCGGTTCATGCAACCCGAAAATTTTATCTTCATTTCTTCTAATTTACACTTTAAACCTTAGTCTTTCCGTAACTTATGGAAAGATCGTCTTTCAGGAGACTGACTCTTTAAAGTTAAGTTAGAATAAATGAAGATAAAATTTTCGGGTACTATGAATTGAATTATAAACTTACTCATTGCAACTAAAACGTTTTACCTTTTATTATTCTAATTAAACCGTATAAAAAGATGGTTTTTCCTAACACTTTACCGTATTATTATATTATATTTATTTTTTTCCAGTATACTTTTCACTTTTCAATATTAGACGATACATACGTAGCAATATTATCTAAGGAATATAATTAAATATATTGAAATGTCTAGTTTTTAAAATATTAAAAGAATGCATGTTTTTAATTTTTGTGATTCAATATATTTTGAATAGTTGACAAATTAAAATAAAGAAAATTTATTCTTTAACATGAACTTGAACGGTGTATAAAGTTAGATATTTAAATAATCTACGTTATTGAAAATTAAACAAGATACTGGTACTTATGTGATTATATTATTTGTGGCAAATTATTGGGAAAGACGATCTTTGGAAATGCGGTGTTTAATTGGAATGATAAAAGGTAAAAGACCTAAGTTACAATATTAAAATTTTATTATGCAACATGCAGTGGTAATACAGTTTATAACTCGATTTATGCAACCCGAAATTTTTATTTTCATTTATTATATTTTACATTTTAAACTTTAGTGTTTCCATTACTTAGGAAAAGACCGTCTTTCAAGATACATACTCATATTGTTTTCCCTTTTTATTACATCAGTTAAATTTTGCAATTAAATCTTATTAAGCTTGACTGCAAAAAGGGTTATGCGAATGGATGGAGGTTTTTTTTTTAAACGTATATCTTATTTGACATTTACTTTCGTGTTACAGTCGATATACTACAACAAGCTAACAAGTTAGAGGATTTTTCATTTAAGAAATGTTGAGAAGATTCTTATGTTTGGTAATTTTGCTACAATTCATCAAAAAAATAATGATAAATCTAGTTAAAGGGATGGGAATTACACCAATTCTTGTTTTAGATCGATTAAATTTCAGATAGGAATCGCTATGTGATTATTAAATGTTATAATTGGGGTATATACTTTCTAGAAATTGTAAATAAATTTAGAATAGATGAAATTTTGTATTAATATTTACAGAAAGATCTCTGTTTAAAATTTAGATAGTCTCTTGGAACAATTGGATAAGGATTCAAACGGAAGAAGAATAATAAACGACTTGTTTGTAACGAAATAATAGGACATCATTTCAAAACTGAAGAAGTAATACAAAAGAAACTTCTATGGATAAATGAAACAATTGCTAACTGCCGTTTGGCAGATATAACCTTAGTTTAACAACTAAAGGAATTAAGAAAGGAATTAAGAGATGGCAAAATCTTAGGAAAGACGGTCTTTCCATAGATTTATGGAAAGACGAGATTTAATTTGAATAATAAAAGGTAAAAGGTCTTAATTGCAATATTAAAAATTTAGTATGCAACATGTGGTAGTTATAAAATTTATACTTTGAACCCTGGTCTTTCCATGACTTATGGAAAGACCGTCTTTCAAGAGACGCACTCTTAAGAGATTTGGGGTTAGTGTTCTTTATTATTTTTTTATCGGGGGCAATTAATCCCAATAATTATTGGGACTCTGGAATGATAAATTTTTCTTATTTTCTAGTTTTGGGGTAATGATCAAATGGGTTTTATAGTATTGGCGAAAGGCGATCAATCCGCTCGCCCTTAGCGGCCCATACCAGCCCACCCCCAGGCCATCGTATGAGAGGTAAATCACGGTAGTCCAGCACCAGGACCCATGGGCTTGGCATTGCCTCGGTACGCACAAGGGAGCCCATGGGCTTGGCATTGCCTCGGTGCGCACAAGGGAGCCTTGCAAAGCAAGAACTCCCCACACTGCCGCTGCCGAGGATCGAACCTGGGATTATTGGCTTACCCACCCATGTCCCAACCACTAGGGTACACCCGTGGGTGTTAGTTTTATAGTATTGGGTTACAAGGAGAAGTGTGATTGGGATTTCAATCTTCCCATATGCTCATTTAAAATTAGGTAATTATGGGTACCCAATTAATACCCGATCAATTCTCGTCTTTTAATAAAGTTATTGTTTAGTGTAATTAGACTTCACTCAAGCGTGAATATTTTTTAAACTATTTTTTGACTATTTTATGGTTACATTTTTCAAAATTCATCAGATTCCTAACTACGGTGGTAAACGAGTTTGTTCGAGTTCAACTCGTTTGAAATATTTCGAACTCGATTCGATTGAACCTGTAAAATCATGATTCACCTCGAGTTTGAGTGAAAATAATTTAGTTCGAGCTCAAATTCGAGCATGAGTAGATATATTACATTATTCACATTAAATTATATTTATTAAAAATAATAATATATAATATATTGGCTCTGTAAACTTGATGGGATTAACGAACAATATTAGTTGGGTTTGAGCTCGAGCTCGAATACTGTACGAGTTCGATCAAATTGGAATTCAAGTCGAGATTTGACTGAGCCGTTCACAAACAATTTGCTTTGTTTACACCAAAGCTTTTCACGAGCTCGAGCTTCGTCACACTAGGGATGTAAACTAACCAAACTATTTACAAGCATCTCTATCAAAGCTCGACTCACATTCAAGTTTGACCAAATTCGAGCGTGCTTGAACCAACTCATATAGTATTCGAGTTCGAGCTCGAGCTTGAATTCAATTAACGCTGGTCGTTAAACTTGTCCGGCTTATTGAGCCAACATAATATATATTAAATATATATTTACTTTAAAAATATTAAAATGTACATTAAAAGAAAAATTATATTTAATCGTGGCTCCAGTGCAAAATCAAAATAGAGCTCGAATCAAATTAATTTCACTCAAAATCGAACTCGAGTCATCAAACTAATTTCATTCGAACTCGAGCTTGAGCCAATATACTACAGGTTCGCATGAGTTTGAGTCGAGTTGGAACTCGAGATATTTTAAACAAGCTGAATTCGAATTAGTAGTTGTTCGATTTCAGCTCTACTCATTTATGGTCCTAAGTGTTGAGAAATAAAATGAGAAGACACAAATTGTACCCTGTTTGGCAACATATTAGAATACAATTTAATCATGTGAATGAGTGACGGCCTGTCTAATAACACCGAACTATTAGGCCACTGATTTATACATACGTTAAAGATGTATAATTTGTGAATTATAGTGAATTTTTATGTTAAATATTAGAGCAAGTCCAACATACTCTGCATAATGAAGATTTTGGTTAAATATGGAGATTTTATTCAATGTTGAGCTCCGACATGTTTTGCATCTCGTTCTCTAAAATAGAGAATGGTAGGAATGAGGGTGTTTCATTCTCTATATCAGTAGAGAAGAAAGAGCAGTATGGAGAATTAAATAATTAATGCTAACATAATCAATCACGATTATTTAAAACATAATTTCCTTATTCATGTCAAAAACATTAAATTAACTCTAACATAACCAATCACACATGTGTGAATTATAGTTTCCTTAACTATGTAAATAAATTTAAAAACCACATACACTTAAGATGTACTTTCCTTATGTTATATAAAATTGATATGCAAAATGGAGAATCCGTTGGAGTTGAACAACAAAATATAGAGAAAATGAGTTTTCATTATGCATTTTAGAGAAACTTATAAAGAATCTGTTGGACTTGCTCTTACATATACATTAATTGGGTAGTTTTAGGTATTTATTGGGTATTTGCTGGGTTCCTATTAAGTTAACATAATATGCGCTCATTGAGATCAAAATTCTCCATTAACATAATCATTCCCATAACAGCCAATTCCAAAAGCTAATGGGTATTTAACACCCGATCCGATTAATTACTCATTTATTAATTTCACATCCCATTTCTTTCCAATCCCGCCCAATTGGCCCATCTAATTTTTCCATTCTTAGAATAGTCATCAGTTCAGTTTATTCTTTTAATATAAACCTAAATTTGACTGGCAATCTCACTTTTGTCAGCTCAACTAAAGGCGATCACTGCTCGCCCCCAGCAGCCCACACCAGCCGACATCACAGCCATAATGTGAGAGGTAAGTCGCGGTAGCCAGCACCAGAACCATTGGACCGGCCCGTACTCGGTGCCCACCAGGAGCCTGCACTGCCACTTGGTCCGAAGACCAAACTTTAGGCAGGACATCCCACACGGTGGCTGCCGAGCCTCGAACCGTGGATCCCTCCAAAGAACACCCAACTCTCAACCACTGGGGTACACCCGCGGGTGTTTTTATCAGCTCAACTACTTTTGCTAGAAAGTTGGAGGTCAAAGAGAAAGGTTTTTTTTCCTGCCAACCTTTTTCTGGCCCCCAAAACTGAAATATATTTAATTCATAGCTTACTTAATAATTGTTTTTTTTGTCAAGGTGTAGGTCCTTTTCGTAATGACAAGTGGTGAAGAAGGATGAAGATGATCTTCCACGTACAAGATATTTATTTCTCGAGTGAAAGAAAAGTTTTGATTCCAAAATCTAAGAAACCATTTGCGTAACTAGAAAAAAAAAGCACTAAAAAGGTTTTGATTATGATGTGTTAAAAAATGACGGTTTGTAAAACTTTATTTTTACTGCTCCTGGTACGAATGATGTGGCAAAACATATTTGAACTCAAGTACATTAAAAAAAACAATTACTCCCTCCGTCCAAATTGATGGGAACACAACAAGGATTCCCCAACCAACAGTTTGCTAAACAATGGTTAAGCACAACTACACAACAACAGAAATTATAGCAGCGAAAGTAACAAGCAGACAAGCACAAAAACACAAGGATTTTTACGTGGAAAACCCCTTCGGTGTGAAGGATAAAAACCACGGGACGATTAGGAGTCCAACCCAATTGCTTTCATTATGATCAAAAGGGAGGTTACACAAACCCTAATCCCAAACTTAGGTAGCTACACAAGCTCACACCATTTACAATCATCAATAGCAACCAGAACAAGAACAAGAACAAGAAGGATTGGAGAATTTCACCACAAGAACAAGATGCTAAATCTCATAAACCGGAGCACCAATAGACAAACAAACTGACCAGAATTTTGCCCAAGAAGTCACGAAAAATGCTGCCAAAGTTTCAGCTAAATCGGACAACGGATGGCCTTCGAACTGGCTTGAAGTTTCAGCTGCTCCTCTTTCCCGTTTCCTCCTCTGTTTTGGCTTCCAAAATCTGAACCTGAAAACCTCTGTTTCTCCCCCTTTCTCTGCTCACGTTTTTTCTCTTCTTTTTCTTGTCCAATGAAGAAACAAAATGGCCCTTAAATAGGAGAGGAAAAGTCAAGTCAAACTTTCAAACAATTGACCAAAGAAAATAGGTTTTTCCACCACATAGGAAGGGACCTATAAAACCCAACAATTCTCCCCCTCCCAACTATGTGGAGGTGCTTGCAACCCCTGCAAGCGAACGACAAGTCTCAAACTTGTCCCTTGGCAATGCTTTAGTCATCATATCAGAACCATTTTCATCGGTGTGAATCTTCTCAAGCTCGAGAAGCTTAGCATCAAGAACATCACGAATCCAGAAATATCTCACATCGATGTGTTTAGACTTAGCATGAAAAATGGAATTCTTCGCAAGATGAATTGCACTTTGGCTATCACAGTACAACACATACTTCTCCTGTGAAAAACCAAGCTGACGAACAAACCGTTTCATCCAAAGCAATTCCTTACATGCCTCAGTCGCTGCGATGAACTCTGCCTCAGTAGTAGACAATGCCACACATTTCTGCAGCCTAGATTGCCAAGAAACTGCTCCCCCTGCAAAAGTAACCATATAACCCGAAGTAGACTTCCTGGAGTCAATGTCACCTGCCATGTCTGAATCTGAGTAGCCAACAAGAACAGTTTTATCACTTCCAAAACAAAGCTTCATGTCTGCAGTGCCTTTTAGATATCTCATAATCCACTTAACAGCATTCCAATGCTCTCTTCCAGGATTAGAGAGGAATCTACTAACCAAACCAACTGCATAAGCTATATCAGGTCTCGTGCAAACCATTGCATACATTAAACTACCCACTGCTGAAGCATAAGGGACATTCTTCATACTCTCCTTATCTTCAATGGTAGAAGGACACTGTTCTTTACTCAATTTAAAATGCAAAGCAAGAGGAGTACTTACTGATTTTGCTTTCTCCATATTGAATCTCTGAAGCACTTTCTGAACATATGCTTCCTGAGACAACCACAACTTTCGAGCCTTCCGATCCCGCACAATCTGCATGCCTAAAATGTGCTTAGCTGACCCAAGCTCTTTCATAGAGAAAGTCTTACTCAACTGTTGCTTCAAACTAGCAATTCTGCTTACATTTTGCCCTACAACAAGCATATCATCAACATAAAGAAGCAAAATGATAAAGTCATCAGCAGAAAACCTCTTCAAGAAAACACAATGATCGCCAGAAGTCTTTTGAAAGCCCTGCTCCCCCATAAAGGAGTCAAACTTGCGATACCACTGCCTTGGAGCTTGTTTTAGGCCATACAAGCTCTTCTTCAATTTGCACACATAATTTTCTTTGCCCTTGACTTTGAATCCCTCAGGTTGTTCCATGTAGATGTCTTCTTTAAGGTCACCATGAAGAAACGCGGTCTTCACATCCAACTGCTCAATCTCCAAATCCAGGCTAGCAGCAAGACCCAAAACAACTCTAATAGACGACATCTTAACAACCGGTGCAAAAATCTCTTCAAAGTCAACTCCTTTCTTCTGATTACAACCCTTCACAACAAGTCTCGCTTTGTATCGTGGTTTCATAGCATTCTCATCTTGTTTTTGCTTGTAAACCCAACGATTTCTCAAAGCCTTCTTTCCCTTTGGTAGCTTAACGAGATCAAAAGTGTGATTATCATGCAATGACTTCATTTCATCTTTCATTGCATCCATCCAACACTGTTTGTCATCACTATCCGTAGCTTCATCAAAGGACTCAGGTTCTCCCCCATCACTAAGGAGAACATAATCAGAAGAAGAATACCTTGTAGAAGGTTGATGGCCTCTGGTAGACCTTCTCAACGGCTCAGGCTGAACTTCAGGAGTGCCTTGAGAATCAACCTCCTCATCATCATCGTTGACATCATCAACATGATCATCTACCTCGGGAACATTGGCTTCATTGTCATTATCTTGCACCTCCTGGACTGGTTCCGGTGCAGAACTCAAAGGAGATAGATCCAAATCAACCAAATCATGGCCACTAGAAGATGCAGTCTCTCGAACCCTCTGAATATCTTCAATATTCTGATCTTCAACAAACACTACATCCCTGCTACGAACTAACTTCTTCTCTACAGGATCATACAACCTGTAGCCAAACTGATCTTGACCATAGCCCAGAAAAATACATTGGCGAGTCTTAGAATCCAGTTTCGACCTTTCATCATTTGGAACATGCACAAACGCCTTACACCCGAAAACACGCAAGTGATTGTAAGAGACCTCCTTGCCAAACCAAACCTTGTCTGGAACATCACCATCCAGAGAAACACAAGGAGACAAATTAATCACATGGGCTGCAGTAAACAAAGCTTCACCCCAAAAGTGTCTCGGTAACTTAGCTTCAGAAAGCATGCACCTCATTCTCTCTAACAAAGTCCTGTTCATCCTCTCAGCCACGCCATTCAACTGGGGAGTCTTCGCAGGTGTTCTCTGATGTCTAATACCCAATGACTTGCAATAGCCATCCAACGGTCCAATGTATTCACCACCATTGTCAGAACGTAGGCACTTTAACTTTCTACCTGTCTGCCGTTCAACCAAAACATGAAACTCCTTGAACACATCAAGTACCTGGTCTTTGGTTTTTAAAGCATACACCCATAACTTTCTTGAACAGTCATCAATAAAAGTTACAAAATAAAGTGCACCACTAAAAGATTTAACTTTCAAAGGACCACAAACATCAGAGTGAACAAGATCAAGCAAACCTGATTTCCTCGAAGGAGGGTGCTTCTTGAAAGAGACTCTATTTTGCTTCCCTGCAAAACAATGCTCACACTTCTCCAATTTCACATTCTGTAGATCAGGTAATGCATTCTTCTTAACCAAACAACTCATCCCCTTTTCACTCATATGGCCAAGTCTTCTATGCCATAGCTTAGCTGGATCAACATCTGTTACATTCACACTATCTGTGGAACTCGTGGCTTGTGTCAAATAAAGACTAGCAAGCTTCTTTCCTCGAGCTAGCAGCATACTCCCTTTCGATAATTTCAACTGACCATCACGAAAGGTGCTAGAAAAACCTTCATCATCAAGTTGACCTACGGAGATCAAATTAAACCGAATATCTGGGACATGTCGAACATTCTTGAGCACTAGCTTTGCTCCAAGATTAGTCACCAAGCAAATGTCTCCTACGCCAACAATTTTGGACAAACCATCATTACCCATCCTCAACACACCATAGTCACCTGGTGTATAAGATGTGAAGAATTCCTTCCTTGAAGACACATGAGCTGAAGCTCCACTATCAATTACCCAGCTTGACTCAGAGATTGCCAAGTTCACATAACTCTCATCCAGCACAATTACAAGATCACCAGCTGTTACAGTAGCTGTTCTATCATCATTGTCTGGATCTTTCTGATCATGCCTTCTTTCTTGCTTGCCATTGCCACCTTTATTCTCTCTTTTCCACTTGTAGCAAAACTTCTGAATATGACCCATCTTGCCACAATAATGGCACTTCAAATTCTTATATCTGCCGCGGGACTTGCTCCTACTCTTCTCCCTTCCACTAGGACCTTTACCTCTACTTCTTCCCCTGTGCTCTGCAACAAATGCTTCCTCAGAAGAAGATGACACACCATGAGACTTCTTTCTCATCTCCTCATTCAAGATACCCGCCTTAGCAAGGTCTAAGGTAACCTTTCCTTCTGGTGCTGAATTACAAAGTGTCATTCTAAAAGTATCCCATGAATCCGGAAGAGTGCCTAGCAATAAAAGCCCCTGTATTTCATCATCAAACTTTATTCCCATGGCAAACAATTGCTGAATAATGCCATGAAAATCATTCAAGTGATCAGACATCGCCTTGCTTTCCTTGAACTTTAAACCCATAAGCTGCTTGATCATAAACAACTTGTTGTTTCCAGACTTGCTTGCATAAAGGGATTCAAGTTTCTCCCAAAGTGTCTTGGCATTAACTTCATCATTGATATGGTTGAGAACATTATCTTCAACCCATTGACGAATAAACCCACAAACCTGCTCATGCTTAAAACTCCACTGCTCAGCAGTCTTATCTGCTGGCTTCTCAGTAGAAAACACAGGTAAATGCCAATTCTTAACCAATAACAAGTCTTTCATTTTCCGCTTCCAAATATGATAGTTAGTACCATTCAAACTAACCATCCTGCTAGTATTCACATGAGCAGCATCCATGGAGAAAGCAACAAACAAAGCCAAATCCAAACGAAGCTGCAAACCCTCTGAAACCACTGCTCTGATACCACTTTGATGAGAAACCAACACAAATCTGCATACTTTTTGGTTAACTTTCTTTAGACATGTTTGACCATAAATTTCAACTAGTATATATACACCAATATCATCATGTGAGATATTGTTGGATTTCCTGCATGATGTATTTTATAAATATCAAATTTTAACAAACCGTACGTAACTAAAGTTTTCATTGGTTATGACGTGATAAAGTTGACAAAAAAGAGTGCACATTTGACTGGGGAGTACCTCTATTCCTCTCTAACTTGTAATTGCATTGTGGCATAGCGTTATAAGTTCAAATCGAACCTAAATGGGGATTTACACGTCATTGGAATTGATTCAACCAAACTCGACCGGAACTCAATTTAAATACATTATATTTAAATTACATCTGAAATGACCTAAAACATATCAAACCAACTCAGTTTTTCTTTACAATCTTAACTGATTGAAATTTAAAAGGAGCATATTGAACCAGATCCACTACAGACCCGTAAAAATCCATATCCAAATTATATCCATTTCCAGCCTAAAAGACCTATTTACCAGGATATCATATTGAATCATGAGATAACTACTATTTGTTATGTTCTTTTAATATTATCAAATTTTAACACAGTATTAGTTAAATTTCAAGGTATCTTGGTCTTCCATCTTAAAACTAATTGGTACTAAGTGGAGGTGACCCAAGACCTTATATATAAGTCATTTAGTCTTTAAGAAACAGATGTGGGATATATCTTTCAACATTAATTAAAGTTATCGCTTGTCAAACATGACATGAAAAAGTTGACAAAAAAGTGTGCACATCCGACTGTGATTGAGGGAGTAGTTTATTTTATTATTTATTAATCATTTACTTTATATTTCCCAATTATACTCCCTACATTTTAATTCATGAGATGGAGCCAACGTAAACTTTAGACAGTGACATTTTTGTAATTCTTTTTTTTATTCTTCTTGACATTGGGTCTCCCCTAAAGTAGAATTGGAGAAAATTTTATATTGAATATGTGATGAAAATGGAGAAAAATTGTAAAAATGTCTCTATCTAAAGTTTAGACGGCATTAAAAAAGAAAAGAAAGAAAAGACTATGTTGATGCATAAAGTTGATTTAGAACAATAAATTGTCAATGTTAAAGAGGTGGTACTCCCTCTGTTTCTCTAATTTCCTCTGTTTCTCTAATAGTGGCACATCATTTTTTGTGTTATAATTTAGGAGATGCTAAATGAGTGGATGAAATTGAATTGAAAGAATAAAAAGTAAAACAAGTGGATTAAAAAGTACCAATATAAAATAAACATCTCATATTAGAAAGTATGCCAAGAAACGGAGGGAGTAGATGAGTCATGTAAACGCGTCCACAAAACCCTTATAGCTTGCCAACTTGCCGACCTTGGTAGTTTGCCAAGCTTGATTCTGTCTACCTACGTTGTACCGCACGCACATCCCACGTTTTCTACAGTGATGCTACACGTTGGGAACCATTCCTATTTTCGCCCTACTCTTCCATGAGGTGTTATTTTGAGTTGGTCCAATTGGATAATCTTATTTTCTTCTTTACATATTTCATATATTATAAATATATTTAAAATAATACTGGAGTCATTCGGATTTGATCAATTGAATTGTCAGATTTTTGGATACCATTTCCACCTTAATTATTGCATCTTCCTTCAACTACTAGCAGTACTCTTAATAAGTTACCAACTAATAAAGGCACTTCTGTTAGCTGCTCACTAAGCCTTCAATGTATCATGCGCTATGTGCTCCAACTAATTTCACCTCTCATTAATAATCCCTACACTTATATAACATGTCCATAACTCATTACATCAAATATTCAGTCAAAGTCAAATTAAGAAAACCCTGACTACATGTTTGAATAAATGTATAAACAATAATAATGTTATATGTAATATTATTGAATTCGTAGAAAGTAACTCTTTGTTTACCGATATTATACATAGTTAAATATATTAGTGATCAAACGTGTGAGCTGGAGACTGTGAAAAAGATTCTACATGGGACAGATGGAGTATCTGAGTTTAAATCCATATTTATTATCCGTATTCAACTCTATGCAACCCCTACCCTTTACAAAACTTTCACTGTGTATCGATAATCTCTGGAAGTGTTTTTGACATTTTAATGAGACGTTTAAAAGTCTTGTAACACCCAAATGATCTGAGACATGTATCAAATTAAGTCAATTTAAGCTTTCGTTACGTTAATGATTTAGTCCAAATTGTACACACCATTCCAACAGTTTCATTTCAACAACTGAGCTGGCCGATCCCACAGTTAGCTGGCAGGAGGGGTCAAATTCAACATCACTAAAAAAAAGCCCATACGAGGTACAGGAAAGAAAGCAAAACAGCTAAGAAACTTGTAAAAACTGCTAAAACTTTTTACATATTTCCTTCAAAGTGTCAAAGTTCTTCTCTTGCCCCCTCCCCTTCAGAAAATCAAGCAAGAGATACATTCATCTAATAATCTCACGCCCCTGTCTACATTCATGTTAGAATCTCAAAATCTCGGACACAGACTCTATCGGGGACCAGCCTAATAGAGTTCGTCGACTCCCTTCGCCGGTAAAGATAGATTACCAACAAAAAATATCTCCACCAACACACTACTATTCCTCCCCGTGGATCCTAATTACTGCTACATATCCTATGCCTTCTTCATATCATTATCATAACCTTACAATTGAACAGCACCGGGTAAACCTCCGTGATTCATATAAAAAACTATAACTTAGCTCAACCCAGAATTGCCTTGATCTGTTTCTTCTGCTCCTCAGTAAGTGAAGAGGGAAATAATACCTCAAACGTGACGTATAGATCGCCTTTCTTGTTGCTAAAGTGAAGGGGCATACCTTCGCCTTTGAGTTTCCTTACCTCCTTGGGCTTTGTGATTCCCTGAGCACACCGAAATGTCAATATATTTAATGGATCTCAGCCAGTTTTAGAAACAGCAACTTAAACACGGCATGGACATTATATTTACCTTTGTGCCAATTTCCACTAAACGTTCATCAAGATGTTTGATGGTCTTCTGGAAACCAACTAGCGCTTGTACCTAAAGAATTCAAAACATCATTAGATGCCACTAGCCAGAAAGAGATGAGTTAAAGTTTATACACGTCAACTATGCACCCTAATATTCTAATGGATCGACTATGAAGGAAATAGCAAGGCCAAATTGAAAATGAACCAGCTGCGGCTATGCACACTATTATTCTAATGGATCGACTGTGAAGGAAATAGCAAGGCCAAATTGAAAATGAACCAGCTGCGGTTATGAAATGCTTGATATGAAGCACAACATCACACGGAAAAGAGATAAGTTCATCAATGTTGTAATACGACAAGACAGATCACGATGTGTGCGTGCGTGAGTAAGTGTTTAAATCAAAAATGAAGAAAAATTTAACCAGGCAAACATTACATAGAGAGTCAATATATTAGCACAATGGACTGACAATTCTAAACCCTCTCACCCAAGTAAGAGACGGTTAGAAAGCTCAAGGGGAATTGGATCAAATAATCATCTTACATAAAAAACATAAAGAAGTGAAAATGAAACTTGGAAACCATAATTACCAGGGTTATTGTAACAGTTGTGTGCAGATCATTGCCTTCCCTCCTGAACATGTCATGAGGAGCAGTACGGACCCGGAACTGTTAACAGCACACACATAAGACAACGTATGTATTGTTAATGATGAATTAGTATCTCTTCAGATGAGACCACGTGAATTAAAAAGACATACCCTCAGATCTCCAGGTTCTCCATCAATTATTGGCTCACCATCCTCATAAAACACTACTTCCTGTAAAATGAGTATCGAGCATTACATGTAGGGATCGAGTCGATATCAAAGCCAATTGAAAATCTGATTCAAAACCTTCAAGAAATTAAAAATAAATTACCTGCCCATCTTGCATGCCTTTCTCAATGTCCACTGTAATGAAATATCCCTCCCTTTCGTATTTCACATTTGGGCATTGCTCGCACACCTAAACATATACATACAAAAAAGCATACTGAATTAGAGCAAGGGAGGCGAGTCAACCTCAAGAAGGGGTGACAGAATTATAAGAGTGCAAGGTAAACAAGGGTGCACAGTTGAGACAGCATATTTAAAAGTCAAAACGGTTTATGTACCTGTTCTGTCATCTGCTGAAACATGCCTGGACCAATTTGTTTGTGATAGACTTCATTTCTGCAATTACATCGCCTCTTACCAGAGGCGGGCTTTATGACATTTTTCTCCCTCCATACCTGATCATTTAGTTAGAACATGGAGCAAACTAATGGAGTGAGAAATTCTTTACACCCAATTATAATATCTATATGACTACTAAATCTAAAATGCAGGAGCAACAATAAGCACAACGGTCATTCAATAAATAGATTACCTTCAAGGATCCTCCCATATACAGATCTTCCAATGATGCATCCAGATCAACGATGACGTCATCACCTTTAGCAATTTTTTCTTCTTCTTCCATTGAGCTCCCACCACCAAAAAACCTAACAGTTTTGGAAAATCAATCAGTAAACTGCAATGCTTTGTAGCTTAGATAAAGGTTCCAATCCCCCATTTAGCCGACAATATGTGTCAAGATTCAAAATAATATAAACAGAAATGTGAAACCGAAAAAATAGCATTAAAAATACACTCTACAAGGGCAGCATGAGCAACTCCCATCTCATGAATGTTCCAATATACCAATGCTACCTTAACAAATTCACTGAAAAACATATTATATACGGGAACCGACAACTGCCAACATCCGTTTGATACACAGGATCCATATCTGATTTTATTATTCCTAACAGAGATCATCTCACTTGCTAAATAGAAATCAACGAGCTTCCATCAATCATAATTACCTAGCTTCCACCACTATCTAATCAATATGTTTCAAAATCGTAACGTAATGTAGAACGAAAAGGCAAATGATCAAACGACACAGGCAAAGTAAAACAGCACCATCAACTTACTGACTAAATATGTCCTGAATGTTCATCCCCGGACCTCTGGACCCACTGGCAGCATGCTGCTTAAGCCCTTCCTCACCATACCTATCGTATATGCTTCTCTTCTCACCATCCGAGAGCACTTCATAAGCTGTTTCAACAATCCGCAAAAAACAAATAAACAAACGAAAACAAAAACACGGAAATTCCGATTTCCATCACATAATTCAGCAATACTCACCGTTGCTAATTTCCGCAAATTTCTTATTAGCTTCCTCATTGCCTGGATTTTTATCTGGATGATACTTCAACGCAAGCTTCCTGTACGCTCGTTTAATCTGATCCTCCGAAGCACCTTTCGGCACTTGCAGTATATCGTAATAGCTCTTTCTGGATCCAGAATCACAAAACAACATCAGAAAAATATCAAAACAACTTGAACGAATGATCAATCACGATAATAACGACGCATCGCGAAACCTACGCTGCAATGGCGGAAATCGCAGAAGAGAGCAAGAAGGATAACAGCAGCAGCGACGCTCTCCTTCTTCCGCACGCCATGTGAATGTCTCCCGCGAAAAATCTCTGTGATCTAGATGAAAAATCAGTGAAATTGAACCGCAGAAATTTTCAGATTTGCGCGGAATATTTGGAGTTTGGGATTTGAAGAGTGAGGGAGATGGGCACTTCAGTGAAACGTGGTTATGGGGGAACTGGCCAATGAGAGAGCTCTCTTTAGTTGTGTGGCCAATCAGGTGGCGCCACGTAGTTTTTGCTCTGTTTGTTCGAGTCATTCTGTTCCAGCTTCCTTTGCTTTTTCATGGTTGACTTGACTTTTGTTTCTTTTGGGCCATGTAAGTTTGATATTGAGCAATGCTTTGGGCTTTGGCCAGTCTCAGTATTGGGCTTGCATGCAAATCCGATTAACCTTATTGAATCTCAATTCAAATGCTATTCCAGGTCAAGATTGGGCTTGAGTGCAATTTGGAATATGGGCTTTGAATTTGGTTTGGGCATTACTATATCTCGCCCTGTATTTTACTATTCTCGCCCTAATACGTATAAATACACGTATTTTAAATTAAAATAAAATAATTTTTAATTTTAAGAAAACAGAAAAAAGAATTAAAAAATATTAAAAACCCTAAAAAAAACTATAAATAACCCTCCCCCCCTCCCTCTCTCCTTCCCTCTCCCATTCCTTCCCTCTCCCACATCCCTCTCCCACTTCCCTCTCCCCCTTCCCTTCCATTTCCGCCTCCAGCCCGCCGCCCGGCGCCGCCCGCCGCCGCCGGAATCTCGCCGGAATTTCGCCGGAATCTCGCCGGAAAATGTAAGTTTTTGAGAAATTTTTTTTCTTCTTTTCGTGGGAATCGTTGCCCGATCTATTCGAATTTTGTTGAACTTGTCGGAATTGTTAGAATTTTGTTGAGCTTGTCGGAATTAATGACATAATTGGACATGATGACATAATTGGAAGCTTATTGTGTTTTTTAGTAATTATTTAGTTTAAATTTGGCCATAATATTTTAGAAATTGTATTTTTTAGAAGTTGGATTTTTTAGAAATTATGTAGTTATGTGACATAATAGAAATTACTTAGGAATTATTTGTTTAGAATTTGTGATGTTCTAAATTATTTAGGTATGTGACATAGTTGGAATTAAAACGAAGAAATTGTGTTCTGTGTAAATTACTTAGTTTAAATTTGGACATAATATTTTAGGAATTGTTTTTTTTAGAAATTGGGTTATTTAGAAATTATTTAGTTATGTGACCTAATAGAATTTATTTAGAAATTGTATTTTTTAGATATTGGGTTATTTAGAAATTATTTAGTTATGTGACATAATCGGAATTAAAACGAAGAAATTGTGTTTTGTAGAAATTACTTAGTTTAAATTCGGACATAATATTTCAGAAATTGTATTTTTTAGATATTGGGTTATTTGGAAATTATTTAGTTATGTGACATAATCGGAATTAAAACGAAGAAATTGTGTTTTGTAGAAATTACTTAGTTTAAATTCGGACATAATATTTCAGAAATTGTATTTTTTAGATATTGGGTTATTTAGAAATTATTTAGTTATGTGACGTAATTGGAATTGAAACGAAGAAATTGTGTTTTGTAGAAATTACTTAGTTTCAATGTGGACATAATGGTTTAGAAATTGTATTTTGTAGAAATTGGCCAATTTAGAAATTATTTAGGTATGTGGCGTAATTGGAATTAAAACGAAGAAATTGTGTTTCGTAGAAATTACTTAGTTTAAATTTGGACATATTGTTTTAGAAATTGTATTTTTTAGAAATTGGGTAATTTAGTAATTATTTAGTTATGTGACGTAATAGAAATTATTCAGAAATTATTGATTAGGAATTGTGTTTTTTGGAAATTATTTAGTTATGTGACATAATAGAATATAGTTCTATGTAAACAAACTTTAGTAATCCGATGTAAACAATTGTGTAGTAAACTGTTACGATATGTTTTAACTATTGTTTCCTTGAATGTTAATAATAGTGGTAAGAAAATAAGATTATTTAGTTATGTAATCTCCAATTTGTAACTAGAAAAAATGTTCCAGTTCGTTGATGCACTGTTCGAAAAATCAGTTCACACGTTGTTGAAATGTATGTTAATTTATCTTATCATATTAGTTTGATTCACTTGTTGTTATACTAATTACATATCTTGTGTCGTAGATGAGCACTGGTGGTCAACCTGACGGTCATGGTCGTTCCATACGACGAAGATGTGTTAGTGCCTCGGCGAGACAGGCTAGAGGCCGCGTGGTCGAGGATGAACCGTCGCCTCGCCCGCGGGAGTTTGATGTAGGAGCGGAGCAGCCTTCTCCACCGAGCGTTCGTGCATTCGATCCCATGCCGACATGGGACGGTCCGGAGATTAACATCCTCGCGCCCGGTGGTATCCGTCATGAAAGTGATTGGCAGATGAATTATGACCTGCCCGCAGATGTCCCCCCGGTGGGCCAACCTGGTTCGAGTGTTCCATTGGATGCCGGGATCGAACGTTATGCTGAAGCTGGAGCCAGGCACACCGTGAGGAACAGAGCTGGTCAATTCGCACAGTCTTCTGGTGGATCGTGCAATGCCGGTGAGCCTAGCACCGGAATGGCACCGAGGAATAGGAGGAAGCGACCCGCCGCCGATGAGACGTGGCTAGTGCGGGGACCAGTGGCTGGTGGCCCGCAGGATGACCTCGTCATACCAAGCTTCGGAGGACACGTCGCGCTTGACGTTTGGAATGGTATAGAGCGAGGTGTGTTGAGATGCCATGCTCGGTCGCCGCTATGCAAGCAGCTAGTCGACACGCTCCCCGAACTGAGCGATGTTGCACAGGCCCGGATACATGCGACCGGGT
This sequence comes from Rubia yunnanensis, assembly GCA_037428765.1. Lineage (NCBI taxonomy): Eukaryota > Viridiplantae > Streptophyta > Magnoliopsida > Gentianales > Rubiaceae > Rubia > Rubia yunnanensis. The sequence goes on along the minus strand of JALMRO010000025.1, from coordinate 677,400 downwards.
TGGGCCACCTGCCTGCGATTATGTTCCAGTTCCTTGACATGGCACTGATATCCGCTTTTGTCGAGAGGTGGCAGCCGGACACGAACACGTTTCACATGCCGTTTGGGGAGATGACCATCTTGATGCATGACGTTGAGATGATTCTTGGCATTCCCATCGATGGTGGCGCTGTTGCGAGTACCATTTCGGCGGAGACTATTGAGGAAGCGTGCGCCGAACTGTTTGGGAAAGACGTGGAGTCCTTTCTCGCGGAAGACTGGAACGGGGGTAACATAGATGCCCAATCTTTGATGGCGAGGTGTGTAGCGGCGGGGCAGAGCCAGAACTTCCAATTTATGTGCTACATGCTGACCCTGTTTTCATCCACGCTTTTTGTGGATAAAACTGGGAATAAGGTTAGAGCCAACCTTCTACCCCTGCTTGATTCGCAGTTGTCGCAGTTGTCGTGGGGCTCGGCGACGTTGGCCAGTTTGTATCTGCAGTTGGGAATTGCGTCCCGGTCCAAGGCGCGCGGCCTATGCGGATGTTGCACGCTGCTTCAAGCATGGATATACGAGTACTTTCCGATGTTTCGGCCGGGACCGAGTACGTTGCCAGCTCTTCCGGGTCGCGCCAGTCGGTGGCACACAGGGGTTAGATCGGGGAGGGGTACGGGGAGGCTCGGTGCCATCAGGCGACAGTTGGATGCCTTACAGCCCGACCAGGTATGAATTCCATGCTTTTACTCTTATTCTGACAGTAGTAGATAGATCGGATTCCATAGAAACGTAACATGTCTGTGAAACTTTTTGCAGGTGGATTGGTTGCCATATGGAGTGGACGTGGTCAGGGCTGCGGGGGGGAGGACTCACTACCGCGGCGTGATCCGATACCTCGACGCAATGGAGGCGTACATGCCAGATCGCGTTGTGCGGCAGTTCGGTCTCCTACAGGGTATACCGCGGGGTCTTGCTATTGCGCCGGAGCCTTGTTTCCGCCCGGCTGATCCAGCCGGCTATTCAGTGACCTACCCAGGGAGGCTGCAGTTGACCCTATGGGAGATGGCACACACTTGGCACAAGGAACGGCTTGCGGCGTTCCCGGTAGCCACGCCCCAATCAGAGTGTACCATGGATTACGAGGACTGGTACGCGACTCATTCGCACCCAGTGATCGCAAATCCTGAACATGCTGCCGCGAGTGGCCCGGACAGGACACATCATCAGTTATCGGTAAGTTTTCACTAACTGTTTGCTTCGAGTAATTATATTACATTTTGTTGTCTCGTTATTGTAAACTCCGTTTCCTGTGTAACAGATGCTGAGTGACGTGATGAGCGCACTGGATCCGTTTGGCTCGGCGACCGTTGATGGACTCGGCGACCCCAGCATGAGGGAGTTGATGACGACTCTGCTCGGTCATCGCGATGAGTATCGGAGGCTCGGTTATGGACCCATTCCTTAGTCGAATGTTTGTTTATGTGTGAGCTCACAGTTGTGCCATATTCTGCTCATTTATGTAATCGGCTATGTTTTTGCATATCACATTTATGCGTCATTCATTTTTGCATCGACAACGCTTTCAAAATTAATTACGCGACGCGTAGGCAATAACTGTAACGGTTGCGTACATGCCGAGCTAATAACAACAGTTAATTACTCTGGGAGTATGCTCTTCTCCAAGCGCTTAGCCTCCTACGAAAGGGTAACTCCCAACCTACGACATCAGGCTTCCTTAGCGTGGTCCACAGATTAACCACGGGGGGCATGGGACAGTTTTCCCTCATGTTTACCCGGACGAAATGGCTTGCACTGCGAACGTATACAATGTGCAGCTCCCTACTTGTTCCAGCCTCGCCCCCACCTGCCCTCAGTGGAAGGACTGTACAGCAATGGTCCGCCGACCCATTCTCTGAAATGTAATATAAAACCACGACCGTGTTGTAGTAGGTGGCGACGGGAAACATGTCCGCAATGACCGTGAACCAATGCTCTGGACCACATGGACCGCTGGTGTGGTGTATACGGGCTCTGGCGAGTTCAACGTCATTTTGCGAACCGTAGATGGGAACGTAGTCAGGCCAATGAGTTGATATCTCGTTAAATACTGCCCGACGCGCTGTGGACCATTCACCTTCACCGTCTACGTGGAACGCATCAGCAACGCATCTGAAGCCACAGTTACCATCACTCACGACATCGTTCCAGCCTTCGATGTAACGCCTGACAATGTGGGGGACACTTTCGAGGAACGGGAATGTCGCTGCAGGACAACACATTAACATAAATATCTTGTGCAGGCGGCGATATACATTTAGATAAACAATAAGATAAACATGTTGTACTTACCGTGGCGGCGACCGCTCCCTGAAGCACGCCCCGGGGACCTTGAACTACTCCCGTATCGCCTGTTCACGTGCTCGTGGTAGCTCGGTGAACGTCGGGTTGATCTTGATCGGGGGACCTGCTCGCTTGGTCTCCCACGTGCACCGGTACAGATGTCCGGCTCGCCAATGCCGCTCTCCTCCGGATGCAACTGCGCATCTACGTAGGATGCAACTCGTCGTCGGACCGAAGGGTCGCTGCGTGCCAACTCCTCCAGCAGAGTGTCGAACCGCGACTGATCCTGTTCGGCCCTCGAGCTGTTCTCCGTGCTCTGCGAGTGATCACCCAATGCCAGGCTCTTAAACAGCGGATGAATGTCGTCCAAGTACAAGGGGATTCCTTCAGCAACTGCCGCGGCCATGACGCATGCACACGGTATTCCGTATGTCGAGCGCAGCACACAGCCGCAGTAAGCATATACCTGTGCTCCCAGTGCATCAATCCTGCGGTACTCGACCCTCAATTTATCCAGGCAGAATTTGGACACATTGTTGATCAAGTTGCTGAAAACGGCCATACGGTGCAATCTTCCGATACACGTTCTTGACTTCTCGAGGCCGGTCTTGATCATAGTAATCTGCTGGGCTATCTGCAGGTCGACACGCCTCCATACCGTGTCCAGTGAACCAGTCGACGTTTGTAACCACCCTTTCAGTGACGAGTGTGCACTCTCGACCCTGCACGTAGTTGTGTTCCCGAAATGCAGAAATCTGTTCGTCCATGCCCTCACAAATTTCTCCTTATGGGGTGTGAGCCACGTCGTCTCAGCGTAGCTAATAACAGCCACGCTCCAAGACCATGCAGCCCTCATATCAACCAAGGCGGTTTCGTACTCTGTAACGGTGGACGCATTGCAAATCCGGAACCATGCACCGTTCTTGAACCCTGACCCGTTCCTCTTACTCCCCGTCAGCACGGTGACACGTGCCTCCACATCCTTGTTGATATGCCAGGTGCAGAGCAGATGTTTCGATTCTGGAAACACAGTCCGAAGTGGCCTAATCAGTCCCATCTCCCGATCGGTGACCACAACCTCAGGGAACGGTCCATCCACAAGCAAGTTCTTCAGAGCGTTCAGCACCCACTCATAGGTGTCTGCCGTTTCGTCAACAACAATTGCGTAGGCGATCAAGAAGTTTGTGTTGCAAGGGGACATCCCAACCATCTCAATGAATGGCATGCCGTACCGATTGGTCTTGTATGTTGAGTCGATGGCCACAACCCACGGAAACGTGCGAAATGCCACAACAGCATCGGGATTGGCCATGAATAAATGAGTCAGAGTGCCATCACCTGCTGAGCGGTGACTAACTACATACCCTTTCGCGGTGGCCAGATGCAAACAATTCTCCGCCGTGTTGCGCCCGCCTCGCCTTTCCGTTACATATGCCGATCTCTCATTGTACACCTGCCTAATGTTCTGATGCAGGTCCGGAAACGAATTACTGAGGCTGGCATTGATATGCCTTGGAGCTGTTTCTGAATCTGTCAAATCTCTGATCATCTGCTTCGCGTCCGCATGGAGCTTGGAGCTCTGTCTGTGACCCTCGGGGTACACTGAGAAAGAGTGGTTGTGCGTCCCTCGTCTAGGATCCTTACACGGCACTACATTCCAACCATTCCCCGTGATTCCCTGTTTCAAGACAATCGCGAATGGGCATTCACAACTTCTGGTCGAGCTGCTACTCCGTCGGACTACATCAGATTCGCTCGTATCTACAGCCTTATCCTTCCGGCCCCGATTGCAAATGCAATATAACCTCAGCGGACCATTCCTGTTCTGTTTGTAGGACCCCGTCACAAGTTCAAATCCCACCTGCAGAGCAATCCGCTGCAGGTACGAATAAGCCTCGTCAACATCTGGGAACACAGCTGAGGTGGCAAATGGAGAGTATCCATTCCGCCCTGCAGTAGCTTCACATGACTGACTGTCATCCTGAAACAGCAATAAACATCAGGTAATTAGTAGGACAACAAAATCAACGCTACAGTAATTAATCGGACATAAATTATTGTACACAAATTCAAAACAGCATTACGTAGTTAAATTAACATAGTATTTTCCATCCAATCAGAATTACAACGGAACAACCAAAATTAACGTTACAATAATTAATAGGGCATAAATTATTGTAGATAAATTCAAAACAGCATTACGCAGCTAAATTAACAACAAAATTAACGTTACTGCAACTAGTAGGAGATAAATTCATAGGAGATAAATGCGCAATAATTTCTACATAACAGTTAACAAATTAAAACACAAAGAGTAGCACAAATTTCTACGGCAATAATTAACAATTTTAACAGAATAACAAAAGCAACGCTACAATATTTAATAGGACATAAATTACTGTACATAAATTCAAAACTGCATTACGTAGCTCAATTAAGAACAAAATTAACGGTACTGCAATTAATGGGAGATAAACTCGTAGGAGATAAATGTGCAATAATTTCTACGTAACAGTTAACAAATTAAAACACAAAGACGGGCATAAATTCCTACAGCAATGCTTAAGAATTTTAACGGAACAACAAAATTAACATTACAATAATTAATAGGCCATGAATTACTGTAGATAAATTCAAAACAGCATTATGTAGCTAAATTAACAACAAAATTAACGTTACTGCAACTGATAGGAGCTAAATTCAAAGGAGATAAATGTGCAATAATTTCTACGTAACTGTTAACAAATTAAAACACAAAGACGAGCACAAATTTCTACAGCAAAAATTATTAAATTTAACAACTACTTACGGACAGAAAACTAATTAGTAAAATTACCTCCGAAGACATGGAATTTGTAACACCCTTTTTGGAGTTTTTTTTCCTCGTCTCGGACTGCAAAAAAATTCAAGTGCCATTGGAAAGAATGGAATCCGAGCACATTTATAGAAGTCAGATTTTTGAAAAAAAAAAAAAAAAGCCTGGCACGGCTCGCGCCCAAGCCACGGCGAGCCGAGCCGCGTCCGGCTCGCACCCACGGCCTGGCGAGCGGACCGCGTCCGGCTCGCGGCGAAGGAACGGCGAGCGGTGGCTCGCGCGCTGGCGAAGGCGAGCGGCGCCGGTCCGGCTCGCGCCCGGACCGTGGCGAGCGGTCCGCCGGCGGCACGCGGCCTGTCCGTGGCGAGCCGACCGGCGGCGGCTCGCCGTCCCGCGGTGGCGACCGGACCGCCGGCGGCACGCGGCCATGCCGCGGCGACCGGACCGCCGGTGACTCTCCGCCACGGCTCGCGCCCAAGCCGTGGCGAGCCGACCGGTGGCGCCTCGCGCCCAGGCGGTGGCGAACCAGGTCCGGCGGCGGCGCAAAAAAAATTTTTTTTCCCCCAGATTTTAGCTTTTTTAAAAATTAAAATTTTAAAACTATAATATAGTTTAATTTAGTTATTCAAATTAAATTAAAAATATATACTGTATACGTATTAGGGCGAGGATAGTAAAATACAGGGCGAGATATAGTGATCCACTTTGGTTTTGACTCAATATGGTGCATTGCTAAATGATGACCTATATTTTACTCTGTATTTATGCCTCTTGTATTCTGCTACATAATTAGGGGTGGCAAATGTAATATGAGTTGGGTAATATGGGTAGTTAAAAAATATGGGTGACCCAGTTCGATCCATTTTATAACAGGTTAAAAAATGAGTTGGATCAAAATGGGTCGGGTTGAAATCCGCTGAACCGCAGGTAAAAAATGATTCAACACACGGGTAAAAAATGGACAAACATGTGAGTTTCAACCCATATGTTGACCATATGAGTTTATATACCAACCCATGTGGGTAAACTCACGAGTTTCAACCCATATATTGACTCATATGGGTAAACCCGCAGATTTTAACCCACATCCCGAGGCCAACTCTCAAACTCAATTCGTCCAACCATGTTTTTTAATTACCCATTTGACCATTGTCCATTTAAATCATTTCTCATCTTACTCATACCCACACAGATTTTAAATAGATAATCCATTTGACCCACAGATTGCAATTTTTTTTGCTACCCCTATACATAATAAAGTGGTGGTGGTTTTGAGATGGTGGCAGTCAGGCAGCAGTGGTGCTCGCGATGGTGGTCAGTGTTGATTGCCCGGTGGTGATGGCTGATGATGACCGAGGGAGAACTGGATGTCAGTGCGAGGGCCCGATTCGTGTCGCTCAAGCGCACCCATATGTTAGAGAGAATCGGGCACCGACGCGAGGGTTCGGTTCATGTTGTTCGAGCACTCTCGAGCACTTGCGAGCGAGTGACTCAATTCCATGCATAGTCGCATGTGAAATGATGCTCTCGAATTAAACTGTGCCAGTAAGGATTTTGGGTTTCAAAATGGGGCAAGATGAGGAGGCGACAAGGAGGGGAGGTCCGGCTACAATGCAGGGAAGCAACATGTAAGGGAGGTCTGGTAATGGGAGGTTTCCTGGGAGCTCGAGGTTGGTCTGACAAGAAACTTTACAAGCGATTATATAACATTACAAAAATTAAATTTAGTTCGCGCCTCTAACAACTCTCAAGGGTGTGATGTATTTACATCATTTTAATTCATAGGTACTGGTGTCAGTGGTGTGTTACGCTATCTTTTTTCTATTATTATTTTAGCAATTCATTTGATTGTTCATTCCTTTTTACTTAATAACTTCACGAGCATATAGTTGAGTGCTTATAAAAAAAATTTAATCATTAAGATGACAACTGTATCTTAGACAAAGTGGAGTGAGACTCTCACACAATTTAAACAGAGTATGCTCCCACATGCTCTAAGAGGATGCTCCGCTCCGAGTACTTGTAATTGAGTACTTATAGTTGACGGTGGTGTGATACAACTGGGAGACATAGGGATTTCACATTTTCTAGTTTCGTACTGCAATTTGTTCAAATTACCATTCCTTTTTCTTTTCAATATTTTTACCACAGGTGATAAATTAATTTGTGCGTATATATACAGCTGGCTTTGGCTTGGCAGTGTGTATTTAAGAAGTCAACTAGCTCCCATTTTAGAAAATAACTTTTTAAATAACTTAAAATAGGTTGAGCCACTATTCCTCCACATACATTGAACCGTGGGGCCGACAAATTTAGGTTAGTTTGTCCCACAAACACAAGCTTGCACATGATATGGTATTCCCACAATACAAAATTGGTACTTTTCCCTTCTATTTATAATTGCACACATATAATTTAATAATATGGTTATTATAATATTCTACTTCATCGCAGAGTGTTTGGAGGACCGTCTTTCCATAGGCATGTGGAAAGACGAGGTTGATTAGAATTGTAGAAAGGTAAAAGGTTTTAGTTGCAGTATTAAAAATGTATTATACAACATATAGTAGTTGTAAGTTTATGACCCGATTAATGCAACCCAAAATTTTTATCTTGATTTAGTTTTAACCTTGGTATTTCCATAAGTTATGGAAAGACCGTCTTCAAGAGACGGACTCCTACTTCATTCGCCCCTTTTACACGGCATTTTAACCATTCATTTAGTTAAAATTTCTTAATTAGAACCATAAAATTGTATTAATTTACAAATATAAATACTATTGATTGATAACTTGCTAGATTCGTTGTAATCTATATTTTCAAAATATCAACTTTTCACGAGTTTTGATTATCCTTAGTAAAATATATCAACGATCAAATATTTTTTGAGTCAACTAATGAAAGCAAAAATGTGCATTTTATAGAGTACCTAATATTCTGGATATCAACTGTAATGTGTCACTATTATAAATAGTTAAACGTATCAACAGTCAAACATATTTATAAAGACCGCATGAAAAGTCCTGAGCACAACTAACTAGAACATATGAAATACTTAATATCTACACTCAATCCGTTATCCACGTACAATAAGATAGGCCAATCATTCAAGAATGAGTAAGAATGAGACGGATCCGAACTAATATCCCATAATAGGCACCCATTTTATTCTAACCCTCAATAAAACTTCCACCCCACTAGACATATCCTATAGGATAGGCCGATGCAGTGATCCTCACATTGCAAGATAAGCTTCAATATGTTACTATCTTATATAGGAAAAGCCGAAACATATGAAGTATAAAATGAGAAGCATTACGTCTTGTCCAAATGAGCTATATAGGATCCATTTGGTAGAGCTTTTAATCTGTTGTGTTTATAAGTAAAATATTTTTTAGTATTTGGTAAAGTACTAAAAACCCGCTTATTTTGAAAGCTGGGGCAATTTTTGGGAGAAAGACATAAGCTGGTCTCCCACTGCTTTGAAAATAAGTCAGTTTTTCTTATAAGCACAACTCTCCCGAACATGGCCATATTCAGGAGAAAAAATGGAGAATTATTAGCGGCATTCATGGAGGCAAGTCGTACAGAAAAAAGGGTAACGATACTAATGTTTGGGTAGATGGACACATTAAAATCCAGAAATTGACAAGGCAACAGAAATATCAAGGAAGATACTAAAAGGTTCGTAGAAAAGAGCCACAAAAAAAAAAAAAAAACCAGTGTGTGTTTGTGGTGTTGTGCGTGAGAAAACATTAAGAAACAACGTGGTTTACTGAAAGCCCGGGAGGAGTTTCTCGCAGCTAAACAAGCCACGATAAGCCCTAAGGTTTTTGGGCCCTCGTGGCCTGTTTTCCCCCACACGCGCTGCCCCACTTCCAACTCACGCCGGAGTTAATGCACGGCTTATTTCGTCCGTCCATTTTCTTCACACCTGTGTGTGTCACATGGATTAACACAATTGCTGCGGGTCTTATTTTCTATCATGATATTCGATGTTCAAATCCAAGATCGATCAAATTGACCTAGTAGACACATGACTTATGATCATTTTCGTTGATGTTTGGACGAAGAATAGTATCGTTACATATGAGAGTGTCGGATAAGAAAGAGCTCCACACTGATAAAGGACAAAATTATGATTCAGTACTGAGTTACTTATATAATACAGATTTATTTTACGATCGAAGTACATAATTCTACGGTACTGTTAGAGCTGAATGAATGTAAACGTAGAGGAGAATTAATGGACGGAAAAGAGCTAATGAAAGTAACACGATTACGTGGAAAAGTATGATTAGAATTATCTCGACGGGCAAAGAAAGAAAATTGAGAAGACAATGAGTGTGCACGTATGGCATATCTCATAATTAGTTGGTTTGTTTATAAGTTAGGCAATTTTGGTGTTCTCTCCGAAAAAGGGAAAAAAAACAATTTTGGTGTTTGGTAATTTGTCTAAAAAATTGGTTAGTTTAAAAATAAAAGACATATTTAGAAGGGGAAAAAATGAAAGTTGATTTAACTATGTTTCAAAAATACGTTAAACTTACTTATAACTTACAGCTCAGAGAGAAATTTTACTCGTATATATTAGCAAATATTGTATGGTAAAATATTTTTACAAATAAGATTTTGTCACGTGTTCCACAAATTGCTCATTCATCCTAACATATCTTGTAAATATGGAATTTATAAAATAAATGGTAGAATCTAATTGCCCAACATCTTAACATACACCATTTCCTAACATATAAAATTCAATAGCTTATAAGTACAACCTTACCAACTACATTAAATAGTACTCCCTCCGTCCAAACCATTTTTGTGGGGAGGAAAAGAGAAAGTATTTCGAAAAGTGTATTATTATATGCTTTCTAGGTGAGGTTCTCTAAATTTATTTTCATTTTCATTTTCTTTTCAATTTGATTTGTGAGGAGGGCACCAAATAAGTTGGGCCAACCCAACATAAAATATGAATAAAAAGTGGCTAAAAGTAAAAATAAAATAATTATTGTAAAAATAAATATGACGTCCCAAACAGAAAAGAGTGTAAAAATATCTGGGACGAGCGGCGGGGAAGGAGTACAACTAGGCCACGAGAATTCTTTAAATATTGTTTTCTTTCCACTGACGTGTGTATATAAAACAAAGCTTCCATGGAGTTCCAATTGTTGTGTGAGTGGTAAATGAAGCCGACATGCATGCACATTGAGTACCGAAAGATGGGAAGAAAGCCTTGTTGTGACAAGGTAGGGTTGAAAAAGGGCAAGTGGACGGCTGATGAAGATCAAATCTTGATCAAGTACATCCTAGCCCATGGTGAAGGTTCTTGGAGGACGTTACCGAAGAATGCAGGTGAGCTTTCGACGCTGTCACACTTTCTATTTTAGTCTGTTCGACCCGTTCTGACTTTTGATCGGTTATGCATGTTTTTAATGAAGGTTTGCTGAGGTGTGGGAAGAGTTGCAGATTGAGATGGATTAACTACCTGAGATCAGATTTAAAGAGAGGGAACATTACCAAAGAAGAGGAAGAGTTAATCATCAAGTTGCATGCCACACAGGGCAATAGGTGGTCACTCATAGCAGGACACCTACCAGGTAGAACAGACAATGAGATCAAGAACTACTGGAACTCTCATCTGAGCAGAAAATTAGTCCAATCTTCTACGTCAGATGGGACAAAAAGTTCCACTAGTTCTTCCGCTGGCAATCTTCCACCACCTGACCAGGTCGTGGAAGATTCAGCCAAGCGGCGCATGCCCATCCGGCCAAACACGAAGAAAAAGAAACCAAAACCCACAGCTACAGCACCACCACCGCCACCAGAGAAAGAGAGCCTATCTACTATTAGTAGCAGCGGCTCACTCGCCGGAGAAGAATTCACCTCTTGCATGCTAGATGAAATGCTCTGGGTTTCCGATATGATCCCGGCTTCTCCGGCAATGATTGTCGACCTAGAAGCCGAAACATGTTACTGGGATGGCTTGTTCAGCGCCGGAGGAGTACCGGATTCTGTTAGCACGGCCGGATCCTCATGGTCTCCGTCGTATCGCGGTGGCGGCGAAGCTTATGATCATGACATGTTATCGTGGCTGTGGGATGAGGAGGATTTCGGCAGCAGCGGCAGCAATGGCGGTGGAGTGTTTGATAATGACGGCTGTAATATGGCCGGAGATGATGAAAAGCATAATGCTATGGTTGCTTGGCTTCTTTCTTGAAATAGTTAGGTGATGGCATTGCTCATTTTTGTTTTGTTAACGTTACGTACATTTTTCTTAAATTCGTGGGGTTGATTTTCTTTTGTTTTCTAGTATACCTGTCCATTGTTGTTGATGTGCTATGTAAAATGTCCAAGTCGAGATCCTCCCTGTGCATGTGGGTACTGTGAAATTATTGGATATTGTAGCTGCTTATTTATGTACTACCATTCAAAAATAATTCTGATTTTATAATAAAAACTAATTTTAAAATTTAAAATTTAAATTTTAAATGAGAACAGTAATACAAATTAAGGCTAATGTAACACTTTAAAAGTGTCGATTCGGGTATTAATAATACTAAGTTGAACCCATTACAACACTTTTACAAGTATTAACTTAGGCGATGTTTCATTGGATCTAACACAACACTTTAAAAATTTTAGGTGACACTTTTCAAAGGTTTAATTAAAACTTTATAAGTTAGTATAACATTTGAATAAGTGTTGCTAGAAAAGTGTTATGATATCTCTAATTTGTAGGAGTGGAATGTCTCCGGTCATATTGCCTACATTTAAGTCTCATTTAATTTTTAATATTAAATTATAATTATTTATATTCTAAAATTTAAAACAATAAAATTTATTATAATAAATTGAAATAAACTTCAAATTATTTTGTCAGTTATAGATATTATAAATAACTTTATAAAATTAGAGAAAATCTTAGAAAAAACTGCATTTTTTCTAAGCTTAAGGAAAAAATGGAGTCGCACCCACTCTCTCTAAAATATTTACTCTCCCCTACCTCTAATGTAACCCTAACGACAACCCAGGAGGGGGCCGCCGCCGCCGCCGGCGGCGGCGGCGGCGGCGGCGGCAACGGCCTAATCCGGCGATTCCCTCCACCCTAATCACATCCCCCAACATCCCTACCCCAGTACCCCTGCTACACCGAGTTTTTCCGCCAGATCTAATCAAGAATTATAGTCGTTTTGGTGTCGTTTTTCTGGTCAGATCTGACCTTCAGGTACCGGAAGTTTTTTGGACTGTTTGTTGTCGTCCCACGGCGGCGTTGGACCGGAGAAGAGTATCCTGGCGGCGGTGGCAGGCGTCGACAGCTACCGCGGCAGCGTAAACTCCGGCGTATCGAGACCCTAAACGATTTGACTCAGTCAGTATGGTTCAAATCTCGTCAGCTAACAGTTGAATCTTACTCTAGTGATAGTAAGGTTGGAGGGGTTATTCTCCATTTTTATTTTATTTTTATACTTTTTAAATTTTTTTTCAGGTGCGTGGCTATTAATTTTCAGTGTTTAGTTTATTTTCCTTTTTCATCATTGTTGGGATAGTGGATCAAGCTATATCTTTTTTGATGGAATAATTAGTGGCGTTAACTTCTGATCTGGTCTATATGTTGGTACATGAGAAATCAAGGTTGAGGTAGTTACAACAATTTACCTTTGGCGATTCCATTCATATTTATAGTGAACTCAATCCATTAGGATGTTTATGCCATTCACATCGTTAACTCGATTGAATTGGTGTTTAGATCGTTTATTCGGTATTCTTTTAGGATGTTTAGTCCAATCACAACTGAATTGGTCTCTAGATCGCCCATTCAGTATTCTTTAGGATGTTTAGGCCAATTATATTGTTAATTCGATTTAACTAGTCTTTAAATCGTTTATTCGGTATCCTTTTAGAATGTTGAGGTCATTCATACCTGATTGAATTGGTCATTAAGATCGTTTATTCGGTGCCCTTTTCAATTTGAGTTAGAGATTAATGCCATATGTATCATCTTATTGCCACTGAGGCCTTAGACTGAAATAGTAATATTCAGTTAGTGCTCTTGTGTAAATGAGATTATCCCATAGCCTGATATTCACTCAAGTGTAGGTCTTTTGATCATTTTTATTAATGAAAATGGTTGGATTCCCAAACATTATCGTAAAAAAGAAGAAGATATTTTTACCATAAATGTTCTAATTTTTTTATAAATTTAAATATTATATTTTTAAAGTGAAAACAAGTAATAATATGTAATTAAATGTAAAAATAAAAAAAATATTAAAAAATATTTTTAAAATTTTAAAATTGCATATAATTTAATTAATGCATTATATAAGATAAGAAATAGGTGGTCTATCAATAACGTTATGGACAGATCGTCTATAATGAGACTGACTCATAAAATTATTGGACGGTCTAAAATAAAACGATATGAGAAACTGTTGCGGCTGCTGTTTACAAAATAATCTCCCCACTTTATGGAGTATAACGTCTACTTGCCTAACCCCACTTCTAATTATTGTGAATTGTCAAATGTCGATTCATCCACACAAACTTGTCTGTGTTGAATAATTGAGTGACCAGGGAGTGAAAATAGGTCTATTGTTGTTATGTTTATCTAATTATTTATATGAAGTCGTGCTCTAACAAAAGTCAAATCGTATTAGGCGTAAGTATATTATTTTTGTAATGGAAAACGATAAATATTAGAGTCCGTCTCTTGAAACACGATCTTTCCATAAGACCAATTATTGTTATGTTTATCTAATTATTTATATGAAGTCGTGCTCTAACAAAAGTCAAATCATATTAGGCGTAACTATATTATTTTTGTAATGGAAAACGATAAATATTAGAATCCGTCTCTTGAAAGACGGTGTTTCCATAAGTTATGGAAAGACCAAGACTTAAAGTGTAAATTAAAAGAAATTAAGATAAAATTTTTGGGTTGCATGAACCGGGTTATAAATTTTATAACTACTGCATGTTTCATACTAAAACTTTAATATTGCAACTAAGACCTTTTACCTTTTATTATTCTAATCAAATCCCATTTTAAAGATAAATATATGGAAAGACCGTCTTTCCCAAGACTTTGCCTAAATATTATGGGCAAATTTTCATTTGAGTTCGTATTCATTTCTATAAATAACGGAACAATTGATGATTTATAACTCAGATATTATATTTTAAACTTAAATATTTTCCACTTTCACTTAAATACACGACTACTAAGCCTACAGTATTCATTTTGTGTCATTTTAATGAATTTTTGTTTACTCATGTGTGTCTATCTATTGATTTATTTACAAAAGTAGCTTTTGCGCTAATTTCATAAGGTGTCGATACAAATATAATTATAATAAAGAAATTAATTATATAAATTTGTAAAGGGACTGTCAAAATATTAGATCGATTGATTTATCTTGGTAAATAAATCAGGGCAAAGTCTTGGGAAATACCTTATTTTCATAGACTTATGGAAAGACGAGATTTAATTTTAATAATGAAAAATAAAAGGTCTTTGTTGTAGTATTAAAAATTTATTATGGAATATGTAGTAGTTATAATATTTATAACTCAATTCATGCAACCCAAAAATTTTATCTTCATTTCTTTTAATTTACACTTTAAACTTTGGCATTTCCATGTCTTATGAAAAGTCCGTCTTTCAAGAGACAAACCTATAAACTAAAGTGTGGCTAAACAGCTGTGTAACTAATTAAGCGTAGCGAAATAAATGCTGCATCTGGAAGCGTCGGAAAACGGGCATGATGGCCGGTCCTTTTCCTGGCTATTTTTCTCGACAATTCAGTTTCCTCAATTATTTTTCAATAATAAATCGTCATTCCCCGCCTAATTATTATTGAAAAACTGGTCCCTCCCGCACCCACATTAATAGTACAAACTAACACGCACGTTGAATTCTGTGACTTATTGATTGAGCAGATCATATATTGATACGTTTACACCGTGGTGCAGCTTAGATTTATCGTAACACTTTTATAACTATTATAAAAGTGTTATAATAGCTTATAAAATATTGTTAACATTTTTGAAAAGCGTTATTTAAATTTTGAAAAGTGTTGTGTTGGGTCTACTTGTTAAAGTCTTGCAATAAGTCCAACTTAGTATTTTTAACACATGACCGACACTTTCAAAATATTACATTAGTTTTAGTTTTCAATTGCTATAGATTAACTGAGCTGAATTCAAGATAAATTAATAAATGTAGATTACTTTATAAATAAAGTGGTTTAGTTTAGTACTTTACTTACCCTTTGATGATACCGTCTCACCGTAACTTATGGTGGGATAAAGTACAGAGTACAGTTTTGGAAATGACAAAAAATAACTTATGTCATCTCTCATCGTTAAACAATTGTATTTAAAACCTTCGCCTCACCATAAGATTATGTGAGACCGTTTTACCCAAGTCTTCGTACATTAGTTAATTCGTACTCTCTCTGTCAAATCTGTATTTGCACTCTTTTTTGGTCAGCTTTCTTAAGTCACGTTTGACCCTAAATTTCTGTTGGTATGCTTTGAATATGTATTAGCCGCTTCGACAGGTTGGTACGGGGGTCTCGCTGCCCGGTCAGCGAGTCGGGGGGTCCAGGGGGGCGGAGTCGCCCCCGGTCCGATGGTATAGCTTGTCTCTTTATTGGACTGCTGTTGATTTGGGCCGAATAGTGTTTTGGCCCAGTTTGTTAGGGTTTAGTGGAGACAGCATATAAAGTGTCTCTCTTCTCCCTGTAAACATTAATTCTGATATAGTGAATCCGTCTCCCGTGGATGTAGCAAAAATTTGGTGAACCACGTAAATCTTGTGTCTTGTTATTTTCGTTCATATTTTCTGTTCTTTCTCCATTCCGCACAACAAACTGGTATCAGAGCGGTTTCCTTTTCCGGTGAGATCCGTAGTGTGTGTATCGGATTCCGGGCTCATCAGATCGGGGCTGATCGGGGAGAAAGATGCCTAGGTTGAACGTGAAGATCGACAAGTTTACTGGGAGAAACAGTTTCAGTTTATGGCAGATCAAGATGCGAGCTTTGCTGAAACAACAAGGTTTGTGGACTCCGCTGACGAAGGATTTCGCGAGCAGTTCTGGCGATGTGGTGGGTCTAGAAGAAAAGGCACACTCGACGATTATGCTGTGTCTCGTGGACGAAATCATCACTGAGGTCTCAGATCAGGAGACTGCTGCACAACTGTGGCTGAAGTTGGAGAGTTTGTATATGACGAAATCTCAAACCAACAAGCTGCTTCTGAAACAACGCCTCTTCGGTCTCCGAATGCAAGAAGGTACGCAACTCGGAGACCATCTAGAGCAATTGAATACTTTGTTATTAGAATTGCGAAATATAGATGTGAAAATTGAAGATGAAGATGCTGCTTTGATTTTGCTAGTGTCTTTACCGCTTTCGTATGAGAATTTTGTTCAGTCATTTATTGTTGGTAAAGATTCCGTGTCTCTAGAGGAAGTTAGATCCTCTCTCCATAGTAGAGAGTTGCGACATAAGGCAAACGGTATAGGTACAGAAAGCCAGGCCTCTGGCTTGTTTGCTCGTGACGGAAACACAAAGGGCAAGGGAACCGGCAGTAAGAAGAAGGGCAAGAAGTCATCTTCAAAGGGTCACAAGGCCAATGATGTTTGTAACTACTGTAAGGAGAAGGGGCATTGGAAAAAGGAGTGTCCGAAGAAGGCTAGTAAATCTGGGAGTACATCTGGTACTGCTACTGTGGCTGAAGGGGATTTCAGTTCTGAAGATGAATTTGCTCTAGCTGCTACTGGGCAAAATAATTATCCTAATGCGTGGTTTCTTGATTCTGGGGCATCTTACCATATATGCCCAAGGAGAGATTATTTCTCAACTTATGAGCAAGCTGAGGGCATCATTACTACGACAAATGGTGTTGCGTACAAAGTAGTTGGGATTGGTTCAATCAAGATCAGGACGCATGATGGTAGTTTCTGTACTTTGAACGATGTCAGGCATGTTCCATCGATGACAAAGAATCTGATTTCTCTTCCTACGTTGGATAGAAAGGGTTTCGTCTACTCAGGGAGTGATGGAGTTCTGTGTGTCTGCAAAGGTTCTAGGCTAGCTCTGAAAGGTGTTCTGCATAGTACTTTGTATTTTCTACAAGGTTCCACGGTTATGGATTCTGTTAATGTTGCATCTTCGGAGGTTCACCAGGATGATATGACTAAGTTATGGCATATGAGGCTTGGTCACATGGGTGAAAGAGGGATGTAGATTCTGTCGAAATATGATCTTCTTGGTGGCCACAAGGTCAAGAGCTTGGACTTCTGTGAGCATTGCATTTTTGGGAAGCATCACCGCAGAAAGTTTCCTAAGGCGATTCATAGAACAAAGGGCACATTGGATTACATCCATTCTGATTGTTGGGGACCTTCCCAAGTTGAGTCACTGGGAGGTCACAGGTACTTTGTTTCTCTGATTGATGATTACTCAAGGATGACTTGGGTTATCATGATGAAACATAAGAGTGAAGCTTTCTCGAAGTTCAAGGAGTGGAAAGCTTTGGTGGAGAATCAGACTGGGAAGAAGATCAAGAGGCTTCGAACTGATAATGGGCTGGAATTCTGCTCATCTGAGTTTGATCAGTTTTGTAGGGATGAAGGGATT
Source organism: Rubia yunnanensis (assembly GCA_037428765.1). NCBI lineage: Eukaryota > Viridiplantae > Streptophyta > Magnoliopsida > Gentianales > Rubiaceae > Rubia > Rubia yunnanensis. The sequence continues at coordinate 659,619 of JALMRO010000025.1, read as the reverse complement.
GCTCGTCATCATACAGTCAGGAATACGCCACAGCAGAATGGCGTAGCTGAGCGGATGAATCAGACATTGCTGGCGAGAGTGAGGTGCATGCTCTCTAATGCTGGTTTGGAAAGGAGATTCTGGGTAGAGGCGGTGAGTACAGCTTGTTACTTGATCAACCGCGGGCCTCACACGGGTATAGAGTGCAAAATACCTATGGAGCTGTGGTCAGGTAAAGTTGTTGATTACTCCAAGTTAAAAGTTTTTGGTTGTACTTCTTATTATCATGTTAGTGATGGTAAGTTAGAGCCCCGAGCCAAGAAGGGTGTCTTTGTGGGTTATGGAAATGGAGTTAAAGGCTCCAGGATATGGTCTCCATCTGAGAAGAGGGTTATTCTGAGCAGGGACGTTGTCTTTGATGAAAATTCTTTGCTTAGATCTATGGTGAAGCCCACAGTTGTGCTAGAAACTAGTGGAGTTGATAAACAGGTGGAGCTTGAAGTCACTCAAGGTGAAAATAGATTGGAACAATTTGAGGTGGATCAAGAGCCACAGACAGAATCTGAGATACCGAAATCTCCACCACCAGATCCTCAACCATGAGGAGCTACAGTCCGCAGTTTAGCTCGGGACCGACCCAGGAGGGTTGGAGTTGGGGCTCCCAAGAGATATGGGTTTGAGGATATGGTGGGTTATGCACTAAAGGTTGCTGAGGAGGTGGATACTCATGAGCCATCCACCTACAAAGAAGCTGTTTCAGGTACTGATGCTGACAAATGGTTTGTAGCAATGGGAGATGAGATGGAGTCCCTCCAGAAGAATCAGACATGGGATTTGGTTCAACAGCCTCAAGGGAGAAAGGTTATCACTTGCAAATGGGTTTTCAAGAAAAAGGAAGGGATATCACCTACAGAGGGAGTCAAGTACAAGGCTAGAGTTGTTGCTAGAGGTTTCAGTCAGAGAGAGGGAGTAGATTACAATGAGATTTTCTCATTAGTGGTCAGACACACTTCCATCAGGGTGTTGCTAGTTATAGTGACACATCAGGATTTGGAGCTTGAACAACTTGATGTGAAGACCGCTTTTCTACACGGAGAGTTGGAGGAAGAGTTATACATGACCCAGCTAGATGGTTTCCAAGTTCCTGGCAAGGAAAAATATGTTTGCAAGTTGAAGAAGTCCTTATATGGGCTTAAGTAGTCTCCGAGGCAGTGGTACAAGAGATTTGACAGCTACATGCTTGAGTTGGGCTACACAAGGAGTTCATATGATTGTTGTGTCTACTACAGCAAGTTGAGAGATGAGTCATTCATTTATCTGGTGTTTCATGTAGATGACATGTTGATAGCCTCAAAGAGTAAGCATGAGGTTCAGAAGTTGAAAGGACTTCTTAGTGCTGAGTTTGAGATGAAGGATCTGGGTGTAGCTCGGAAGATACTAGGAATGGAGATTCTTAGGGATCGAAGTCAGCGGAAGCTTTTCTTGTCACAGAAAGGCTACATTCAGAAAGTGTTGGCTAGGTTTGGCATGTTTACAGCGAAGCCTATAGACACTCCTAGTGCTGCAAATATCCATCTCACCACCATGTTTGCTCCTCAGTCAGACGAGGAGATGGAGTATATGTCTCGGGTTCCTTATGCCAGCGCGGTGGGGAGTTTGATGTATGTTATGGTTTGCACGAGGCCAGATTTAGCACAGGCAGTCAGTGTTGTGAGCAGGTTCATGGGGCAACCAGGAAAGGAACATTGGCAAGCTGTGAAGAGGATTTTCAGGTATTTTAGAGGTACGTCTGATGTGGGTCTCATTTATGGAGGTGATACCGAGTGCTTAGTTACAGGCTACTCTGATTCTGATTATGCTAGTGATGTTGACACGAGGAGATCGATGACTGGTTATGTATTCACTTTGGGAGGTTCTGTGGTTAGTTGGAAGGCGACTTTGCAACCTACAGTGACGTTGTCTACTACGGAAGCAGAGTACATGGCTCTGACAGAGGCTGCAAAGGAGGGAATATGGCTGAAAGGGCTGGTTAGTGATCTTGGTCTACATCATGATCAGGCTACTGTGTATTGTGACAGCTTGAGTGCAATCTGCCTAGCCAAGGATCATGTCCATCATGAGAGGACCAAGCATATTGATGTCAGATATCATTTCCTGAGGAGTGAGAGGAGAATCAGGGTGAAGAAAGTGGGAACTGCTGACAACCCCGCTGATATGTTCACCAAACCTGTTCCACATAGCAAGCTTCAACATTGTTTGGACTTGCTGAACATCAGAGCTGATTAGGTGCTCTATGGGCAGTCCCGGGAGTGGAGGGATAAGTCTGCTCATCTAGCACTGTAATGGTGCGTCTGGAGTTTCTGCTTTGAGGATTCAAGTCAAGGTGGAGATTTGTTGGTATGCCTTGAATATGTATTAGCCGCTTCGAGAGGTTGGTACGGGGGTCTCGCTGCCCGGTCAGCGAGTCGGGGGGTCCAGGGGTGGCCTGGGGGTCCGGGGGGGCGGAGTCGCCCCCGGTCCGACGGTATAGCTTGTCTCTTTATTGGACTGCTGTTGATTTGAGCTGAATAGTGTTTTGGCCCAGTTTGTTAGAGTTTAGTGGAGACAGCATATAAAGTGTCTCTCTTCTCCCTGTAAACATTAATTCTGATATAGTGAATCCGTCTCCCGTGAATGTAGCCAAAATTTGGTGAACCACGTAAATATTTTGTCTTGTTATTTTCGTTCATATTTTCTATTTTTTCTCTATTCCGCACAACAATTTCAATTAGTGTATAGGTACTGTTATCATCATGTGAAATATGGTTAGATTCCTTGCATCATATATTTTCTAAATATCAAATTTTATATATCGTCGACATACGTACTAAACTTATTGGTGGTCAATTATGACTTGAAAAAATTGAACAAAAGAGTACAAATACAACTCGGACTAAGGGGGTAGTTGAATTAATCCTAATAAAATATTATATTGGATATAAATATGTACCGACAGTGGAATGATTCACACGAAATAGATTATAGGTAGAGAATGGAAGTTTCACTTTTGATTCAATGGTCAAAACTCGTCAGTCACTTGAGTTATATTTTACAAATACTTTAAATACTCTATATAAATAAATTTTATAATTTTCTAAGATATTTCCTCCGTTTCACTAAGAGTGACACACTTGTCTTATTGAATTATTTTTTTTAAAGACATACTTTTCATTTTGGCAAGATTCCTACAATCTCATCCACTCATTCTACATTTTACTTTTTACACTCAATTTCAACTTATAATTTTTTTTCACTTTAATTCAAGAGCGTAAACCTAGTGTGTCACTCTTAGTGAAATATATGTATATTTTGTAATGCTGATTTTGTCCACTTCGTTCAAGATTTAAATGGCAACTTCACTTTATGACAAATATTTACTTTTAAAGTATGATTTTCTCTTAGGCAAAGTTTTTGGGAAAGATGGTTTTTCCATAAACTTATAGAAATATGAGGTTTAATTAGAAAAATAAAAGGTAAAAGGTGTAAGTTGTAATATTAAAAATTTATTATGCAGCGTGTAGTAGTAATAAAGTCTATAGCCCGATTCATTTCTTCTAACTTACACTTTAAATCTTGGTCTTTTCATGACTTATGGAAAGACCATCTTTAAGAGATGGACTATTTCTCTTAATATTTGTATGTAAGCATTAAAATGAGTGACTTCCATCCGCTAATTATCCGATATACTTATCTGACCAACGGACAATGGATATACCTTTCGTTCGGTTAATATTGACACACTTTTCAAAAAGAATTATAACATGTGTTTTTAAATATCAAAACTTTACATATCGTCAGAATATAAATCAAATTTTATTAGAGGTTAAGTATGTTATGAAAAAATTGGCTGAAAAATGTGACGTATAAATGATAATTGAAAATGGCCATCCAATCCAAATCCAATCCACATTATCGTTCTTATACGTGGGAAATCCAACCCACATTATCGTTCTTATACGTGGGAGTGTGAAGAAATCCACAAGGATTTTCAGAAGCTGCTCAGAATTTAAACAGAAATTCAAAGAGGAAGAAGAAGGTTATTGAACTCAGTTTTTGGGAAAAATAATTCGGTGTATTGATAAGCTTAAGAACAAATATGTACAGAACCTCCTATATATACAGAGTCTAGCTGAGCTAATTACATAAGCTAACTACATGTACAACCTGCCAAAACCAACAAACAGAAATCAGTTACAAAACTACCAAAACTAACTATTTGTACAAAACTAACTAGCTGAGCTCCCACTTGCTTTCTTCAAAAGATCCGAGAACTTCCAGACGATTCTAGAAGATGCTAGAGGCATCCAGATGGATTAATGGTCTCATGCTCTCCTGATTCTCATGCTGGTCTATTGATCAGGGTTGATCAAGGCCTACAGAAGCATAGCAGATCAGTAGTAGCAGTTTTATATTCCTTCACCCCCTTCAAGATGAGGCATTTTGTGAAGCACAAAATCCCATCTTGGACAAAAGATGAACTGTGTAAACTGGAGGAAGTAACTCGGTAAAACCATCACCAATCTGATCATGAGAGTACACATGAAGATGATCAATAAAACCATCATTATAGGCATCCCAGACATAATGACAGTCTATTTCTATATGTTTAGTACGCTCATGAAACACTGAATTTTGAGTGGTATGAAGAGCAGCTATATTGTCACATTTCAAAGATATAGGAAGAGGGATTGAAATGTGTAGGTCTGAAAGTAGATAAGTAATCCACTTCAACTCAGAATAGTCATTGACATGGCTCGATATTCAGACTGAGTTGATGATTTGCTCACTGTGTGTTGCTTATTTGATTTCCAAGAAATTACTGGCCAAGAAAAACACAATATCTAGTGACAGACCTCCTCATGATCTTACAAGTGTTCTAGTCTGCATCACAATTGGCTGATAAAATAGGAGAATCCTGAGTTGGGAAGACTAGGCCATGAGATGGACAACCTTTCAAATACCTGACAATATGGACAATAGTTTTCCAGTGATGTTTAGATGGTGCTTGAACAAACTGGCTAAGTTGATGCACATAAAATGTGATGTCAGGTTTGGTAAAAGACATGTATAGTAGCCTCCCAATTAATCTCCTATATGGCCTTGGATTAGTAAGCAATAGAGCAGTATTGTCTTCAACTTGCCAAGAAGCAGGAAGAGGGGCAGATAGAGCTGTGCACTCAGTTAAATGCAGGCATTGATAATATCAGTAACATACTTATTCTGATTCAGAAAAATGCCCGCATTAGACCTAGCAATTTCTATTCCCAAAAAGAACTTGGCAGGTCCTAAGTTGGAAAACAACTTGTGAAGATAAGATTTGAGCTCTGCTAATTCAATTTCAGAAGAACCAGTGATCAAGACATCATGTACATAAATCAAAAGAATGAGAGATGACTGGCCACTGTGCCTAATGAATAAGAAATGATCATGTTTGAATTGTTGCAATTCAAATTTTATTAATTGCTTAAAGAATTCAGCATTCCATTCTCTGGATGCTTGTTTTAGACCATAGAGGGATTTCCGGAGCTCGTAGACCTGATGGGGAAGGGCCTTCTTATAACCACGTGGAGGTACCATATACAACTCTTCAGTGATATAATCATGCAAAAATGCATTATTCACATCTATTTGATGTAAATTCCAATTCTGAGATGATGTGATGGCTATAAGCAACCTGACTGTAACCTGCTTAGCCACATGTGAAACAGAATCAAAGCAGTCCACCCCTTCAATATGTGAATAACCCTTAGCTACCAGCCTAGCTTTATACCTCACCACTGAACCATCAGCCCTGCATTTTAATTTGAACACCCATTTGCACCCAATTGGCCTCTTTCCTGCAGGTAGAGAGACTAAGTGCCAAGTTTGTTTGCTCTCTAGTGCATTGATTTCTGCTTCCATGGCATGTACCCAATGCATATCACTACACGCTTGTTTATAAGTATGATGCTCATGGATTTTTGACAGTTTAGCAACAAAAGCACTATGAGTGGCAGAAAAGATTGGCATGAAGACATCAGAAGAAGATACATGACTGACTACAAAGTCCTGAATCCAATAAGGTTTATTCCTGACCCTAGTGCTTTGTCTAAGAACTGGTGGAACAATAGGATTTTGATTTTATGAGTTAGAAACAGGTTAATCAGTGAAAACATCTATGTGATATATGTGAGTGTGAGAAGGAGACATATGTCTATCAAGGTTAAACTCATGATATGATTGATCTGAATTATTATTAGGTGCACGATTATTTGATTGAGATGGATTAGTATGATAGGGGCATCATGTTCAGTGTGGATCATGGATTGTGGTTGTGAAACCTGATAAGTGGGATCAGGTATAGCAAGCTTATTATACTGACTATTGGACTGAAAAGGATTGATGTGTTCATGGAAAAGTATATCTCTAGTAATAAGGGCTTTTTTATTTACCAAATCATATACCTTATAACCTTTATGATTATAAGGATATCCTATGAATATGCATGGTTGTGATCCAGGACTGAATTTATGTTTGAGTGGACTGAGATTAGAGGCATAGCACAAAGATCCAAAGGTTCTACGAGAAGATAGACCAGGTGGTTTTCCATACAGGATTTCATATGGTGAATTCCAGTTTAAAATGGAAGAAGGCAGTCTGTTTCTGGTATATGTAGCTACTAGAACTGAATCTCCCCAAAAATGGAGTGGCAAATTTGATTGAAACATGAAATATCTTGCCACTTCAATCAAATGTCCATGTCTTCTTTCCACAACACCATTCTGTTGAGGAGTGTATGAACAAGATTTTTGATGAATAATTCCCAGAGACGCAAACAAAGACTGACATTCTTGATTTGTAAATTTTGTACCATTGTTATTTTTGATGACTTTAATGGTCTTGTTAAACTGAGTTTGTAGCATAAGTATGAAAGATTTCAGTAAACTATGGACTAAGACTTTGGACTTTAGCATGAAAGTCCAAGTAGCTTAGCTGTAATCTTCAACTATGGTTAAGAAGCGTTGTGCTCCATTAGTGGTTTTGACCCTAAAAGGCCTCCACACATCCATATGAACCAAATCAAAAATAGCAGAACCGTGAGACATTGAATCAGAAAAAGAATTTCTAGGTTCTTTTGCTAAAGAACAAATTGTACAAATTTTATTCAAAGTAGACCGATTCAAATGCTGCATTACAACACTAATGGATGGCCTACTGTGTAATGTAGATTTGGAATCTCTTGAATTTTTGACAGAGTGTATGGCCAGATACTTTCATGCATGTTACCTTGAAAGGAATTGTCTTGAATCTTGACACAGACCTATAATTGGTGGCTACTCTCCGTTCAAACATGTAGAGGTCATATTTTCAATTTATTTATAATTTCAAATAAAATGTTAATTATACGTCAAAAATGAAAATGAATATGCAACGCAATATCTGATCATACTTCACATTCATTTTTATATTGATCAAAATGTTAATGAAGTGTACTGAATTTTTTTTATAGTATTATTAAAGTAAATTAAATGTCAATAGATTAAATTTCTACTGAATTAATGAATTAAAATGTCCTGAATTGAAATGATAGTTACACGTGTAAAAGAATTCCGAAAACATAATAACTTGAGAATATATGTTAAGATGGATCCAACATAAAACATGACAATAATTTTACACATATAATAATAGAATTTAATGGTCGAAATTGGTTAAATTTGACTTGCAAAAGTTAAATTAAGTAATATGAAGCGAGACCGTTAAGGAATATAAATATTACTTGTAATTATAATTACAAGTAATATTTATATTTCCTAACATATTATTTGTAATTATAATTAAATTATATTTCCTTAACAGAGACAGATGGATTTTGTACCATAAAATTGTTGCAAAAAATAATACTCCCCCTGTTTCACCTGTTTCACTAGGATAAGTTTAGATAGTTGGATTTAGATGAAGAAAATAAGTGGATGAAAATGAATGTAGGAAATTAAAAGTTGAATGCGTAAATAGAATTAAAGGAATCTTGCTAAAATTGAAAAGTGTGCCAATATAAAAGAAATAACGTAAAAAGAAAAATAGGTCGTCAATAATAGAGAAACAGACGGAATAGTCGTACGTGGTAGGCGTTTTCACTTGCCATGATCATCAGGGAATCATCTCCCACAACATCGGATTCTAGTACACTGTTGCTAAATTTGTCACATATAATACCGCACCACAAAAAGTGACGCTTATTTTACACGTGAATTTTCTTTTCTGCGGTCCCAAACTTGTTTCTGCGGTCCCAAACTTGTTTCTGCCGGCGAGATTCTGAAGCTCATCAGTTTCTGGCCTGAGGCCCTGCACCTTTTCCATCCTCCTTCGGATTACTCGTCTGAGATTAGGAATGATTGTGAGTCGGGTGGATTTTGGTGGAAGTTTGCCCCATATTTGCATCAATGAATTTGTTGAATGAGATAAATATGGATATGAAAATGACACAGATCAAGGACAGTGGATCAGGGTAAATATAAATTCACATCTTTCCCATGTGAAATATAATGCATTAATTTCCTCCTTCAAAAACTGTAATACCACCATTATATTAAGATATTAACTTGCTTCATGTAAAAATTACGATAACTTGACAGAGATGTTCGTAACATATTAATACCCCTTCGCAGCGACAATTGTAACATCACTTAATCCAAAACAATTGTCCAAAATATAAACACGCTGGAAGACACAAATTGATGCATCAAACAAATGGAACCTTAATACGAAAAAAAACACGAAGGCACGATATGTACAATCAGATCGAGAAGTACAATCGTTGATACGCACGACAAAATCAAATTATTATGAACACAACGATTCGACCGATTAGGTCAAAAAATAAGAGAGTAATGTACATGTAAAGATTAACTTCACACTTATTCAGTACCAAAAATTTTAAAAATATATCAAGGCAAAGTGTTGGGAAAAGCCATCTTTCCATAGATGGAGTTTAATTAAAATAATAAAAGCTAAAAGGTCTTAGTTGCAACATTAAAAATTTATTATATGACGTGTAGTAGTAATAAAGTTCACAACCCGATTCATGAAACCAAAAAAATTTATCTTCATTTCTTCTAATTTGCACTTTAAACCTTGGTCCTTTCATGACTTATAGAAATACCGTCTTTCAAGAAACGTATCAATCAGAATAAACAAATTTTTTATAAAAAAAATAGATAAAGAAATGTAGAATTTTTGAGAGAGAATAAGGTGTGCGTTGGCACGAGGGTTTCAATTACTTTTTAATATCAGATATAATGTGACATTTTAATAGCGACACATAAGGAGCATACGCGTGTGGAAATTTAGCTACGTACTACATTATGTAAGCACACGTGACTAAACAGAAGATACCAAATTAGAAAAGTCGCGGATTACGTGGATCCTCAATTTCTAGCCGCCCTTATGATTAATGAGTCCGTCGTCTTTCTATAAGTCATGGAAAGATAAAAGTTAGAAGTTGAAATTAGAAGAAATAAAGATAAAATTTTTGGATTGCATAAATTGGATTACAAACTTTATAATCACTGCACGTTACATAATAAAATTTTACTATTGTAACTGAGATATCTTATATTTTATTATTTCAATTAAACATCATTTTTCCATTAAGATATGAAAACACGGTGTTTATCAAAACTTTGCCATAGTTACTAGCCATTTTATAACTTTTCTTAAGTTAATATTTTTGTAGAGTAACTAAAACAAATGGTTTAACTTAAACTATAAAATAATTATTATTGCTTAATAAATGTCAAAGTGTGTAATATGAAAATCTGTTGGAGCATTGGACTTGCTCCAATGATTATAGAGTGAAAATATTAAGATTAAATTATTTTTTTGGTCTCCTACAAAATATCTTTTACCATCTTTTGGTCTCCATTTGCAAAACAACCCTTAGACAGTACCCAACAAATTCAAAATGATATGTTTTGGTCACAAGAGGTGGTTTTCCGGTATAGCCATGTGTATAATAGTCACTTTACTAATTAAAATATTTTCAATTAAAAATCCATAATTTTAATATTTTCTTTTTCTTTATTTTTCGCCGCCGCCGCAGCCTTCCACCACCGCCACTGCCTTCCACCACCGCCGCTGCTTTCCACTGCCGCTGCCTTCCACCGCCCCGCACCACCGCCGCTGCATCACCGTCGTTGCAACTGCCGCCGCACCACCACCGCTCGTCTGGATTTAACTCCTCATTTACGCCTTCGCCACACCACCACCGCTCGTCTTCCGCTGCCACTGCCTTCCACCTTCCACCTTCCACCTTCCACCTTCCACCTTCCACCTTCCACCTTCCACCTTCCACCTTCCGCCGTTCACCTGCTGCCTTCCACTTGCTGCTTCCGCCATACCCGCCGCCGCTGCCTTCTGATAAAGTAATTTCTCTTAATGATTCTGATTAATGATGAAGAATATATATAGAGTACAAAGAAGACTAGTCTAAATATAACTCTAGTACTAGTCATGAACATGGAATAAAATATTACCTAATCATCTACTTGCTTTATTCTAACACCCCCTCAAGCAAAGCGTCAGATGCTCGCCGACGCAAAGCTTGGATCTGAAGAACTCGAACAACGGACGAGAGAGTCCCTTGGTGAAGATGTCAGCAATCTGAAGAGTAGTAGGAACATGAGCAACGCGCAGCTTGCCAGAAGTCACCAGCTCACGAACAAAATGATAATCAATATCGATATGCTTGGCCCGCTTGTGCGCCACCAGATTCTGAGCCAAGAAGATAGCACTACTGTTGTCGCATAATAACAACGGCGAACCAGAAAGCAGAACCCGAAGATCACAAAGCAAATGAGTGAGCCAAACAACCTCCGAAGCAGTGTTGGCAAGAGCACGATACTCAGACTCCGTACAGGAACGAGAAACAATGGATTGTTTCTTGGCACTCTAAGAAACAAGATTCCCACCCAGATAGACCACATATCCATAAGTGGTACGAAGAGTCTCCAGACAGCGAACCCAGTCAGCATCAGAATAGCCTAACACATCCGGAGTACTCGCGGAATGAAAAATCAAGCCAAAATGAAGAGTACCAGGAACATAATGCAAAATCCGTGTAACCGCAACAAAATGATCATCTCTAGGATCCTGAAGATACTAACTCATCGTGTTGACCGAGAAGGCCAAATCCAGACGAGTAATGGTGAGATACTGAAGCGCCCCGATAAGAGAACGATAAAGAGTAGGATCCTTGAACGGTGGACTAGTGGATCTGTGCAGCTGAGAACCAGCAATAAAAGGCATAGAAACTGGCACAACATCAGACATACCAGCCCGAGTCAGAATGTCCCGAGCATACTTTGCCTGGCCGAGAAGCAATCCAGAGGAAGTAGGAGAAACCTCAAGACCAAGAAAGTAATTAAGAGAACCAAGATCCTTGATTGCAAACTCCTTGTGCGTCCGAGTAATGAACTGACGAAGAAGAGCCGAGTCATTCCCAGTAAGAATAATGTCATCCACATACACAAGGAGGTACAACAAGGAGGTCCCCCGCGCCAGAACAAATAAAGAAGTGTCAGCCGAGCTGCACCAAAAACCAAGCTGAGTAAGATAGCTGCTAAACCGCTGAAACCAAGCTCGAGGAGCCTGCTTAAGACCATAAATGACCTTCCGCAGATGACAAACATAGTCCGGATGAGAAGAATCCTGATAACCAACTGGCTGCTTCATGTAGACAGGAGCATCCAGAACACCATTAAGAAAGGCGTTCTTGACATCCAGCTGATGAAGTGGCTAAGAACACATTGTGGCAATTGTAAGAACTGTCTGAACAGTGGAGGCTTTGTCCACAGGACTGAAAGTATGGTCAAAGTCAAAAACCCGAAATCTGCGAAAAACCTTGTGCCACAAGTCTGGCTTTGTGATGATCAATCGTACCATCCGGACGATACTTGAGCCGATAGACCCATTTGGAGCCAATGATGTTGGTATCCGAAGGTCGAGGCACCAAGTCCCAAGTGTGCTGACCACGAAGAGCAGACATCTCATCGTCCATAGCTGAAACCCAAGCTGGATCCCGAAGGCCCTGGCGATAATTCGTGGGCTCTGTCTGAGAAAGCAAGGCAACAGTAAGACCATGTACAACAATGTTTGAATAATCACGTCGCTGAATAGCACCAGTGGCTGACCGAGTGGCCATCCGATGAGTCCAAGGCGGAGGCGGCGAGATCGGAGGAGTAGGAATAGCGGACGGTACAGGGAAAGACTCGGAAGAGCCATCCGATCGGTGAGCCACAGACAAGGCCGAAGAAGGCGTGGCCGAGACTGGCTGCGGGATCGGGATCGGTGGCAGAGAAGGTTGAACCGGCGACGGAGAAGCTGGAACCGGATCCGGCGGGCACAAGGTGCAAAGTGACACGTGAGACAATGACAAAGCTGGCATAGAGATCACGGAGTTGCCATCAGGATCAAGAAAGGCAGAAACATCAAGGGCGGATGCGGAAGATCCCGAAGACTGAGAATGAGCAAAAGGAAAATACGTCTCATCAAAACGAGCATGACGAGTGGTGTAGACTCTGCCTGTAGAAACATCAAGACACCGAAAACCTTTGTACTGGGAGCTGTAACCAAGAAAAACACATGGAATGCTGCGGGGAGATAACTTGTGATCAGCATACGGTCAAATAAATGGAAAAAACTGGCACCCAAAAGGATGAAAATTCGAATAGCAAGGAGCACGACCATATAGAAGATCATAAGGCAAAGAACCATGCAAAACCGGAGTAGGCAGTCGATTGATTGTATATGCAGCTGCAGCAAATGCATCATCCCAGTAAGAGACAGGCAGATGCGAATGAAAAAGCATAGTAAGACCCATCTCAGCAACATGCCGATGTTTGCGCTCTGCACAACCATTCTGTTCTGGAGTGTAAGGACACGAGATCTGATGATGAATGCCCTTAGTGGCAAAATGACCCCGTAGGTGAGTATTCAAGAATTCAGTACCACCATCACTCTGAAACACCTTAATTTTGGATGAGAACTGATTCTCCACAAAAGCCTCAAATTGTAAGTAAGCATAAAAAAATCTGACTTGCGACGAAGTGGATAAAGCCAGGTGAAACGAGAATAGTCATCCAAAATTAAAGCATAGTATGAAAAACCATGTGTCGATAAAACAGGGGAAGGTCCCCATAAGCCACAATGAATCAAATCCAGTACATGTGTAGCACACTTATGGTTATCAACAAACGCCAACCGTTGACCTTTCGCCATAACACAGGGGCGCAAGCAACATGTTTAGGCAATAAAGAAGACAAATAAACTAAACCAGACTTATGCAAACTAGAGATGACTGACACCGATGCATGACCCAAGCGAGCATGCCACAACTCATAAGATGCCCGTCCTTTATTTTGCTATAAATGCGAGAAAAATGTTGAATCGCCTTTATCCAAAACATAGAGACCACCATCACTGTGGCCCCTGCCCACGACCGCCTTGGAAACTTTGTTCTGAATGACAAAGTTCTAATCATCAAAGGTGACAAAAGCGTTTAAATCTCTGGTTAGTTTACTAATAGACAACAGATTCTTAGTAACATCGGGAACAACCAGAACATCATACATGCATAAATTATCAGAAAGTTTAGCATCACGAACATGAGAGATTCGAATAGAAGCTCTATTACCAACAGAAACATGAGAATTACCAGAATATGGGGAGACAGACTCCAAGCCCGAGGCGGAGGATGCCATATGACTGGTGGCACCAGAGTCAACATACCAATTGGAGGATCGTGCAGTAGGCTCTAACTGCAACGATGACTGAAAACGCTCAGCCAGATGAGTGGAGTCTGTACGATTAGCTGAACCCTGAGAACCAATCTGAGCAAGCATCTTGTAACAAGTCGCAGTATAGTGACCGGGACGACCACACCAAGTACACTGCAGCAGGCCACGACCAGCCCCTGCCATGAACTAACCGTCGGACCTGCCACTTCGCCGTCCTCTGAAATGGCCTCCCTTGGCGGTGCGTGAACCGGACGCGCCGCCACCCCTCACCGGTACGTGATCCCACGTGCGGCTGGCCGAGGGAAAAACGCTTGCTGTAAAGGCGGCAGGCCCAGTGGCTGGGGTTGAATGGCCATGTAAATTTTTTAGAAAAGCTTCGTGGTTTTTGGCACGAGATAAAACAATGGCATACAACGGAGTAGGTGAGGAATTATTTAAAGGTGCAGAAAAATCCTTAAACTAAGTTCCAAGAGCAGTAAAACCAAATAAATTGATCATCATTTGGTACAGGAGAACCCATCATAGACAACTGCTCAAAAATTTCTTTAAATTGGAGATGAAGTTCATGAACTGTACCAGTCTTACGTATACCGTGGGCAGCAGCACAAAGACAAAGGATGGATGATGCACTGCTGTCGTGATAAATGAACTGAAGATTGTCCCAAATTTCCTTTGAAGTGGCACAGTCAGGTAAAACCGCCAAGGCCTCTGGGGTGAGAGAAGAAAAAAGAAGACTGCACACACGCTGATCTTCATCATCCCAAAGATCATAATCAGACCGGGCCTTCAAGTAAGCCTCCATGAGATCAGTCTTGGTGGCGGAGCTGCGAGTTGGAGTGGAACCAACGACCACAACATAGGAGACGGGAGAGGCGGTCGGAGGGTGAGGAGGAACGGTCAGACATAGCTTGGAACCATCAAGAAAACCATACAGCTTCTGGGGTAGGAGAACACAACCAGCTTGACGCTTCCACAACAAATAATTGGATGATGACAATTTGATAGTCATCATGTGGAGCAAGGTATTATAAGACAATTTATCGTCAGACATGATGAGAATAGAACAAAAAATTTGCAAGGATGAGGGGGGAGAAGGCTTGCGGCCGAAAGGAGAAGAGGGTTTTAGAACCAGGTTTGCTATGATACCATGATAAAGTAATTTCCCATAATGATCCTGATTAATGATGAAGAATATATATAGAGTACAAAGAAGACTAGTCTAAATATAACTCTAGTACTAGTCATCAACATGGAATAAAATATTACCTAATCATCTATTTGCTTTATTCTAACACCTTCCACCTGCCGCTATCTTCCGCTGCCTTCCACATGCGCTGTATCCAAATTCGCCAGATTGCACAACATCCCCATCAAGACGGATTTCGCCGAATGAGCGAGAAATTCAACACTAATTTCAGACACCGAACGAATCCGATTAACACCAAACAAAAAACTATGGTATCCGATTAAAACCGAACGAGCAATTCAACACTAATTTTAGACAAAATTCCCATTAAGACGTCTGCTTGAGGCGGCAGTGGCAGGCGAAAGACGAGCGGCAGTGGTAATGGGGTCTTTAATACTCTTGGTACTGAGGTACCAAAAGCTAGCCGACGTTCGGATGTATATTGCTCGAACAGAGCGGTAGCGGTGGAGTAGAGATCTCCAAATTTGCAAATGCGAAGATTGGATTCCATACCCCTCCTTTAGCGGCATGGATTTAAGAGTGGACCGCATCTGGCGGCAAGAGCGGCGGAGGCCGACGGAGGTGGTTGGAGCTGCTTTCCGAGCACCAAACGAAGTGGCGTCTGACAAAATTTTAGGCGGAAGATGAGCGGCGGAAGGCGGCGACAACGGTGGCAGGAAGAAGACGAGCGAAGAAGACGTATAATTTTCTTTTTCTTTTTCTTTTTATTTTTTAAACTCAGGGGTATACTGATCATTTTACACATTTTAACAAATTTTGGTTTGGGGACCAAACAAATCATTTTAAATTTTTTGGGTACTGAAAGAAGGCGGTACTGATCACGGAGACCAAAAGATAATATAAAATCATATGTAATCATATGTTTGGGACAAAAAAACCAATTTAATCTTATTTCAAAGTACAATCAAAATTCAGCTCCCAAAATTCAAACTTTAACTTTAAGAAAAAGTATTGAACCATACATCTCTATTCGTATATAATATTATTGGAGTAATTAATTTCTATCCTAAACCAATTAATATCATCTGTATGTGACTCATTATTTTGTATATTGACCCATTAATGTAAAACTCGTAACAATAATCATCACTAAAAGTTGAAGGCCCTTTTATATTTTAAAAATTGATACTCAGGCCTGCAGCCTTGCATAAGTGAATGTATGGATGATTTTTATTTTTATCTTGAAACGTGAAAAAGAGCCAGAGGTACATGAATAAACGAGAAAGAATTGTTGATATCTACTCCCATATCTCATATGTATTTGCACAAGCACTATTCTTTTAATCAAAATTAGTTAATTTAAAAAGTAAAAATGGGGTAATATATAAGATGATACAATACTTTTCATGAAATTAAAATAATCAACGGGAGGACACAAAGTTAGATACCACAAAGTCAATTAGTATATGGTACATTGTGGATACACACCACGCTGTTTCCTCATTAAATAAATTAACTTCAGTAAAAATTAATAAATCTACCTACTATTTAAGCATATAATTCTCTGCAATTTCACTTTTTATGTATACAAATTTTAACCAGGGATACAACCACGAGCCATATCCCAGAAATATAGAATAAATTGTGCCACCGTTTATCTTTCAAAGCGTAATGTTTTCAAGAACGAGAGGACACATTAAAGAAAGCCTAGCTTTCGTGTCTAAGAAACCAAGAAGTAAGAAAACATATTAAAATATTTCCAACTATCCTCTCGTTCTCGCGTTTTCCCAAATTACTGTTCATCATCCCTAGCATCAAGTCAATAACGGTTAAACCTCAGACTCCTCACTGGAACCACAAATCCCTCAACCACATAATAAGCCTTGACCGATCTAGAAGTTGCCGCTATGGCGACTCCCGCTGTCAAAAGCTTCGCCCAAGCACTTCAAACGCGAAATTCTCCAATTTCCACAACCCCTCCATCCAACCAAAATCTCATCTATGTTAAAGAACTAGCTGACAAACTAGCTGAAAAGCCTTTATGAAAAGTAAAATCTCACAAAATCAGTCAGTCAGCCTTTCTGAAAAGCAAAGAAGCTGACAATGTCATCCATGTTAAAGAAATGACAAGATACATTAACAATAAACATGGAGCCCCTAACTGTATGCTAAAACTGGATCTAACTAAGGCATTTGACAGAGTAAAATGGTCATTTCTCAATCAAATTCTGAAGAAATTTGGTTTTCTAGATCAATTTATCAAATTGATTCTAAATAACCTATCTAGTGCATGGTTCTCTATTATTATTAACTCCAAACTTGTAGGATTTTTCCAACCTTCAAGGGGGATCAAACAAGGAGA
Source organism: Rubia yunnanensis (assembly GCA_037428765.1). Classification (NCBI taxonomy): domain Eukaryota; kingdom Viridiplantae; phylum Streptophyta; class Magnoliopsida; order Gentianales; family Rubiaceae; genus Rubia; species Rubia yunnanensis. The sequence goes on along the minus strand of JALMRO010000025.1, from coordinate 642,317 downwards.
CCCTTTATCCCCTCTTTTGCTCAATATTTTTTCTAAATCTTTCTCTAGAAGCTTGACTTTTTATTTCCAAAATAAGAAGATGAATCTTTTTAAAACTCCTGCAAACAGTAGCACAATCTCACATCTATGCTATGCAGATTCTACAAGCCATTAGGACATCCATTAAAAGAATCAATGCTTTCTTAAATGTGTTTGAGGAAACCAGTGGTCAAAAGATAAACTATGAAAAAAGAAATTTCTTCTTTAGCAAACATACCTCTCTAACACATCTAAGAATGATTAGTAATACTCTAGATATGTCCAAAGGTGTTTTCCCATATATATATTTAGGGTGCCCAATATACACTGGTCTAACAAAAGACATACACTTTCAGCCCCTAATGGAAAAATATGATAAAAATTTGAAATCACGGAAAAACAAATGACTAAGTTCTGCTGGAAGGTTGACACTTATGAAATCTGTCCTCTTTGCTATTCCACAGCATTTGTGGGCTATCATGACTCCACCACAATCAGTAATTAAGAAACTGAACAGGAAAATCTTCAATTTCTTTTGGGGTGAGCATGAAACTGGTTTTAAAAAAGTGTGGAGGAGCATCACAAACATGAGTTATCCAGCAAATCAGAATTGTATTGGGATCATAAGCATAAATGAAATAATTAGGACTTTCTCCTTAAAACTGTGGTGGAACCTGCAGAAGGAGAAACTCTATGGGCTAAATTCCTATGGTCCATTCTTAATAACCAAAGAAGATCCCAAACCTGTAAAAGAATTCAAAAGGTCAATCAATTTGCTGAAAGCCAAACAAGAATAATACATGGCAATGGTTTAGCAGACTTTTTCACTACTAACTAGACTGGAATAGGACCACTGCAAGACATTGTAGACCCACATATATATACAGTGGTTCCACCAAACACTACCATCCAACAATTTGTAAACATGAAGTCAAGCTTCCTACATGCTTTTCAATCACTGCTTAACACAATTTTTCTCATGTTGTTGGAACTAGAGGTCCACCCTTTTAAACATGATAGGTTGGTGTGGAAGTCATCAAGCAATGGGGATTTCAGTTTTAAATCAGCATACAAGGTGGTAGCCCAAAAGAAATCTAAAATCAGAATTCTTAAAAAGGTATGGTTCCCAAAACTGCCAAAGAAAATTGCAATTTTCATGTGGAAACTTTCAAATGCAATTTTACCTTTTGATGACATACTGATCTTCACTAACATTTCTCTAGCATCTAAATGCCCACTCTGCACTAATGCTGACACATTGAGCCACAGTTTTAATGAGTGTTCTCTGACTATAGACTTGTGGAATTTTTTTGACTATATGATAGGACTGAGGCACCAACATTTCAACTCTATTTTTGACAGACTATCACATTACATGTCATATAATGGAGAGTCAATAATACACTCTACCTTAATCACCATATTTCCATCTCTCATTTGTTGGCATATCTTGAAAGCAAGAAACAACCTAATTTTCGATAACATTAAGCCAAACAGAAAGAAGGTGATAGATAAAATCAAAAGAGACATGTTCCTCATATTTTACACTAAACTAGAGGTTAGTAGAAAGATTTCTGATAAACACTGGGTCACAATTGGTCTCATGTCATTTCTAAAAAAACCCCACTACCAAGAATTAATTGCATCACATGGTCTAAACCTAGTATGGAATACAAAATCAACATAGATGCATCATGGAAGCTGGGGGGCCTCTGTGGGATTGGTATAATAATTAGAAATAAATAGGGGAACTTTGTAAAGGCTTGCTATAAATATGATAGGGCTATAACAAGCTTCAATTATGAACTTATGACTTTAAAGGAAGGATTGTTATTTGCAATTACACAAAGACTAAACTCCTTCTCCCTTGAAACTGATTGTGCTATGCTACTGGAGGTGGTGAAAGACCCCCTCAAAGCTCCATGGGAATCTTATCACTTAGCTTCTGAACTCCAACAGAACATGAGTGACCTGACAATCACACATACATTTAGAGAAGGAAATATGGTTGCTAATAGATTAAGTAAACTGGGAAGGGATTGGGAAACAAAAATTTTAAACTTCCAAGACCTTGACCAGAGAACCAAAGGACTTCTATCTCTAGATAAAGCCCGGATACCTGCACTTAGACTTTAGAATGGATACTGCTGATTTGGAAATGAAAATGCAGGATGGCAGAAGAGACAAGGTGCAAGCTGAGATGATCAAAAGGAAAAGCCATCTCAATCAAGACTACATCTCCAGGGATAAATCAATATACATGAGATGCAGGACACTTACAAGTATCGACAACAAACTAAAGCTAATCCATGGAAGAATCACATAGGAGATACAAATAGAGACGAGCCAACGTGAAAACAAGCTCAAATATAAAATTAGTGAACAGAGGAACATCCATTCTTTTGGCTGGTCTTACTTTTGGTAAAACCTTTAGGCGATGGAGAAACCTAGGATAAAAAGTTCATCATGGGTAATCTATGACTGGGGTCTAGATTATCCTAAGATCATTTGGATTGTAAACAATTACTTAGGAGTCTTTTGGAGATTCGGCCAATTCTCCTACACTAACACGAGGGGTGGAGGTGTGGTGATTGGAAACATCTCCAAAACTCTCCTTCGTAAAAACTGGAAAATCACATTATTATTTGTGCTTTTGAACCCAAAGTTCAAGTCCTTACTTGAACACGATGTAATTTTGTATAATTCGTTTAAAGAGGTTGGGGAACCTAATACATAATCTCCCATACATATGGGTTTTATCTAAAAATAAATAAAAATAAGAAACCAACGAGTAATTGTGACAATATACGTGTAACAAAGATAAGCGTCACAAAATAATTGTAATATCCTAAGGTATAATTGTTTTCATGGCACTTAAAATATAGTGAAAAGTAAAATTCTGTAGCGTGAATTAATACATCAATATAACTTAGTAACCTACATATAAATGCATCCAAAATTTAGTGACACATAAAATTCAAATGTATCATGACACTTTTACATGTCACAAAAATTGTATCATATTGTAAATACTGATTTTATTTAGAGAAAATAAATATTCCCTCTGTCCCAGTCATTTCTTCCTACTTTTTGATCAACTTTTCTGCATGCCATGTTAGACCACTGATAACTTTAGTTACACATACTTATAGTGTATCAAAAATTGATATTCAGAAAATACATGATGCAGAGAACATCTAACAACATCTCACATGATGATATTGTGATGCAGGGTGAATGGTGGCGGAAATTGAAGAAGCGATGAATTGCCGCAAATGTTCGATACGGTTTTGAGGATAAATTTTGCGTCCGGACTCGGAATCAGGCAATTTTGGATGTGTTGGAACCGTCTCGACGAGCACTGCATAAAAAACGTCACTCCATTTTCCGATTTGAGGTTTTTTAAGTCCTCAAAAAAGCAATTTACTATTTTTGAGTGTTTTTCAATTTTCGTTCAATTTTAAAATTTATTAATTCCGAATTTCCTTTTTCTTTCGGTTTTTTTCGAATTCATAATTTAAGGACCTTTTGTATTTTTGAAAATTTCATCTTTTCATAATAATATTTTCGAGAATTATTTTCACTCTGGTGGATTCCATAACCAAACCTAGGATTCGTGCTTGCGAATCTTTTTTTCAATTATTCCAACTGCGTCACATTGGTGTTTATATACCAATTAAAATTTATGATCAAATATGACGTTGAGAAAGTTGACAAAAAATGTGCAGAAATGATTGAGACCAAAAGAGTATAAAAATCATCATGAGAGGTAGGGAGTTCATTTTTCTGTTTTGAAATGATTAACTTCAAATCACATTCTTTTAATAGAAAGTGAAGCATCTTACCACTTATGTTACGGTTTCAGGAAAACCAATCCTTCCTCCACTTTCTTCGGCTTTCCCTCATTTTATAAACTCAACGCATTCCCACATTTCCAATCAATTCATTTCCTCTGTATATTATACAGATCCAATGTCACAAAAATAAAAAAAAACCAACGTTACAAAAACACAAAAAATACCAATAACACACAATATTGGAAGATCAAAATGGGTGGCAAAGTCCTCATGATCTCCATGGCGTTCCTCCTCGTGGCGGCGATGGGGATGAACGGGGCCCACGCGGCCGGCCTCATCGACCTGGGAACCGTCTCCCAGTTCTGCAAGCTGACCCCGTTCGAGGAAATTTGTGTGAAGACGATAGAGCCGGTGGCACGGAACCACAAGTCCGACGCGAAGGATTACCTGATCGCGATGCTTAATGCGACGGTCAAGGAGGTGCACGCTGGAATGACGGTTACCACCAACACGGATCACGATATCGCGAAGGATGATGGGTTGTACCATATGGCAGTTGAAGATTGCAAGGAGATGTTGAGTTACGCCGTTGAAGAACTTCAGGTAAGCTAAATCTTTTTAAGATAAAATTGTTGAAATGATACTTTTTTTTCATCAAAATTCACAATTTAATTCCCTGTTTTTAAATTTGTCATTTATACTACAAAAAGGTGTTTTTCAGCCAAAGTTAGATACTACCATTTTAGATAAAAATGGTCTCTACATTACACCTAATTTTAATTGAAATATTTTTGAGGCATTATTAAAAGTTTGAACATCTATAAAGGATTAATTAAAAAAAAATAAAAGCTACGAATTTCAATAAAGAGTAGTTACATCTTTGCACATTTGCTCAATCTTTTATTAACCATCATATCCATTTTATTTTACTCTTAAAATAACTAATCATATCAAAATTTTCACTTTTCCTAGATAACCCCATATTTTAGAGAAAATTTGGATACGAGATCTACATGTAGCAAATGTCTATCCTAGTAGTTTTTTATGTGACAATTACTAGTACATTTAAAATTTAGTGAACATTTTTTCACCCTATTTTGTCAAGTTAAAACTAGTCGCACACTTTTCATTTCGACCCGCCTCAATTAAAGTTGATTTTTAATTTATTTCATAACTTAAAAAGAAGTTAACTTGCGTTATTTCCCCCACCTAAAACATAGCAGCACGTAACTTATCGTACATTTACACGTCCAGCATTTCTCCACATATAAAATTTTCTGACAAAACATAAAAAGACCATCGTTACTAAAATTCATGAGTTTGCCCTAATTACAGGCCGCCCTATCAACGGTGGGAGACTACCAGCTCCACACCCTCAGCGACCGCGTCGACGAGCTCCTCAACTGGCTCTCCGCCGTCTACAGCTACCAGACCTACTGCATCGACGAGTTCGAGAACTCCGGCTTCCAGCCCAACATCAAGAAGGGCCTCCTCAGCGCCACCGAGCTCACCAACAACGCCATCAACATCATCGCCCAGATCACCGACCTCATGAAGGGCATGAACGTCGGCGGCCTGCTCAAGGACATGAGCACCAACTTTCAGATGGGAGGGAAGGTTTCCGGGTCCATCGGCAACGGCCGCTTCCTCGACGAGGTTTCCGGCGGGTTGGGTCACGACGGTTTGCCTAATTGGGTGGAGCCGAGCGACCGGAAGCTCTTGGGCCGCGGTGGAGGCCACAGAGACAAAAACGGTAATGTTAGTGTGATAGATTTTTTCTCACTTTTCTGCGCCAACAATTATGCATGTGGCAGGAGAATTTGAATTTGGAGTGACCCAATCAAATTTCGGTCTAATAAGGAATTAGAGGTAGCGTATAAATATTCCGGTAACACTTATTAAAATGTTACAGTAACACTTTATTTAACCTTTAAAAAATGTTACTTAAATTTTAAAAAGTGTTACATTAGATTTAATGCACCATTACCTAGGGCAATACTTGTAGAAAATGTTGCAGCAGGTCCAACTCAGTATTTTTAGTATCTAAACTGACACATTTAAAGTTTTACATTAACTTTAGTTTGTATTAGTGCCTTAATTAGTTGGGATAGACGAAAATAGAAAGTATGAATTTTTGAGTGGGACGAAGGGATTACCAATTTACAATTTTTTCCTCTTAACACACCTTCTCACGTGCAACGGTATTATTTATTGCACAAACATGAGCATTAAGAAGTCATGGTATACGTCCACTAAATCAATCAAGTCGACCTTAAACTTTGATATCTTATTAAAGTCACAGATTTCTATTAGAAAATCAATTACTTCTACATAGAGATGACACGTGATATTATCTTGATTTTTCCTCTAAACAGGTAAACTGCAAGGTGGCGGTGGACACCATAAGAAACCGAGTGGTGGTGGTGGCGGCGGCACTAGCGGTGGCGGTGCAGGTACACCCGATGCGGTGGTGGCGAAAGACGGAAGTGGGAAATACAAGACTATCACGGATGCGCTGAGAGCTTATAATCCGGCAAAGAAAGGCGTGAATACGAAATACACAATTTACGTAAAAGCTGGGGTTTATGACGAGAGCGTTCTGGTGGATAAGAACCAGGTGAATGTGTATATCTATGGCGATGGCATTGGAAAGACCATTATTACAGGGAAGAAGAACTTTGCCCTAATGAACATCCAAACCTCAAATACAGCCACGTTTGGTAAGTCCGAAAATTTTCAATTCCATCAAATAACCTCTCTTTTACAAATGAATTTTACTTATTTATTTGTTTTCGCAACTAGAATTAATTTTACTGAACCTAATTGAGTTGAATCAATGCCTTAACTAAAGTTCCTATGTGTAATGCCTAAATTAAAATTTTCAGAAGTTACGCTTTTTTGGGGCATCCATGACACTCAAATGTGCCGCTAAATTATTAGTGACACTTTGTGAAGCAGCTCTTTTCAGTGTGTCACTAAACTATTGTGATGCGTTGAAGCATTGTTATATTTTTTGTGATGCTTTAAGGTGCCGTTCAATTTAGAAGTAACCTAGATTTTGTGACATTGATTGATGTAGTAATTCAGTTTAGTGACATGTATATATGTCACAAGTGTTTTAGTGACACTTGAAGGTGGAACAAATATTGCGATATTTTCTTAGCTGTCACAAAATATGCGTCATTACTAGACTTTTTTATTAGTGATATACTGAAATTTATTTTTAAAAAGTGCACCAATCTTATACTCCTTACCTTCTTAATTACTTGTCTCAGGTGATAACTGTTTATAAGTCAATTTGGTTGTTTACATCATAAATTATCCCAAAATTTACTTGATCACCATATGAATTTTCACGCTTTTATAAAGAAGACGTATAATAATTTGTTAAAAACGAAATAAAATCTATAAAAAAGAATTAAAAAATAAACTAAATTATCAATCATCACGTATAATAATTTTATACAAATATGTATTTTACTAATATTTAATTTGAATTGTGAAAGTTAGCATGAGATAATATTTTGTATTTATTGTTGTAGCCGCTCTCGGAGATGGATTCAAGGCCCGGGGAATCACATTCCGGAACACGGCCGGACCGGAAGGACACCAAGCCGTGGCCCTGAGGCTCCAATCCGACCGGGCCGTCGTATGGGACTGCGCCATGGAGGGCTACCAAGACACACTCTACTACCAAGTCCACCGGCAGCTCTTCTACAACTGCGAGATTTCCGGCACCGTCGACTTCATCTTCGGCAAGGGCTCCGCGGTGATCCAGAACAGCAGGATCATCCTCCGGAAAGGCCTCCCCAAGCAATTCAACACTGTGACTGCCGACGGCCAGGAGCTCCGGAACAGCCGAACAGGTGTGTTATTGATGAGATGCGTTATTGATTAAAACTATTCCGAAGTTTGTTATAAATATATCTAAACTGAACTGAACTTAGTAAGTAACAATATGATCAAATTAAGTTAAAGTTCTTCAAATCAAACGCTATCACAAATTAGTAGTGTTAAAGTAATATTTTACTAATAACATTTGATATAATGTTACCACACCTTATATATAAGTATTGATTAAACCTTGTAAAAATATTATCTAGATCTTGAAAAGTGTAACGGTAGATCTAATACTACATCAGCTATGGTGTAAAAGTGTTGCAATAGATCCAACGTAACACTTTTAATACCTAAATCCAACACTTCCAAAGTGTTACATTCAGGTTTACAGCAGTGAAATTTCTCCTGAAACAAAGTTAAGTGCAGTTAATATCTGAATAACAAAGTTTAAAGACGTGTCACTCATGAGATACATACATCATCATTCATATTATATCAAATAAACCTTTTTTATATTTGATCAACAGGGCTTGTTCTCCAGAATTGCACCATCATCGGAGAACGGGGCTTACCCCCGACCACGCTGAACTATCTCGGCCGGCCGTGGAAGGCGTATGCCACCACCGTGTTCATGCAGTCGGAGCTACCGGCCCTGATCGACCCGGCCGGGTACAAGATCTGGGACGGAGAGAACTTTCACAAAACGTGCCAATATCTCGAGTACAACAACCGAGGCCCCGGCGCGAACACCCGAGGCCGGAACTTTAGGGAGTTCAGCCAGAGCAGGGTGATCGGCGCAATGGACGCCGGAAAATACACCGCCACGTCTTTCATTCAGAGTAACACTTGGATGCCGGCCACCGGAGCTCCGTTCAAAGCTGGTCTTTGATAGGTTAATTAAATAGCGTGCATTAAGGTGCTATGATTTTTGCCATTTATTTTTTTGTTCATTTTAGTGAGATTCATTAATTAGGTCAATGAAGAAATAGTTTGTACGTTTGTGCGTAAATGTGCACTGTACGTATTAATTGCAGTGTGTGTGAATTAACACATCATAATAATTGGCGATTAGAGTGAATAATGTAAATGCATGGAAACCTTTTCTTCCATTGCTTATTTATAATAATTGGTGAATTAACATGTAGTTCAGTCAATTTTATTTGAAACTCTTAATGTATTGCTTGCTCTCTTTTTAATTAGTCTTTAAGCGTTAATTGTTTGTGGTATTTATAGTAGTTTGATTAATTAGTTGATTCCGCTACTTTAATTAAGTATGTTTTATAGTAGTATTAAAAGATTGAAAGTATTCCATAGTATGGTTTTTAATAACCACTTTCGTTTTCATACTTTTCAAGCTGAAAATTAAATTTGATATGTTTGGGTTTTGTACACGGGGAGATGATGGGTCAATGAAATTATGACAAGTGTTAATTTAGAATTGATCTCAACGATAGTTAAAGAAAACACTGATATAGCGGTTGATGGCCCTTTTCTCCACCTGTGATAGGAATACATGCAGCAATTCGTATACGGTGCACTGGAGATATAATATTTACTATATCCCAATAATAATAGTAATAGAAAATAGTTATTCGTAATCCACGTTTTAAGAAATAATTTTAGAAACATATATAAATATGAAGTTAAAACAGTACACCCCACGGATACATTAAATCACGATAACCCAGGTGATACGATATGACCATGGTTTCAAAATTGTGGAGCTGGAATTATTAAAATTTTCTTCTAGTGAGTAAAAATTCCTTCATTTCATTTCTTAATAACCAATTAAATTTTCAATTGATATACATTTAAAATAATTGATTATTAAAATATATTTGATGATTCTACTTCAAAGAATATTAGATTGATGATTCTATTTACGTAAGAGGTTAATGTTTATGATTTCTTGAGCTATGATTATAATAGGATTGAACTAATTAAGTAGAATTATTTATTTAATATTTGTCCTTAAAATTCTTCATAGCACCTCATTTTCATACTTACCACACAACCTTGAACTTCACATTGTTAGAGACAGACAAACTGTGAATAGAATTAAAAATATTTAATGAGTTATTTTCAATACTCCCTCCAATTCATTGAATTTGACTTACTTTCCTAATTTGGCAATATTATTTTAAATCCATCTCACCATTCTACTTTTTTCTTTTCTTTCCAAACTCAACTTCCTTCACCCATTTTACTCACATAAATCCAACAATTTAAGGTTATAGTGTCGAACACACTAGTATGTGGAATCAAATGAAAACTTTGACTCAATTGTGAAAAAATAAAACCAAAACACAACCACTGCTTCTATCCCAATCCAATCTGCAGTTTATTTTTTCATTCAGTCAAAATTATTTAACTTTGATCTTAAATTTGAATCGATAAATAAGTTAAGCTACTGTCATATGTGATTTTGTTATATTCGTACGTAATAGCATGTATTTTCTTAGAACAACCTTTTATAACTTGTATCTACACACAATTATAACTATCAATGATTAAACTTTTTTGAGTTAACTGACGAAAGTCAAAGCAGGCAGAATTGGTCGGGTTGGAGACAACACTAGAGGAAAATACGGCTCCCATTTGTGGACTTAAAATTTGATAAGAAACATACGGAGTACATGGTTTACTTGAGGTCAAAGAATTTTCTTCTCATTTCCTCTCTTCATTTCCTTAGTCCAAACGTGAGGTTAATGAATTTACTAATTTAATACGCTACAAATATGGTAATCTTGCGTTTATGCAAATACAAATCATATCCATTCAGGGAGAACCGATTTCTCCTCCTCCACTTGCGCCGCTCCATTCAGGGCCTATTTTATAAACTCCATAATCAACCTCTGAACAAAAACAAAAAAAAACGTAAGAAAAAACCTAAAAACAATGTTAACAATGGTCGGAAAATCCACCGTCTCCGTTTTATCCCTCCTCCTGTTGATGGGAGCGGCGGCGGTGGACGGCAACGAGATAACTCAGAGAGTCGTGAACGCTTTCTGCGAGCTCACTCCTCACAGAGACATCTGCCAGAGCACGATAGGGGAGGCGTCTCGGAACGATTCGTCGACGCCGAAGGATTACCTGATGGCGATGCTCTCGGCGGCCTCGAAGGAGGTGCAGCGCGGGATGAAGAAGACGGATGAAACTGCTGTTAAGGAAGATGACCATCTCTATAAAATGGCTAAGGATGATTGCTCCCGGATGCTGGAGTACGCGGTGGAAGAGTTGCAGGCAAGTTATAGGGCGATGACTGTCCTGGTTTCACGTAAAGAGTCGTGTTTTTATGTGCACCTTCTGTTCCGGTTCAAACTAATGTGCGTACTTTTCTTGATATCAATCTCGTACCACGTGCAGAGTCGTGTTTTTTATTATATATATACACACTCTCTGTTCTGCATGAGATTGTCACTTTCTATTTTTGTTTGTTCTAATCAAAAGTTCTTATTTCCTTATTTGAGTTGAAATTTGGCCATACTAATGTCTATACTTACTTAATATCTATCTCATTGGAAAGTCATCTTTCTATATACACCTTCAGTTCCAGACTAACGTGCATACTTTTCTTAGTATCGACCACATTCCACGTAGAAGGTCCTTTTTTTGTATGTACACCCTCTGCCCAGCCTAACGTGCACACTTTCCTTAACATATTTATCCGTGTCACGAGGAAGTATATGTTATGGTACCTTGATTTTTATGGTTAACTTGGTCATCATTAATTCTTTAATTTTTAGAAGCCTAATTGAATCCATTCTCCAGTCCGCAACGTCAACCGTTGGCGACAGTGATATGAAATCCTTAGGTGACCGGATCGAAGATCTGCTCAACTGGCTAACCGCGGTCTACAGCTACCAGTCCTACTGCATCGAAGAGTTCAAGGACTCGAAATACAAACCCGGAGTCGCAAAGGGTTTGGAGAGCTCCCGAGAGCTCACCCACAACGCAATCGATGTCGTGGCTAAAATCTCCAATTTCGTAGATGGCTTCGACGTGAAAGGGTTCTTTAACGACATCGGAAAGCTGATGGGAATCCAGTCGAAAAGCAAGAGCCGCCGCCTCTTGGACAACAGCGTGGGACCCGATGGCTTCCCGACCTGGATAGGTCCCAGGGACAGGAAGCTCATGGGGGCCCCCGGTGCAGGTCCTCCACCTGACGCCATTGTGGCGGCAGATGGAAGCGGCAAGTTCAAGACCATCAGCGAGGCCCTGAAAAGCTACAAGCCGGCTTCGGGCGCTAAAGACGCGAAATTCGTCATCCATGTGAAGGCCGGAAAATATGAAGAGAATGTTCTGGTGGACCGTAACCAGGTCAATGTGTTCATCTACGGGGATGGCATCGGAAAGACCATCGTCACCGCCAGCAAGAACTTTAAACTCATGAACATCCAAACCCCCAATACGGGTACCATAAGTAAGTTATCAATTCATCAACTGTTTGGGATACAATGAGAATGACACACTTAGTAATGTTTTGATCTGATTCACGTTTGAAATTTTGATAAACTTACACTTAAAAAATCAATAGTGACACAATATCGTGACACATAATGAAGCGCTTTAAGTGTCACTAAAAGCGTAAGATATACATGTCACTAATTTGCGTTATATCTTTTAAGTGTTAAAATTCCTACACTTTATATGTCACTAAAATAGTAACACTTATTCATGTCACTAATTTTATTATGCATAACTTACGTGAAGTGTCACAATAATATTATAAAATTTCACTTGCATGGCACTTATTAAGGTAGTATTCATATGGTCAGAACACTTCTATATAAAAAAAATTAGAACATCAATTTACTAACACGCTATTGATTTTTGTTTCGTGTTTGAATAGTTGCAATTGGGGACGGATTCAAAGCTAAGGGACTCACAATCATAAACCATGCCGGACCGGAGGGACACCAGGCATGCGCTCTCGTGGTCGAATCCGACGCGGCGGCCATTTGGGACTGCAGCTTGGAAGGCTATCAAGACACATTGTTCTACGCGGTCCACCGCCAATTCTACCGCGATTGCACCATCTACGGCACCACCGACTTCATCTTCGGCAAGGGTCAAGCAGTTCTTCAGAACTGCAAGATCATAGTAAGGAATGGCCTCCCCGGCCAATACAACGTCGTCACTGCCGACGGCAAGGAGATCGAACACAGTCTTGGAGGTAGATGTCTCAATTCAGATTGCAGGTCTTGTTGCATTTGGTAGAACTGTGCTTATAAGTAGAACTAACTTATTTTAAAAGTAGAATGAGACCCGCTTCTGTTTTTCTTTTTTCTAAAAATGCCTTCTGCTTTTAAAATAATCACTTTTAAATGTTTACAAAACACCAAAAGCTACTTAACTTATAAGCCCTACCAAACACACTCGTAATTGAATCACTATCACATTTTGTCACATATAGTCCATGTCATTTTATAGGTTACTAAACAGGTTGTCGGGTCAGAAACTAACAACATTAATCAGTATCACATTTGTCACATATAGTCCATGTCATTTTATAGGTTACTAAACAGATTGTCAGGTCAAAAACTGACAAACACTAATCAATATCACATTTTGTCACATATAATCCATATCATTTTACAGGTTACTAAACTGGTTGTTGTTAGGTCAAAAACAACACTAATCAATGTCACATTTTGTCACATACAGTCCATGTCATTTTATAGGTTATATTATGTTACTGGATCAGAAACTAACAGCACTTATCACAGGTATCGTACTCCATAACTGCCAAATTTCGGGAGATCCTGCTCTTCCGGCCACCGTGATGAGCTACCTCGCAAGGCCTTGGTTCGCGTTCTCGAAGATGGTGGTCATGAAAACCGAGATCGGAGCGTGTATCAACCCGGAGGGCTACCGGATCTGGGACGGTGCGAATTTCCACCAGACCTGTGAGTACTTTGAGTACGCCAACAAAGGGCCCGGCGGCGACACTGGTAAGAGGAACTTCAAGGATTTTAAGAAGAGCAAGGTGATCGACGCGAAGACGGCCGAAGCGTACACTGTAACTAACTTCATTCAGGGCAATACCTGGATTCCGGCCTCCGGAGCACCCTTCACCCCTGGTATGTGATTCTTCGATGGTCGATTAATCACACGCCCGGGAGGTGTTCTTAGTTTTGTTTATGAGATACGGTTTTTGTGTCGGTTTTTTTAGCGACGCATTTTTTGATAGATAGTGTGACAAAGTGTGTGGTTGTAATAAGGAGCATGTAGAATTTAGCCCCCGCTTATTATCGGAGACGTGTAGTTCAGGTCAGTTACTTTAAAAACTCTCAACATTGCTAGCTCTCTTCTTAATTGGTTTTTAAACTTGTCATGGTTTGTTTTTAAGAAATACGTTGGGGAATTAATTTCTTAATTAAACTAAAACATAAAACTATACATTCAGTGAATCTACAAATCAATTAATTGGGTACGATTTGTGAATATTGTGAATGGAAAAAAGTTATTTCTAGAACTTACATTTCGGGGGACGAAATTCAAGTTTTAACTAATTTTTCTTCTCCCAAAAAGAAAAAATTATTGTAGTGTGTGATGCATTAATTTATTCTTGGGAAAGTTTCAGGAAAGACGGTATTTCCATAAATTTATGGACAGTACTCGGGGGTTTTTACCTTAAATGTTGTAATTTTTTATAAAATTTTTATATTTCATTTTATAAGTTAAAACAAATAATAATATGTATTTGAAGGTGAAAATATAAAAATATATAATATAATTTTGTACTTCCGCCGTTTCACTATGTTTGGCACCATGGGTTTATGTGTTATTTTTTTTGTAAGTTGAAATGTGAGGAGGAAATTAAGTGAAGAGGGTAAAAAGTTTAATGAGTGGTTGAGAATGAGGTACTTTTTGCCATAAAAGGAAATGTGAAAAACTTATAAAAATATACAAATATGGCAAGTGTGTCAAACTTAAGAAAATGGAGGGAGTATGTAATTCAACAAATGCAGTGTATAAGTGAAAAATAAGTAAACTGTCCATAAGCTTATGGATATGTCGCCTGTCTGGAGACCCACTCTTTATTCTTTATTCGTTTCAACCGCACTGAACTAAAGTTTATACTGACTTCGCTTTAGTAAAAATGGTGAAAGTGTTTTTGACTTGCTCTTTATATGCAAGCTGATGTACGTAGCAGAGAATAATTGTAAAAAAAAAAATCAGAAAATTTTAGTGTTAAGATTTTGTTAAATGGAAGTGATGTTTAGACCTTCAGTTGAATCAATATGGCTGAAGCTACCTGAATTGCATGGAATAAACTGTTTAGAAACAAATTATCTTCTATGAGTTCATTGCAGCCTATGACAAGATTCGGAGGGTAAAAACAATTAAAAACATTTATTTGATTCTTATACGACAGTCCCCTTCAAGAGTGTATCATACATTTTTGATAAATATCTACGTTTTAGTAGCGTTATTATAAAATCTTACATTTATGTTGAGCAGTGGTGGAGCCGGGAATTTTTATTTGGTGGGACACACAATGTAAACAAATATTTCAATAGTGATGCATATTTTATGGTAGATAAAGAAATGTCACAATATTTGTGAAGTGTGCACGTGTCACTAAACTGAATCCATGTCACAAAATTTCATGATACTTATAATTTGAACTGCATCATAAAGCGTCACAAAAAATAAAGTGATACTTCAATGCTTCACAACATTTTAGTGACACGCTGAATATGGACGTTTCACAAGGCATCACAATAAGGTTTTTTTGTAGTGTTAGTGACGCCTTGTGAAGTGCCTCTATTCACCGTGTCACTAAATTATTGCGACGGGTTGAAATATCATTATATTTTTGTGACACTTTAAGATGCAGTTCAATTTAGAATTTTTATTAAATTTTGTGACATGGATTCAGTTTAGTGACATATACACATCTCACAAATATTTAGTGACACCTATTGGTGGAGCAAATATTGTGATATTTCTTACCTGTCATAAAATATGTGTCATTGGTGGAATTTTTTTGTAGTGTCATTTAATATTAAACAAATATAATGTTGAAATTTGAAAGAATTTTAAATATTGAAAAAATACGAAAAAAGGTGAGATAAAATTATAGTATGATCAAAATTAAAATTATGGTAGGGCACTAAATAAAAATTATATTTTAAGTAACTAGTTTATTTTTTTTAAAAAAAATGGCAAGGCAATTGCCCTGTCTTGCCCAGGGCTGCCTTCGCCAGTGATGTCGAGTATATTTTTTTAAAATTTCACAAAGGCTATGGAATTAGAAATGAAATTGGACAAATGACCTAATGATTATATATGTACTATACCTAATAAAATTATTTGGAATTCATAAGTAAAGAAAATCATTTTATCTACTAATGCTGGTCAAATTGGTATCCTGCCTCTTAAAAAGAAGAAAATTTCATTCGGACCGAAAGGAAGGAATTTGAAAATTAAGAATCGATCATTAGGGTTCAAACTTCACTAAGGAAGGGATTACAGAAATACAAGAAATACAATATTATAAAAATAGAATACTATTTAATTTTAAAATATAGTACTTAAATTTAAAAATTATTATAGTTACTGCTATCTTACAGTAAAAGTCTCTCTTAAGTGGCTAGAGTTTCGTGTCCGCTCAGGTGCAACCAGCGTTCAATCCCCCATTCCCACTGAGTTGCATTATTTCGGGTAAGGCCTTCTCTTCAAATAAAATAAAACATATACTAATTGTTTATTGCCTAGTCTAAACGTGAGGCTAGTGAATTACTAAACATACATTACAGCAAGCTACAAATGTGGTAATCTAGCTTTTCATTTTCACGTTACTTAGTACTAAAATTCATGCAGAGGGAACCGATTCCTCCTCCTCCTCTTGTCCCTTCATTTCTATTTGATTATGTATATAAGCTCCACGAACAAACCTTTCAAAAAACCAAAAAAACGTATAAAAAATTTATTTTAAAAAATGGGAATAATAGATGGGAGAGTCATAGTCTCCGTTTTGTCCCTCCTCCTTTTGATGGGAGCGGTGGCGGAGGCCGGGGAGAAAACACTGCAAGCCGTTAGCGCTTTCTGCAACATGACCCCTTACAAGGAGATTTGTATGGAGAAAATTGGGCCGGTGGCGCAGAACGACTCGTCTTCAACGAAGGATTACCTGATGGCTATGATTGAGGCGGCCGCAGCCGAGGTGAAGGCCGGAATGGAAGTGACGAACACTACCCATGTCAAGCCGGGGGAGGAGATCTATCACATGGCTAAGGATGACTGTAGCGAGCTGTTGGATTACGCCGTTGAAGAGCTACATGTAAGTTAACCGCATCGTCAGTTTCTGATCCGTCAATCTGATTTATCTGGTTTGATAATAATTTTTATAATAATTCACAATGTAACATAATATGACATTGACCCGTTTGAATTGAAACCATTGAGCATGAGTTGTTGTTTACCTAATGTTTTTACATTTGACATGTCCCTTTCTTAGCTACCCACAATGCTTTTCACCAATTCTCAAAAGTCATTTTTCTGTCCAATATCATTTCTACGATCAATTCAATATTTTCAACATGGCAACATTTGAGGGATTTTATACGAGAACTACACCATCTTCCCTCTATGACACTTATTTTTGTGACACTTCACAATACGTCACAAAACTAGCTATGACAACTATTCTTAAACGCCAATAGGTATGATTCTTATATGTGTTCATCCTTGATAAAATCTCTTAATCCACTCTTCAGGCCGCCCTATCAACCGTCGGCAACAACGATTTGAAATCCCTCGGCGACCGAGTTGACGATCTCCTCAACTGGCTCACCGCCGTCTACAGCTACCAATCCTCCTGCATCGACGAGTTCGAGGACTCCGAGTACAAACCCGCCATCCAAAATGGCCTACTCAATGCAACTCAGCTCACCAACAACGCAATCGACATCATCGCCAAAATCTCCAGCCTCGTGAACGGTTTGGACATGGGAGGGATCCTAAAGGACCTCGGTTCCAAGATCGGCTTAAGTTCCTCGGAACCGGGCGATGCCAAGGTTAGCAGCGGCCGTCGTCTCTTGGACAATGACGACGGCAGTGGCTTCCCGAGCTGGATGGAGGCCAGGTGATAGAATGTAAAACCTATACTGGTTAAAATTATACTCCCATCGTTCCATAATTAACTTCTTATTTTCTTTTAACCCAATTTTTCTTCAAGCTGATGGGCAAAATCTTGGGAAAGACCATCTTTTCATAGGCTTATGGAAAGACGAAGTTTGATTAGAATAATAAAAGATAAAAGGTGTTAGATGCAATATTAAAAATTTATTATGTAACATGTAGTAGTTATAAAGTTTATAACTCGATTCATGCAACCCAAAAATTTTATTGTCATTTCTTTTAATTTTCACTTTATACGTTGTGGAAAAACCGTCTTTCAAGAGACGGACTCAAACTGATGTGACAGCAATTTTTTATAGTACCAAAAATTAGATTTTGTAAATTTTTACATGAACAATTAGTGTCAAAAAATTGTAAATAATAGTAAATTTGAAAATATAATGGGAATAAACTTGATGAAGTAAAGAAAACTTTATAAACTTTATACAGTTATTTTTAGAACGGAGGGAGTAAAAAGATTAGAAATTTTTTCTTATCCTGTTTCTTTTCTATTACTAGGGATCGGAAGCTCATCGGGGCCCAGGGTCCGAACCCTGTGCCTGATGCGGTGGTGGCAAAGGATGGGAGCGGGAAGTTTAGGACCATTACCGACGCCTTGAAAGCCTACACGCCACCTAAGGGCGCGAATAACACGAAATTCGTGATTCACGTGAAGGCGGGGGTTTATGACGAGAGTGTTCTCGTTGATAAGAAGCAGGTTAATGTGTTCATGTATGGAGATGGCATCGGAAAGACCATTATTACAGGGAAGAAGAACTTTGCACTCATGCACATCCAAACCTCGAATACAGCTACATTTGGTAAGTTCTTTCCGTTTTCTAACATTGTGACACTTTGATTTTGCATTTGGATTCAGATAAACAGTGGAGTAAATTGAGTTGCGAATTGAAGGGAAAAAATTTATGAATAAATGCAAATGAAATAATATTATTAAAAAAAAAAGTGTCATTGTTAAAAAATTGTCTCGAATAAGAAATAGTGACAAAAGTGTTACATTATACCGACAGCTGACACTTTTACATATAATAGTTAGACAATGTTGCATTTGATCCAACATAATAATTTTCAATATTTACCCACGCTTTTTAAAGGTCAAGTGTTCAACACCCTTTTATTCAATTGTAACACTTTAGTAAGTGTTGCTACACCCTCCGTCCCAGCCTATTCTGCACAGAATCTTTTCTTAGTCAAAGATGCCGAACTTTGACTATATGTTTGAATAAGTATGTAAACAATAACTTTATCGTATGAGATGTGGTTAGATTCGTCGTAACATGTAGTTTCTAAATATCAATTTTTTGTGTGTCATTATAGCCCGTAGCCACACATATTTACAATCAAACATTTTTATTGGAGACCATGAAAAGATTCGGTGCAAAAATGGCTGGGACGGAGGGAGTAGTAAATTGTTACACTTATCAACCAAATCATTGACGTGCTAATAGAAATCTTGCAAAAGAATCATATCAAATAGGGGGAAAAAAGTGATGATTTTAAGAGATCGGAGGAAGTAAATTTATCGACATTTATGACAACTGTATTGCAAACCCAGGCTAATGTAACACTTGAAGTATTTTTTCCGTTGTAAAAAAGTTACATTAGACCCACCACACAACATGACTTTTGCAAGGAATACCTTAAACATTGTAAGCATTAGATCCAACACAACAATCATTTTCAAGATTAAGCCAACACTTTTCAAAGGTCTTAGCGTTCAAACCTTTCTAGGCAACCGGAACACTTATTTAAGTGTTGCTAGTAAACAGTTACATTTATCGGCCAAATGTCACTCTTAACATGACATTTATGATTTGTGTTTTTCTGTTTGATAGTTGCCCTTGGGGACGGATTCAGAGCCCGGGGCATCACATTCAGAAACACCGCCGGACCGGAAGGCCACCAAGCCGTCGCCCTCCGGGTCCAATCCGACATGTCGGCCTTCTGGGACTGCAGCATGGAAGGGTGGCAAGACACATTGTACTACCAAGTCCACCGCCAATTCTACCGGAACTGCGAGATCTCCGGCACCGTCGACTTCATCTTCGGCAGGGGATCTGCCGTGATTCAGAATAGCAAGATTATACTGAGGGAAGGCCTCCCTAGCCAATACAATACCGTGACGGCTGACGGCAAGGAGCTGAGAAACAGCGTCACAGGTCAGAGGGGAAAAAGATCATTTTTAAGCCTCAAGTTTTATAAATTTTATGGTGTGATTGATGGATTTATGCTTATACGTATAACTGAGTTATATATTTTGAAGTATGGGAAATGGACTTCTCTTTTTATAAAAAAGACGTCTTTTGCCTTTTAAATAAGATTTTGAGCACTCTACGAAGCAGTTAAAAGAGTTTGATTTTTAAGTTTTTATTACAAACAAAACTAGGTTATATATTTTAAATGGTCGAGAAGATTGCATTTTGCTTTTCCCCAAAAACTAGTGTATATTTTTAAAATAAGTTGTTTTTTCACACTTTATACAAAAGTTTATGTTTTAAAATAGCATGTTTCTTAATAATTTAGTAAATAGTTAAAATAGCTTGCGTTTTTAATATCATCTGTTTCTAAAACTATAGCAAATAGTTAAATTGTCTATAAAATCTGTTAAATTAAACCCACCTTAAATTTTTAGACTTTGGCATTTGATAGAGATTTTATCTTAACCCTATTTTTTAAAATCTGAATCTACCCCCGCTGTCACAGGTGTCGTACTCCAAAACGTCCAATTCGTGGCTGAGCCGGGGCTTGCAGCCACCGTCAAAAACTACCTCGGAAGGCCATGGAAGCAGTACGCGAAGACGGTGACCATGCAGTCAGACATCGGGCCAGTGATCGACCCCGAGGGCTACAGGATTTGGGACGGGATGAACTTCCACCAAACCTGTGAATACCTAGAGTACGCTAACAGGGGGCCCAACGCCGCCACCAATAGGAGGAACTTCAAGGCTTTCTCCAAGAGCAAGGTGATCTCAGCCGCGGAGGCCGATCAATACACCGTCACTAAGTTCATTCAGGGCAATACTTGGCTTCCGGCCACCGGAGCTCCGTTCACCCCAGGCCTGTGATTTTGTTAATCACACGTCTGGGAGGTGTTGTTTTTGTGCTTGTTTTTTTAGTGACACTTTTTTGATAGAATAGTGTGACCAATTGAATGGTTGTAATATTGAGAGAGACATGAGAGCGTGACTAATGACGCGTCACAATAGGTGTAGATTAGAGTCAATGTTAATGGAGAGGATTAATCCTCTCGCTTGCTGATAATTAATTAGCAGAAATGCATATTATAATTAACTTTTTTCAATATATAAATTAGCAAAACCCTCATCATTTATACTATATTCTATATAAGTTGACCTTGTTTATAGTTCGAGAGTAACATATTTGTCTGATCATTTCACGTGAATATTGAATGACTAGAGTTAAATCGACTGTCAAAATAATAAAAAGCAATTATTAATGATATGTTAATATCTGTGCCGTTTTAAATATTATAAGACTAATAAAAGCTAAACAGATTGAAAAAATAGAATATTATAATTATAATCATTCCGTCCTATTCATGTCTTCATACTTATTCGATTTTTATGGTCAAATATTTTCTACAAGTTTCTAATTATATTTAGAATAATTTATTCATTTCTTATTTTATGAGATAAATAAATTTTATTTTATGTAAGATAAACTTCAGTTAACTCCATTATTCCGTAATCTCAACCATCATATGATAGAAATTGTTTGTTTTCTGTCTGTCAACCGGTGATATTTGAGTCATTTTGACTAAACTAAACTCATGTTGTCTAAAAATAACATACGTACTAATATTTTAGTATGTTATTAATTTTAATTCTTCACCATATATAATCAATCACAACTTGTTAAAATATATAACTTCTAAAGAAATATTTAAAATTATAATTATCCCATTGTACAATATCTATATATATATATTAAAAAAATGTTTGGATTTTTTATACATTGATAGATTACCTTTGATAGAAATATGTATACATATAATTTATTTATTTATTTATATATGACAAAATCTTGTTTTAGACCGACTCGCAGTTAAATGAGGACATTCTATAATAAGTGAGACTAATAAGGTCATTTTATCCCGCGACATGGACAACATCGGAAGTCTTCTTACAAGGGATAAAGTGAGCCATTTTTTAGAATCGATCCACAACGACAAAAATAGAATCATTACCGCGCATCGTGCGAGGAAGGCTGAGGACAAAATCCATGCTAATATCAACCCAAGGTTGCGTCGCAATCGGCAAGGGCATATACATCCCAACGTTTGAGGCTTTGTCCTTGGCAGTGTGACAAATACGGCCTGTCCACAAAACAGGCTATTTCCTTTCTCACCGAGGGCCAAAAATATGAAGACGCCACGAGATGGAGAGTGCGGTCACGCCCAACATGCCCCTCATTGAGAAGATCTCAAATAATTTTGAGTCTCAAGCTCCCCTCCGGAACACATAGTTTTCCGCAAAAAAATAGAAAACCCTCAGACCAAGAGAAATCCAATTGTTCGCCCGTATTGAGGCGTTCAATAATCTCAGCAAAGAAAGGGTTTGTAGTGTAGTGTTCGGCCAACACATCAAAACCCAGAGTTTCGACTCAGAGCTCGGTGAGAAAAGCATGCCGGCAACTCAAGGCATCGGCCACGCGATTAAGAACCCCAGCCTTGTGCATAATGGAAAATGTAAATTGTTGAAAAAATGCGACCCAAGAAGCATGCTGAGAAGATAACTTGTCTTGAGTCCCGAGGTGTTTGAGAGCATTGTGATTAGTGAAGAGCATAAATTCCTTGTGGAAAAGGTAATGACGCCAATGATGCATTGCCCGAACAATCATGTAGAACTCCACGTCATAAGTGTTGTAGCGAGATTTTGGCCCAGTGAGTTTCTCGCTAAAATATGCAACTGGTCGATTCCCTTGGATAAGACGGTGCCAATGATGGAGGAGTCGCAGTGAAGCACGGTTGTGTGAAATTCCCTTGGAGGCATCGCAGTGAAGCAAGAACGGTTGTGTGAAATTCGAAAGCACAAGAATCGGGGATGACGTGAGCTTTGTCTTGATTAATTCAAAAGAATCTGCGGCATAAGAAGATCAATGGAAACATCATGATTTAATGCACTCAATGATCGGTGCCATAATCGAGGTAAAGTGTGGAATAAAACAACGGTAGAACGAGGCAAGACGGTGGAAGCTCCGCACTTCGGTTACCGTGTGTGGGGTTGGCCAGGATGCCACTGCTTAGACCTTAGACTCTGCCACACTAAGCCTGTTAGTAGAGATGACATAACCAAGGAACTCGACTCGGTCGGTGAGAAAAACACACTTTGTCGAGGCGGCGTAAAAGGCATGGCTGCGAAAAATAGTGAAAACCTCCCGGAGGTGTTGCATGTGATCCTCGGGGTTAGCACTATAAATCAAAACATCATCGAAGTAAATGACAATGAATTTACTGATAAATGGGCGGAGTGCTTGGTTTATAACGTGCATGAAAGTGCTCGGTGGGTTGGAGAGTCCAAACGGCATAACAAGCCATTTGTAAAGGCCCTCGCAAGTCTTGAAGGCTGTCTTCCACTCATCGCCGGGTCGAATGCGGATTTGGTGGTACCCACTTTTCAAATCCAACTTGCTAAAATGCGAGCTCCACTTAATTGATCGAAGAGATCGTCGAGCCGCGGAATAGGAAAGCGGCAGCGGACCGTGATCTTATCGAAGGTTCGGCTATCCATGCACATACGCCAAGTGCCATCTTTCTTCGGGGCAAGGAGTGCAAGAACTACGCACGGGCTGAGGCTCTCACGGATGTGGCCTCTTTGAAGGAGCACCTCGACTTGGTGCCGCAATTCTTCATGTTCAGCGGGGCTCATTCGATAGTGGGCTTGGTTTGGCAAAACCCTGTCGGGCATAAGATCAATCCAATGTTGTATGTCCCAAAGTGGTGGGAGCGTGTCCGGAAGCTCGGATGGGAAGACATCGCGAAACTCGTCGAGGAGTGGTCAGGCCACGTCCGAAACTAGGCAAATGTCCGAAGTGGGTTTGCCGAGGAGGATGTAAACAATGCTAATATTTGTTATTTCTTTCTCAAATTCAGCGCAAGAGAGTAGTGTGGTAGTGGGTCGGCGACTCGGGATTGTTGAGGGATTGGACGGCAATAGCACAATTTTATTTTCGCCAAAGAGAAAGGTATAGGTGTTGGTGAGACCATCGTGTAGCGCATGCCGGTCAAATTGCCAAGGCCTACCAAGCAACAAATAACAAGCATCCACTGAAACTATATCACACATGATAGTATACTTGTACGTAGTTCCAATGGAAAAACTCACCAAGACCCATTTGGAGACGGTGACATCAGTACCGGTTTGTAGCCAGGCGAGCTTATAGGGCTTTGGGTGCTTCTCCGGGGTGAGTCCCAATTTAGTGACAACTTCCTCGGCTACAACATTTTCACAACTTTCAGAGTCGATGACGAAAAGGCACACCTTGTCGCCAATGGTGCATGATGATTGAAAAATATTATTCCGGAGCCAACCATCGTCGAGACTCGGGGGAAAGAGGAAGCTCCGTCAGACCACTAGAGCGTGACCCACATCTCCCACAACTTCCTCGACATTGTCATTAGGCTCAACATCGTCGTCATAAATCAGTTCGCCAAATACTTCCTATGTCTCATCAGTGAATAACCCGGGTCAGCTATTTTTTGGACAAGCATTGTGACGATGTCCTAATTCACCCCAACCAAAACATCGGATTCTACCCGCAATATTAGGTGGTATTGTCGCTAGAGCACTGGGCAAGGTTGGATGTGCAGCAGGGTTTGCGTTGCGGTTCATTGGGGTGGACAAATTAAACGCACGCCGTGACTGTTGGCGCTCAATGGCAAGGGCCCGTTGGTGGGCTTCGGCGATCATGAGTGGATTAAACATATTCAAGACGTCTTGGATCGCAACGCGCAATCCTCCAATGTAGCAAGAAACCGTTTATTCTTCGGTTTCTACGATGTCATTTCGAGCAAGAAGCATGAAAATTTTGGTCGAATAATCGAGCACGAATTTTGTACCTTGCCGGAGATTTTGCAAACTCTGGTGCATAGTACAGGTGTAGCTGTACGGGAGGAATGCGACCTTCATATGCTTCTTCAATTTGACCCATGATACAATTTTCGCTTTCCCCATTCGAGCACGTCGGTTCTTTGTTTGTGTCCACCAAGTGGCGGCTTGACCTCGGAACCTGGTGGTGATAAGGGGTGTGCGGTGAGCGTCAGGAACCGCTTTTAAGTCCAGCACTTCCTCCACAGCCACGATCCAATCTAAAAACTCCTCCGCATTTATGTTGCCATGAAATTTGGGAAATTCCATACGGAACGCTGACTCCCAGCGTGTGTCGTTCTCGAGTCGATCCGCGTTTGGCCTTGGTCAGCGCGGAGCATCATCAAACGCCGCAAATGGGTTGTCGCCGTTGTTATTTTCATATTCACTATAACCAGCGGAGGTCACTGGACGCTGTTGATTTCCACGTGCCATGAAGGGATCGAACTGGTGCTCTGATACCAACTGATGTAGCGAGAGATTATCAGAAAGAAAGAAACGCAAGAAGATACGACAATATTGTCAACTTTATTTCATTAATCACCATCTCCCAAATACATCAATGTTCCCAACCTTATAGTGATCGAACAAATGAAAAAGAATGGAAAGAGTTTAAAACTGGAAACAAACAACACACTAAAATGGAAGTAAATACTCCCTCCGTCCCAGGTTAAACTGCGCACTTCACTTTATGTCACTATTCACTATCCAACTTTGACCGCATATTTTAATAGATATATAAACAATAATATTATCATATGTTATATGGTTGGATTCGTCGTAACAAGTAGTTTATGAATAGTAACTTTTTGTTTACCGTTATTATACATGGTTAAACATATCAACGATTAGACGAGTTTCTTGATGAGCGTGAAAAATATTCTGTGTAATTTAACCTGGGACAAAGGGAGTAATGGAAATAAAGAAAGCAATTTCGGAAAATATATGCTGAAGCCAAAATCTTCAATCAACCCAAAACAAAGCAAATCAAATCATCAAGAATATAGAATTTCCATGCAAACCATGCGTACCACAATCATCCAAAATAATGCAAACCAAATCTCCCATGCACGCCAAAATTCGCAGAATCATCGACACTCATCATTTCTTGGTGTGTCGATCCCATGCTTCCATGAATGCAAGACCTAACACTAACGCGCCATCATATAGTCATCTTATTTATTTGCCTATGATATGAGATTCATAACTAGTGTGATTTATTTGTTGTCATATATCTTCATTTGTTATAATCTCCTTGTAGCTAAAATGTTGGCTATTGTTATAGTTGTCTTATAAATAGTTGATGGTTACACCAAACAATATTTTTTTCACTACGAGTTTTAGTTTTGGAAATAGTCTGCTATTTCATTTTCACGGTATTCATTATTTAATGCATGCCTGCAACTATATCATCCATGCACAAAGAACTGACTCCTGATCCTATTCCTACGGTTTCCACACACAAAAATTGTCATTCTTTCTCCCAACACTATATATAAACTCTCCTCTTTTTCCAAATTACTTCACATCCTCTGTATATATTATACAGAAAAAATACATATAAAAAAACCTAGGAAAAGAAAAAAAATGCATAGAAATATGAGAACGTGTGACAAAGCCATCATCTCCTCCATCTTCCTCCTCCTCACCGTGGGGATGACCGCGGAAGCCGCGCCCCACGGTGACAAAACCATGAAAACCGTCACCACATTCTGCGAAATGACCCCTTACAAGGACATCTGCGTCAAAACCATCGAGCCGGTGGCGAAGAACGATTCATCGACGACGAAGGACTACCTGATGGCCATCATCGAGGCTGCTTCGCTCGAGGTGAAGGCCGGGATGGAGGCGACGAACAAGACCAACGTGAAGAGGAAGGATCATTTCCATAAACAGGCGGTTAGGGATTGCGAGGAAATGTTGGGGTACGCGGTTAACGAGCTTCAGGCCGCGCTATCAACCGTGGGGGATCAGGATCTGCACACTCTAAGCGACCGGGCCGACGAGCTTCTCAACTGGCTATCAGCGGTCTACAGCTACCAGACCTACTGCATCGATGAGTTCCACGACCCCGGATATCGATCTGAGGTCCAGAACGGGCTCACCAACGCCACACAGCTCACTCACAACGCCATTGATGTGGTCGCGAAGATCGCGAACCTCATCAAGGGTTTTGGAGGGCTGTTTGGTGACATTACCAAGAGCGGGCGCTCAGCATCAAGCTCCAAATCAATGGGGAAACGAGTGAGGGGCGGTCACCACCATGATGCCGGTGTACACCATAGTGTTGGTGGGGGCCACCACCACAATGGTGGACACGGGCATCACAGTGGCGTACACCTTCACCAGGGTGGAAAACACCACCATGATGGTCCAGAAGCGGGCCATCATAGAGGGCACGAGCGCAGCCTTAAGGAAACAGAAGAGATGGCGCATGATGAGTTCCCGACGTGGATGGAATCCGGCCAGAGGAAGCTATTGGCTGCTGGAGCTGCGCCGCCAGCGCCAAACGCCGTGGTAGCGAAAGACGGAAGCGGGAAATTCAAGACTATTGGTGAAGCTCTAGCAGCCTACGTTGCCCCGCCTCCCGGAGGAAGATACGTTATTTACATCAAGGCCGGAGTTTACGATGAGCAGGTTCTCGTCGATAAGCCCCAGGCTAACGTGTACATGTACGGAGATGGCGTCGATAAAACCATCATCACCGGAAGCAAGAACTTCGGCATCATGCACATCCAAACCTCCAACACAGCCACAGTTTGTAAGTACCCATTTATGATTATTTACCAGCTGCTAATTTTTTCATTTATATTTTTTTCAAATTTGTTTTCACTTGTAAGATCTACAAGTGTCACTAAACTATATGTGTCACGGATAATATGTGAAGTTTTACTAGGTGACAATCACTAAATTATATGTGACGTTCTGTTAAATGTCACTAAATTATACTTGACGTTTCGCGAAAGGTCGCAAAAAATTATAAAATTTATGATACTTATAGATTTCGTTATAAGATCTACAAGTGTCACTTTATTATATGACGTTTACTAAATTATCCGTGACATTTAGGAAAGTGTCACGAAACTAAATGTGACCGTTTGTGAAATGTCACTAAATTATACTTGACGTTTCACAAAAATAAATAATATTTATGACACTTAGAGATTTCGTTATTTTATAAGTATTTTCTCTGTCCCAGCCGAATCTGCACAATTTTTTGTCAACTTTGTCAAGACATATTTGACCATAAATTTCAACTAGTATATAGACATCAATGTCATCATGGGAGATATTGTTGGATTCCATGTATGATATATTTTCTAAATATCAAGCTTTAACACACCGTTATTATACATAACTAAAGTTATCGTTAATCAAACATGTGATGAGAATGTTGACCCAAAAGTGTGCACATTCGGCTGGGACGGAGGGAGTAGTGTTTTTTCTCGTTGTATTTCCTAGATAAATTTACAAATAGTAATCTTTATAACCGCTCTATCTCGTAGCTGCTCTCGGGGACGGATTCATGGCGCGGGGCATCACATTCAGGAACACCGCCGGACCGGAAGGTCACCAGGCGGTGGCGTTGAGACTACAATCAGACAGGGCAGCCGTATGGGACTGCAACATGGAGGCATTCCAAGACACATTGTACTACCAAGTCCACAGGCAGTTCTTCACCAACTGCTTGATCTCCGGCACCATCGATTTCATCTTCGGAAAGGGCTCGGCCGTGATCCAGAACAGCAAGATCGTCGTGAGGAAAGGCCTCCCGGACCAATTCAACACTGTAACCGCAGACGGAAAGGAGCTCCAGAACGCCGGCACGGGAGTGGTACTCCAAAATTGTGTCATTGTTGCTGAGACGGGGCTCCCGCCCGACGTCCAAAACTACCTCGGGAGGCCGTGGAAGGCGTTCGCGAAGACCGTGGTCATGCAAACCGACATCGGAGGGTGTATCAACCCCGAGGGGTACATAATCTGGCAAGGTGAAACGTTCCACCGGACTTGTGAGTACCTTGAGCATGCTAACAAGGGCGCTAGCGGCGCTACTGATCGGAGGAACTTTAAGGATTTCACCAAGAGCAAGGTTATCACAGCAGCCGAAGCTGACCAGTACACCGTTGCTAATTTCATTCAGGGAGATACCTGGTTGCCGGCCACCGGAGCACCGTTCACCCCTGGCCTGTGATTCTTCATGCGTCTTGGAGGTACTTTGTATGATTTTGCTACACTTATTTTGTTGTCTTTTGTTTTAGTGCCAGTTTTGGTAGAATAGTGTGACCACTTGTAATGAGTGAGATATGGGATTATCCTCCTGTGGAGGTGCTCCTTGTGGCCACCGAGTATATTCGAGAACCGCGTGCCGAACCCTTAAAAGTAGTGATTTACCTACTCAGTTATGGGATTATTGTGGTTGCGACCGGGGCCATGAGGACGAGAGTTATCGCTGTTTTTGGGAGATATGGGAGCGTGAGGCTAGGAGTGAAATTATGTAACATCCTCATGTAATTAGAAGAATCCTAATAAAAGATTAATGTACAGCTTTTCATTAGTTATATAGCCTTTTAATTTATCCCATATCTTTTAGACAAAGTTAATGGAAAAAATCATTTTTCTACAGGTATATGTAAAGATGGGATTTAAGTAGAATAATATAAAATTAGGAGTTTATGCATACTCCACAGTAACTGCAATTAAAACATTTAAGTTTTAAATAGAAACATTACATATTTAGCATAAAATATATACTCTAAATAGGTGTGTTAGCTTACCGAATTTGACCTGGATTTTAATTATTTAAACTTGCAAATTTATTTTTTTATGATAAAATTACACTCAATACTCTGATTTTTCCATAGTTTATGAAAAGACATTCTTTCAAAAGACAAAATTTATCTTTAATTATATATTTCCTTTAACTAGGCTTCTCATTTGCGAAAGAAAACTAATATTACCAAGAAAGTCTCAGAAAATGCGACATTTTCATAAGTTTGTTGACAGTTCACAGGGGCTTTTACCTTAAATGTTGTAATTTTTTTTATAAATTTAAATATTATATTTCATAAGTTAAAAAAGTAATAATATGTATTCGAATGTGAATATATAAAAATAGGCAAAGTCTTGGGAAATACCGTCTTTCCATACGCTTATGAAAAGATCGGATTTAATTAGAATAATGAAAAAGTAGAAGGTTAAAGTTGCAATAAATTTGTAATATTAAAATTTTATCATGCAACGTGTAGAAGTTATAAATTTATGACCCGATTTAATTCAACCTGAAAATGTTATCTTCATTTCTTCTAATTTACGGTTTAAACCTTGATCTTTCCATGACTTATGGAAAGACTGTCTTTCAAGAGACGGCCTCATAAAAATATATGATATAAATATTTTCAAAAACTTAAATTTTGTCAAATACATTATATAAGGTAAGAAATAATTGGTCTGTCCATAGTTACGATGAAAGTGCTCTTCAATGATAAGAAACCCCTTATTAAACGACACATTAAAAGTTTTGAGTTGAAAGTGTAAGGTTCTCAAACTATTAGACTAAATCGTGTAGAAGAAAATCTACAGGGACGAAAACCATAATTTCTTTTAGTGCTTCAATGGCGCCATGGCGGAAAAGAACAAATTAAAGCTACTTTGAATCGAAGCCGAAGAATCAATGTTCCGGTGAATCTAAATGTTGAAGCATTAGCTTCTGATTCTCTGCAAGTTTCCCACATAATGAAGAACGGAATGCGATTGGCGGCCTCAGTTTCTCCTTCATTTCCAGGTATCAAACCCTAACCTTCAAATCCAAGCCTCCTTTACAACATTTTACGTTACTGTTCGTGAATTTGGATTCAGAAAGATGCGTTTTGAGCTGTAATTTTAGTAGGTGAATGGAGAAAAAGATTCATCTCTGCAATCGGAATTTGCCCTAGCTTCAGCAGGTAGAATTTCTCCAATTTTCCGCTCAGCTGCTTGTTTTTAGTTGCGTATCTTATGCTAATGCTATATTATGACTTTAGAAACTGGAAAAACTCAGTAGTTGTGCGATCATTGTTCGTATGGAAACATCAATTTCTCTAACTTAGATTTCAAAATGTCTGTCTGATTAGAGCAGACTCCGTTGTCGAGAACTCAAGAGCTTAGGTAGGGCAATGCATGATTTGGCTTGTGAAGATGACTTTTCAGAATTAGGCCCGCCGGTGAATGAAAATGGAGCTAAACAACTGAGATTGGCGACGGAGAAGCCTGAGCCTCAGATAGCATACCAAAGAGTAAATATTTTGCTGCAAATCTTCACGTGATATGTGCATTTTTCCTTTTGTTAATAAATTACTGGTAATGTAATTCTTCTTGCTTGTAGAAAGCTAATTCTGCACCTCAAGGTAAACTGAGTTGGCAACTGTCTTCTGAAGATAGGCCCAGCTTAATGGAGATTATCCTGGGCACCGGTGGCCGAAATTATTCTCGGGTTTCAAAGGTCAGGGTTCAGGATCGAAGTGATACTCTTTCGTCAGCTGTTAGACAGAATCAAAATCTTGACCAGGATAAAGGCGAGACTCTGGATAGTACCTGTTTTGTTTCAATTAAGAATGTACCTTCTACCTTCACTCTTGCTGATCTGGTTCAAGCAATGTCGGTTTTTGGGAAGGTTACGTCGGCACGTATCAGGAGTGTCTCTGAAGACCTTCATCGCTGCGATGTTGAGTTTGCGGTATATGTCACCGGCCTATTCATTTTTTTGCATTGTTTTTTGGCTATAGAATCACACGCTGAGTTTTTATTTTTAACCCAATAATCTCTAGAACTCGGAATCAAGCAGGAGAGCAGCTTTGGCTGGTGAAGTCACTATAGATAGCATACATCTTCCTATCCGTGCCTCTAATTCCTCGGATTTAGTTACTATTCGAATTGAAGGCATTCACATGGAGACTTCTGATGTTACAGTTCACAGAACGTGCAAGTCAATTGGTGCTCTAGTGGGATTGGAAATAGATGGCAAGGATGCTGTGAATGCCTTCTACAGAGTAAAGAGTGATGAAGAGTTGCAAACTATTCTGAAAAGGTATGAATTGTGATGAATGTTTCTCTAACGTATTGATATAATCTGTGAAATCTGTACCTTGTCCCATATATGCTTACCCGTTGTGCTGCTAGCTAGGGTCTTGCTTTTACGGTTTCCAATTTCAAGGAATGAGTCTAGCTTGTCAGAAATTGATGAACATAGTGTTTGTTTAAGTGAAGAAGAAACTAAGAAGAACAAAGAATTCTAGGTCAACATTCTTTTCGCTTACCTAGAATAAGAGTTTGATGTGATCTATTTTCTAGTCTCGGTTGCTTTCCCGCTATATTTTACCATCAATGAAGTGATTTCTGTCTAATCATTAGAGAGGTGATATCGTGTGAAATCTTGGTTGTGTTCTTTGCTGACAGTATTCTCTTTCTCCATCTCGGTAGACTAAACAACACTGTCGTAGATGACCTCTCCTGGTTGGCTAAACAGTCCCCGTGCAAACCTGTCCCCCAAAAGGAAGATGGCGAGAGTGAATTGGGGATGCAGGTCGTAAATCTCCTAGATGCATTGCAGAGGAAATTGGAGAGGCAGTTAAGTATGAAGAAGATTCACTTGGAGGATTTGCAGCTTCTGTATCAGGGCATAATTCACCTTCAAGGTCACGAGCCATTATAGATTTTGAGTTTTAGTCTTATCATCTGTAGTATAGTAAGGGGATCAAGAATTGAAGATCATGAAGAATTTTTGTTGATTCATTAGCTGACAAATAGATAGCTAAAGTTGTAGAACGGGAACATTTGTGGATTCTGATACAATGAATCAGATCCCAATTGCTCATACACCAAAAAATTACATTAACTTAGTTCTAACTTCTACATGTTGCTTTATGCGTCCAAGACACGGGGTTTTTGGCACGAACTCATTCCCCGGGATTATTGCTTATCAAGTTAGTGACTCGAGTCTCGCTGGGTTTCTCCTGGTTTTCAGACTCCGTCATACTCAGAATTGAACATTCTTCAATGTACCCTCTATCATCAACTAAAGACTTCAAATATGAACACGGCCGGTCTTCCGTCTCCATACTTTGGCCGTTCTCCTGGCCTGAACTTGCCGGCCCTGGTTGGGTTCTCATCTGCACGGATCGCAAAAGCGCAGCCCTCCTCAAGTCTGCAGAGTGGCAAATGTCGCTAGGTGATGAGGGGAACCGGCCCTCGGAATCTGAGCCTCGTTGGCGAGGTTGCGAAGCCGAGGCAGGTGAGGAAGGACAGCTATGGTTCCCTGACAGTAGCCGTTGGTTTCTGTAAGGAGATACGGGACTGGTTGGTCGGCTATCGGGTAGAGATGAACACGTGTTGGTGGATGCCTCAAAATACCTTGAATCGTCGGAATCCTCTGACATTGGAGAATACTCTAAAGGCATTTCATCCCTGTAATGCAAAAACAGTGTTAGAAAGGTTACAATACAATTCAAACATGCTTTGCAATGCATTAAACCAACCAAATATTTCCCTGAATACAAGTCTAAGCACATCTGTTAACCTTATTTACAAAGTCCAGTTAGCATCAAAACTTAAAAGCATTCAAAGTTGATTCATTTTGATAGAATCCAACCAATTTCTCCAGACTACATAACCCTCTCGGGAACACAAGAAGAGCAAGCGGAAATGGCTGAACAAGTCATGCTATTATTGAAAAAACTACTAAAGCAAATGAATGTCAAGCATAGGCGGGGATACGGTATTAAAGGAATTTACGACTTTGCTTCAAAGTTGAGAAACAGTTAAAGTTGGAACTCAGAAGACACTGAATAGGAAGGTAAAAGCAATAAATTCTAAAACCCTGTAAACACTCAGCTTCTTACTAGTCACACACTGACTAAAAATATAAAACATTCAAAGCGTGTTGTCAGTTTATAGGATCAGATTTCACAAACGTAAGAAAAGAGAGATGCTGAGGAATGTTCCTGCACCAAATAGAGAGACACGCAACATCAGGAAAAACAATTATACAACCAAAGGGACAATTACCTTATGGAACATCAGTAAGGCTAACAAATACTAGTCATGCCCTCAATAACGTTCCTATCTTCCATCTTCGTCCTTTCCATACTAATGTTCCATCTTCTTCCTTTTCCAATTTAGGCAAACTTTTCATTTCCTCCGCTTACACGCGTTTCTCTTATTTTTCTCACTTTTCTTAACATGAAATCCCAAATAGAAAAATTAATAAGGGACTGACGGAGTATTAGTTTTGTGCAAAAACTAAATGCATCCTCATTTTACATGTTCCAGCTCAAAATCAAACCGAAAATGAAATTGTTCATGCAAGCCAGCCACTTCCTTCCAACAGAAATATTCAGATATCACCATTTCTCTTTAACAAAACAGCAAACCAGTTCTAGAGATTCTTGAAGAACGTTAATATCATACTTATAATCCATCCATTTCACACAAAACATTCATAATTCTCCAACATACAAATTTTAAATCAAGTAATTCGAGTCAATGTATAACTCATTTCAAACCATCTATTTCAATGTTTCTAGTCCAATACATTTCTATTCTAATATAAGGTACACACAAAACACTGACTTTAACATTACACTACCGAAATTTCTATCAGACACCCACAATTAAGGCCTATTCATTCAGGCTGGATTAGAACTCTGAGTAAATTATTACTAACAACAACTCCAAACGAACACAGCCTCGATCTTGTAAAAGCTACAAATTTTAGTCAAGAAAAGAAGTACCTGAGATAAAACATGGTTTCAGACCTAGCAGGAGACTCCATGAGATTATCAGTAAGGGGTTCATCATCACCTACTGTCAATCCATTCAGACTCGACGCCATTATCTGCAAAATCAAAACCTCATAATCCACGAAAAAGAAACAAAAAATGAAATCTATCCAGAGCCCAGTTGTAAAGTTCGCATCTTTTTCTCGAATAAACACTCACCTCACTCAGATACCGCTTGTGGGAGTGGAGGTTGTCCACGTACACCTCGTCTTCCGGGTCCCTGCTCCGCTTCCCACTTGAAGAGGGAGACGCCGCCGCCGTCGGCGGCGGCGGTGGCGGAGCCGGCGTGGCGGGTGATGAGGATGGCGATGAATTTGCTTCCGCACCCATGTTCAATTGTTCATAGTCTGAACCTCAGCTCTCCGAACACGACGCCATGGGAAAGTAATTGATGCAGTAACAAACAGTAAAAAAACACCGGTGAAATGCAAACAGGAAGATTTTTTTATTTTTTATCTTTGATAACAACAGGAAGATTGTGAGGAAAAGTATGGGAATTCAAAAGGGTGATTGGGAGTTTGAGCTAATTGAGAGGCGAAAATGGATTGATTTTGCAAAAAGCCCAATCTAATGTTAGTACAAATTTTAGTTGGTTGGTTGGACTTGGTTTACAGAGGTTGGGATTGCTGTCCTGTAATTTGTGACCCTGTTAGGATACCTTTGTTAGGATCGCTATATTACGGCGCTTGTATTTTACTTGATTATGCTTTCTACTTATACAATTCAGCATATAATATATATTTTTAATTTAATTGAAATAATTAAAATATTTTTAAATTAATATTAAATAAAATTTATTTTTAAACACATTACCACAGTCGTGCACCACTGCTGCTGGCCGCCATACACCACCGATGTCGTCGCCGGCCATGCACCACCGTCGTGCACAACTCTCTCTCCGGTTCTCTTTTGCCAAATCCCGAGCCTCTCTCCTTTCCCGGCTCTCCTTTTCTGGCTCTCCATTCCCGGCTCTCCATCTTCGGCTCTCCTACTCTACTTCTCCGGCTCTGCTTCGCCCTGCCACTAGGTTTTTGCTAGGGACGGCGGGCTACGGTGGATGGCTGGGGACGAAGGTGGAGCATCGGTTACGGGGATGACGAGCTAGGGAATAGTGGTGGCACCGAGGACAGCAGTGGCAGGGAACGGTAGAGGGGCCAGTGGTGGCAGAGAACTGTGGTGGGGACGGGGACGGCGGTGGCGGTGGTCACGATGGTCACGGTGTCGGTGGTGCCGGTGCCGATGGTAACGGTGTGGTGCAGGCGCCAACGGTGGTACAGGCGCCAGCAGTGGCGGTGGTTCCAGTGTCAGCCGTGGTAGTGGCTTTGGCATTGGGAATATTACTTTATTCTTTTGTTTTATTTTGAAAGATTAAAATTAATATTATACACGCATGTACGTATTAGGGCGTAACTACTATAATATAAGGCTTGCTATATCAACACCCCGTTTTTTTTAGAGCGTGAGTTTGGTCTGTAAAATGAAATATGAAGTCACAGGGGTCCACTAAATTTAAAAGTGCACTTAAAATGAAATCTGTATTTGTAGATATAAATCCTTCCCTCCAATTTTCGGATAATCATACACTATTTTAACACCGTATAGTAAGAAAATAAAAATACGAAGCACGTATGCTATAAAACCTAAACATATTCTATGTTCTCACTATTGATGAAAATGTAGTGCACATATTGATGAAAATTTATTTTTCCTTATCCGAGGAATTGGCCAAGTACATGATGCTACCGGAAGAAGAAAATCCATTACGCACGTGTCAACCTAAAAGCAACACTTGTAATCATACAAAATGTTAAAAGGCGATCACCGCTCGCCCTTAGCGGTCCACACCAGTCGACACCACAGCCATCATGTGGGAGGTAAGTCATGGTATCCCAGCACCAGGACCATTGGGAAGCTTGCGAGCGGTCCACACCAGTCGACACCACAGCCATCATGTGGGAGGTAAGTCATGGTATCCCAGCACCAGGACCATTGGGAAGCCCAAGCAGTCCTTGGCCCAAATGCCAACTTAACTCAGGACATTCCCACACGGTGGCTGCCGAGCGTCGAACCACTGACCTCGTGAAAGGTCACCCAACTTCCAACCACTGGGATACACCCGCGGGTGTTACAAAATGTTAAAATCAACTAAGATATGAGTATAATTCAGTTATATTGATGATTTATATAAATAAAAGTCATATCTTGTGAGATATATATTGATGATTTTGATTTGGCCCTCATGCTTCTTTAACAAACCGTGTAATTCATTTGGAAAAAAATATATCGTTTATTTTTTGTTGATGCAAGTCAAGTCACATTTCAGTTTAGTTGAATCTAATGTCGTGTTGGTTAGGAGTGCATGCGAAACGGGTCGAATTAGTGTATATCCCATTCGTTTCACTAATAGTGGCACACTTTCTAATTTGAGATGTTTCTTTTATATTGACACATTCTAATTATGGCAAGTTTAAGGTTATTATATCCATTCATTTTACTTTTCTTTCTTTCAATTCAATTTCATCCACACATTTAGCATATCTTGAATTCTAACACCCAAAAGCGGTATGCCACTATTAGAGAAATAGATGGAGTACTTGGTTGAGTAACAAAAAGTTAAAGTTGACACACTGATTTAATATTGACTAAATTATTTTTTAGTCCCCTACAAAGTATCTTATACCATATTTTGGTTCTCGTTTGAAAATCAACCCTCATACAGTACCAAACAAACTCAAAACGATATGTTTTGGTCCCCAAGGGTGGTTTCAGGGAAATCGAAACCATTTCTGATATGGCCAGGGGTATTTTTGTAATTTTACTCATTAAAAAACATTTTAATTAAATAATTGGGTCAATGCACAAATATTCTATATTGAGGGGCTTAATTGCAAATATTAAAAAAATCCTATTTTCCTCTCATCTTCTCTCGCCGGACATTTCCTCCATCTGGGCCCCCCGTCTCAAAGCTCCGGGGCCGATTATCCCCTGCAAAACCTTCCAGTGAACGGAGCTTGCAAATGGGTATATGGGTCACCGGATTCGGGATCCGAGCGAGCTCACGCGTGAAGGATGCTAAGGTCGTGAATTTGGGGCAGTTATCGGCGCCGGTGAAGGGGCTAGTACGGCGGCGGCGGCACATTCGGTGAAGGAGGAGGAAATCCCTTCTTTTAGCTTCGTTTGAGCTTTAATTCCAATCAGTTTTGATACCCAAATGACTCGTCTTCTCTCGCCGGACGTTTCTCCATATGGCCCCGCAGTCTAGAGACCCCAGGCCCAATTATCCCCTGCAAAAACCTCCCGATGAATGGTGCTTACAAAACAGGTAAATCGCTGCAAATTAGGCTTGGATCCGGGCGAGCTCGGGCGTGAAGGACGCTAAGGCTGTGAATTTGGGGTAGTTCTCGGCGCCGGTGAAGGGGCCCAATACGGCGGCGGCGGTGCATGACAGAGATGATGCGCTCAGAACGAAGAAGAAGATGAAGTGTTTTTCCTTCCTTTTCTTTTATTTTTTCTAATCCAGGGGTAAAATTGTTATTTTATAAATTTTGACAAATTTTACTGTTGACCTTACATGAAAACCACCTTTAGAGACCAAAATATATCGTAATGAATTTGTTTGGTATTGTCTGAGGTTGGTTTGCAGTACTAAAATATAATATAAGATACTTTGTATGAGACTAAAAAATTATTTTAGTCTGTTATTGTATTCGTCAGGTAAACACACACAAAAAAAAATCTTATTCTAGCAACATTGTGATTGGTATATTTTGTCTTATGCTAAGTGAAATCAAATTATTGTAGTTGGATCCTAGCAATCTGATTCTTAATATAATAAAGGTTTGAATTAGTAAATCTTATCAAAATCGAATTTAACTTTTAATAAAGGCAAAGTCTTGGGAAAGATCTTTCCATAGGTTTACAGAAAGACGGGGTTTGATTAGAATAATAAAAGGTAAAAGGTTTTAGTTACAATATTAAAATTTTAGTATGAAACATGTAGTAGTTATAAAATTTATAATCCGGTTCATGCAACCCAAAAATTTTATCTTAATTTCTTCTAATTTACACTTTAAACCTTGATCTTTCCATAACTTATGGAAAGACCGTCTTTCAAGAGACGGACTCAATAATAAATGTACGTAAATAAAATTCGATGACCGTCTCCATCACGAAAGCAATGTGAAACCCCTTAAAAAAGGTTTAAAACGGCCCACAACTTTTCATTAATAATTTTGGTGGGAATCAATCTTATCACTCTTCGTTCCCGCTCGGGCACTAACACAAACACGTTGCAAACACATTTCACACCTGCCGCCGCCGCCGCCGCCGCTGCTGTAATTACCTGAATATATTCTCTCCGACTGTTCGTGCTTCACTAGAACGGAAAGGAAAAACATGAAGTACGTTCTGGTAACCGGAGGCGTTGTGAGCGGGCTGGGCAAGGGCGTCACCGCCAGCAGCATTGGCGTCGTTCTCAAAGCGTGCGGCCTCCGCGTCACCTCCATCAAAATCGGTGCGTTTGATTTCATTTCATCGTGTTGATCGTTCTATGTACATGTTCTCCGTTTGCGTTTTGAATGAATGAATTGTTTGCGATGTTTAGAGCTGATTATTCCAAGGTTTATAGGATTTTTTTTCGTGTTTGTGTGTCTGCAGATCCGTATTTGAATACTGATGCTGGCACCATGTCTCCTTTCGAGCACGGCGAAGTTTTCGTCTTAGACGATGGAGGAGAGGTAGTGCTGGTGTTGAGTTTTTTTTTTTCCTTCTGTTCAATTGTTTTTGAAATGATTGTATTCGTGCTCGTATGATTGGTGTTGTGATCTTTGAATAGGTTGATCTTGATTTGGGGAATTATGAACGGTTTTTGGATGTGACGCTTACTAGGGACAACAACATTACCACTGGGAAGATTTATCAGGTGGATGGTGGTGTAGATTTTATTTGTGTTTCACTTTCGAATTATGGTTCTAGCTAATGGATTTTGCTTTATTTTGCATTTTTTTAGTCTGTACTTGATAAGGAACGGGAAGGCAAGTTCCTTGGAAAGACTGTTCAGGTGATGCTTTGTGTGTTACTTGTGTTTCCATGACAGTAACTTATGTTAATAATTTGTTTATGGTGATTTTTTTCCTCGATAGGTTGTTCCGCACATTACTGATGCAATCAGAAATTGGATAGAAAGAGTCTCCGTCATTCCTGTTGATGGGAATGATGGTCCTGCGGATGTTTGTGTCATCGAGCTGGGAGGGACCGTAGGTACTCCATGTTGCCATGCTGCTTAATTTTGTTTGTTACTAGAGTTCGTTTAATGACCCACTAGAGAACCTCTCATAATTCTTGAAAACATGTTAAATCTTTTAGGTGACATTGAGTCAATGCCTTTCATCGAGGCTCTGCGACAGCTGTTTTTTGCAGTTGGTAAGAGTTCCTTACGTTTGGTTGAATATTATATATTTTATGATATCCCTCATTAACTGCTTCCTTCTCTTTATTTTATGTCATGTTTGAAATACATTACACCATTGTTTGTGTCGTGTATAGAATCTCAATTGGGAGATACAGTACGAGTATGAATGTTAGTGGTGGAAAATAGTGCTTTTGTAAAAAATTTATTTGATGGAGTTTATCAAGTTACATGAAGCTGATTGAAATGTAATTACTCCTTTATGTCCCTTATCAGGACCAGATAACTTCTGCCTCATTCATGTCAGTCTCATACCAGTTCTTGGAGTTGTGGGTGAACAAGTAAATTTCTTCAATCCTTTTCTTTATTAAGTTTTAGTTGGTATGGCATCGGAACTGGTTTTTTTTTCCTGTTTTAAAACTTCTAGAATATACTTTAAAACTGCTATATCGACTGACTCAAGCCCTTTATTGTCACTGTTTCCCTTTAAATTATTGCTTGTTTGTAGAAAACCAAGCCCACTCAGCATAGTGTGAGGGAATTGCGAGCGCTAGGTCTCACTCCTCATTTTTTGGCATGCCGCTCTGCTCAGGTACTGTTAATTTATTCATAATGCTGTGACTATATGGTGCAAGTAAAATTTCACGTGCATTCGAATTTCTAAAGATTAGCCAACGATACGTAGAAGGATAAAGGCTTAGTTGTTGGTTTTGTTAACTTTTGTGGTCAACTTTTGATTACTTGTCATGCAATTGATTTGGAGTATTAAAATGAAGAACGAGTGTAGGTATTATTTAAAGTAGATGAAGCCCGAGAATCGCACCTTGACGACTATAATATGAGATCCGGGGCTTATTATTTTTGGGGGAATTTTTTTGTTTCCACCTTAATATTATCTTTTATTGGGTATATGTTTTTTTCAACATTCAAAGTGCAATAAAAGTAATGTGTTGTGTTGTCTTTGCAGCCTCTGTTGGAAAGTACAAAAGAAAAGCTTTCTCAATTCTGTCATGTATCGGTCAGTGCTGTTTATTGGACTCTGTTTTATGAATTGTGATGTTCCAAGTATCAATTATTTCATCTGTGATTTTAATCATGTGGCGTTTTTACAGATCGGAAACATTCTTAATATTCATGACGTCCCAAACATATGGCATATTCCTCTCCTACTTCGGGTATGTGATACTGATATGTTGATTTGTCTAATCAGTCTGTCATCTTTGTTGTCTTCTTTTGAATTTTGTTTGCTGACATAGCTATCCAATGCAGAACCAGAATGCTCATGATGCCATTCTGAGGCAACTAAATCTGCTGGGGTAATCTTTCCTTCCTGTTTTTCACTTATCGGGCTTCAAAATTGTTCATGATTACAATCACCGAGTGACTTTGGGT
Source organism: Rubia yunnanensis (assembly GCA_037428765.1). Classification (NCBI taxonomy): domain Eukaryota; kingdom Viridiplantae; phylum Streptophyta; class Magnoliopsida; order Gentianales; family Rubiaceae; genus Rubia; species Rubia yunnanensis. The sequence goes on along the minus strand of JALMRO010000025.1, from coordinate 600,796 downwards.
GCTGCTTTCTTATTTTGCATTACCGCTTCTAATAGTTTACTTGGGTGTTCCTTATGTTGTCATGCGTCGTTAAAGATGAAGTGCATGATTTCCTTTGGTTTACGTGGGTGCTCTTTTTATGTTTTTGTGCTTTATATTGATCATTTTGCAGTACGTTATTTATTTCAAACAGCTGATCATTAACTGAGATGCTCTTTCAAGACTATGATTTGTGCTGATTTTCTTAGTAACATTGCTTTCAGTGTTTCAATAGCTCCTGATTTACAGGAATGGACTAAAAGGGCAGAGACATTTGACAACCTCCAAAACAGTGTGAGTATATTACTATCAAATTATAATCTATGTTTTTTCTTTTAAAAAAATAATGAAAATAGGAAGATGTTTAATTTTTCCAGGTGCGGATTGCGTTGGTTGGAAAATATGTTGGTTTTACAGATTCATATTTATCTGTAATTAAGGTGAGTAGCACTCTCTCTGCAATTATAATAAAGCTTGTTATTTGACATCAAAGGTTATGTTGATCAGTTATATCCTCTCAGCCATGCTCTATCTGCCCGTGTTCAAATATTATTCATCTTTCTTTCTCTGTTTTCTGTTTTCGTCACGTACATGGTGAAATCTTTGTATTCATTTCAACTACAATTTTTGGTGGGACAGTCTCTGAACCTTTTTGCAGCCTTTCTGCTTTAGTAATAAAATGAAAGTGAAAGACTACGAAAAACTTCTTTTTTATATAGAAAATTTTCATTTACTGCAAGATCATATCAGGTGTTCTTGATAGAGCATGATTATTTTC